>JAVJIX010000290.1:180000-295000 GCA_036785185.1 Paratrypauchen microcephalus
TCTGTAGTGAAGATAGACCAATGGGCTGCCTCTCTAAATTATGGACTGGTCTCTAAGTTAAAAAATAAATAAATAAATAAAAAATAAATAAAAGAAATCGGTCCCTAGGACTGTCGGCCCACCGGAAAATGCCCGATTACCAGTGTCCAGGCCTGCCGCTTCATGACATCACAAGGTGGAACAGAGCATTTGGAGATGTTGACAGCCTATACTGCAGAGTTGCTCAAATATGTGTGTGTGAATGAAACAAAACACAAGTCCAGGTATGTTTTTGATGAGGTAATAACATTCTAACATGGCTTAAAGCTCACAAGCGTCACATTTCTCTCTCTAATCTCCAGAAAATCAATGAACTTCTTTATGGAGGTATTCTTTCTACAGTGTAGTCATGCCTTTCACTGCCAATGCCTCGTGTTTTACTTAGTGTTGGAGGAAGTATATAGACTTTATTGGGTTCTGGTTCTCTTGGCATCTGTCACATGGCACCTGTCAGAAGTGAAGAGTGTGATGGTAAAGTTTGCCTCGTTGACGACAACAGCAGCAGTCTGTGCTGAGCTGTACGGATCATGTTAACACAGAACGACCACAAAGATGTAAAGTAGAGTGATGGAAAGTGGCTTCATTTTTGCTATTAAAGGTGCTGTATCTGATTTTTACAGGCTTAAAAATGTGAAAAACAGAACTTTTGAAAGAAACATTTTCTCACTTGCCTTATGCCAGTGCTTCTCAAATAGTGGGGCGGGCCCCCCTGGGGGGGCGTGGCGTGATGCCAGGGGGGGCGCGTATGACCCTGGGAAACATGTTTTTTTTGCTGTACTGTACTAGAACTAAGTGTAATTGCACATCAACAACAGTAGTTGGCAGTGGCGTTCTCACATGCGATTTACGCACAGTCTCACCATTAACAGAACATCCTCTGTCACAGAAAAAACACGTATATTCCACTGAGTCGTGTCCTTTAGTCCGACAGAAGCTGACGCATCAGTGGCACAAGGAGAGCGTTTTTTTTCCAGTGCTTTTAGCTTATGCAAATGAGGTGGTTTTAAGTTTCATTTCTGTAAAACGTAAACAAATGTGCGCAAAGCTGCATTAAAAACACATTAATATTTGAGTCCTCAGTGCAGTCTTTGTTGTAAGTTTCTTTCTTTTTTTTTTGTTTATAATGTTAATAAAAGGATACAATGGTGTTCTCATAACAATTTTCTAGACAAATAATACTATTTATAGTCGTGCGCAGGAAGGGGGGAGTGAAATTTTTTCTTCTTCCTAGGGGGGGCGTCACAGAAAATTATTGAGAAGCACTGCCTTATGCATTCTGAGCATCGTAATTATTCACCGCAATGAGTTTATAAGTGCTTTTCACACTTTCAGAGGCCATCACACTGATTCTAACAAACTAGCGTGCTAACCACGCACTTCATGATTCTTGAACAATAAAAATGCAGACAGCGCACAAAGGTCTCATTTCTAATCTTGCTTGCTGCTATTGCACTGCTACCCATTATTTTGACTGAGTCGTTTCACAGTAATTCTAACCCAGGGGTCGGCAACTCGCGGCTCCGGAGCCGCATGCGGCTCTTTGATCCCTCTGATGCGGCTCAGTACAGTGGTCCCTTGTTTATCGTGAGAACCCACGCAAGGACCCACGATAGGCAAAATCCGTGAAGTAGTCAGCTTTATATTGTGAAGTAATATGCATAATAGGTGACATACACAAGCTGACATTATGATAGGCACGCTAGCTTAAAAAACACACATATATGTCTGCTATAAAATATGTATTTGTTCTGGGTGACAGGAGAGTTATGCACGCTTATGAAACCACAATGAGGGAGGTTAGGTTTCAGAAAGCACACAGCTCAGACACATTCCTGCTTTGCCCTTTTCCACCCTGCTTATGAGAACGGAAACAAGGAAGCGTAGAAAGGAACTGTCTGGTCTCTGTTGCTCTTTGGTGCTGCTTATCTGTGCAGGCAGATTACGGTACGGAACCGACACCGTGGTACATGACCCCCAGGACCTTTCGGGGCTGAGAGCTCTTGGGAGAAGACCACGCCTGCTCATACATTATTCATGATGTGTTGTTTAATTGTGTGATTCAGGGGGTAGTCTGGTGTGCAGAGCGCCTGACACCGGATCTGCACCCAAGGCCTTGTTTAGGGTGATTTTTGTGGATTAAACTTGGATAATTGTAACTCACTGAATTTTGTCGTCCTTTTCCGAATAAGAACACGCCTACAATTGCGTGTATAAATATGTGTGTATTTCACAGTTCCTCTGACCAAGGCGCCTGGTCAGAGGCGGTTTACACCAGACCATTTCGGAACGAACAAAAGCAGCCTGGGATTTCCCAGGTTACCTGGCGCTGCTGCACTGTTGCAGGTTTTGTTGGGGAGAAAACTTGCATACAGCACTTCAGAGCAGTGACGGACTGGGATTTTGCACCTACAAGCGGCCCCATATACGGTGGAACGGGGGGTTCTACAGCTCTGCACCGTGCGCACCGGTCACACGGCTCCGGGAAACCAGCTGGATGCACGAGGGGCGGAGACATGAGTCACTGGCTCCGTAGGAAACGGCTTTTTTTGGGTCTGTTGAAGCCAGTTCTGAGTCTGTCCCTGGTCTTCACATCCTTCCTCACGCTCCAGAGAAGGACGCACTCATTCAAACACAGAACTGTAGTGAGAACGCATCCGTGCGCTCTCAGGTGTCACACTGCTCGTGACAGAACATTTAAATCAATTTGGCAAACTGAACATTCTGTACTGTACAGGAGACACGGCACAGAGGAGAATGACTGACAAAGATCAGGATGCAGAACACAATGCTGCAAGGCTGCAAAAGGTGAACCTCGACATAGCGAGGGACCACTGTATTTAAATAAAAAGCCGTTATATGCAGTGTTATTTCATTTTAAATTTCAAAAGGGTTTTGTGGCTCCCAACTTCTTTAATGTGTGAAACGTAAAGGTTGCCGACCCCTGTTCTAACCACAACTAGCATGCTAAGGGCACACTTCATGATTCTTGGATGATAAAATGCTTTATAATTAGATACAGACAACGAACAAAGACCTCATTACTATCCTGCTTGTTTGCAATGTATTCATTATTTTGATTTTTATCTTCTTTATTGAGTCGTGATTTATCCCTCACCTCCAGCCAGTGCCTACAAAAGACCCACCCAGACAAGAGGAGAACATGTTAAAGAGGGGGGTATTTGACTTCTATAAGGTCTTTATTATTAACACATAATATATTTACAGTCGATCACCACAGAGCGCTATCACGACACAATCAGCATCTGCTAATGAAACCTCTGCACATCGCATCAGGTTTGTGAAGTAGTAGTGTATTGTTTTGTATCATATTTATGGAGAATTGTGGTGTGGGAGCATAGATGACGTAGGCTTGTGAGCGGATCATAGCTAACTGTAAGGAGAGCTCGACTAGGGCCCAGGAGAGATCAGTAAATTACTGAAACATGCATATGGATGACATCTAAGCTCTCTTTAGGCATGTTTGGTTGATGAGGGAACAATTTTATAAGTAAGGGTGTGCAAAAATATCAAAACCTCAATATATCATTATACAAATATTGTTATCGTGGGCAGTTGTATAGATACACCCATCCAAATAATCCAAATCAGGTGTTCCACTCACTTCCATGGAAATGTATAAAATCAACCACGTCAGCCTGCAGACTGTTTCTACAAACATGTGTGAAATAATGGGTCAGTCTCAGTGAATTCTAATGTGGTGTTGTGACAGGATGCCACCTGTGCAACAAGTCCAGCTGTGACATTTCCTCACTCCAAAATATACCACAGTCGACTGTCAGTGGTACAAAGTGGAGGCGATTGGGAATGATAGCAACTCAGCTATGAAGTGGTAGCCACGTAAACTGACGGGGTGGAGTCAGCCGATGCTGAGGCACATAGTGCACAGAGGTTGCCAACTTTCTGCGTCAATCGCGTGAGTCAATCGCTGCAGACCTCCAAACATCATGTGGCCTTCAGATGAGATCAAGAACAGTGCGTAGAGCAGGGGTGCTCAACTTTTTTTTAACCAAGAACTACTTTTGAGGGTAATAGTGTGCCGAGATCTACCGGGGGGGGGGTCCATTTTTAGAATGACCTGTTAGACATGGCAAATATGGGCTTTTGGAATGAGATTATTATTAAAGTCGCATTGGGGCAAAAAAATCGGATTTGGGTCACTTCAGGTTGCAGTGTGAATGTAGCCCAAGATATGTGGTCCTAAAACCGATACATATCCGATCTTTTGGCATGCGACTTCAGTCTGAACGGCCGCATTCATCTGACCTGGGCGCGTTTCCTCCAGCGAAAGTGGTACAAGTATTTATTTCGATTTCACAAAAAAATCTGAATTGAGCATTAAGCCCTGCAGTCTGAACGTAGCCACAGACACACGATCAACTGACACTCTGCCTGCGATCTACTGGTAGACCGCGATCAACTAGTTGGGCACCCCTGGCGTAGAGAGCTTCATGAAATGGGTTTCCATGGCTGAGTAGCTGCATCCAAGCCAAACATCACCAAGTGCAATGCAAAGCACGCCACCACTGGACTCTAGAACAGTGGAGAAGTGCTCCCTGGAGTGACAAATCGCTCTTCTCCATCTGGAAATCTGATGGACGAGTCTGGATTTGGTGGTTGCCAGGAGAACAGTACTTATCTTATGCCAAGTGTAAATTTTGGTGAAGTGGGGATTATGTTGAGGGGTTGTTTTTCAGGAGCTGGGCTTGGTGCCTTAGTTCCAGTGAAAGGAACTCTGAATGCTTCAGCAAACCAAGAGATTTTGGACAATTCCATGCCTCCAACTCTGTGGGAACAGTTTGGAGATGACCCCTTCCCTCAACATGACTTTGCACCAATGCACAAAGCAAGGTCCATAAAGACATGGATGAGAGAGTTTGGTGTGGATGAATTTGACTGGCCTGCACAGAGTCCTGACCTCAGTGATGAATTAGAGACATCAGTGTGTGACTTCACAAATACGCTTCTGGAAGAGTGGTCAAAAATTCCCATGAACACACTCCTAAACGTTGTGGACAGCTTTCCCAGAAGAGTTTAAGCTGTTACAGCTGCAAAGGGTGGACTGACGTCATATTAAACCCTACGGATCAAGAATGGGAAGCCATATTTTTTGGTTCTTTTAACAATTTTTTTGTGAATGCACTACAAATTTGATGCTTATCTAGTCGAAGGAAATGCAACACACTTGCCATATTAATTGTTCTACTGATTAAAATGATGTATTTAATATAAAAAAATGTATTTGGTTGGTTTGGTGATATCATATTGTGAGCCATGATTCCCAGCCTTAAACCCTCTCTTTAACTTCACACAGAAAGACCCTATCAGTAAAGTAATTGAACCCTGGACCTTCTTGCTGTGAGGCGATTGTGCTTACCACCCTGACACGGCCATGTCTATTGTAAGTTACTTATGATAAAGTTGAAACCAGGACATAATCGTAATAATAGTTCCACATTTTGGCTAAATGAATGTTTTGTTTCTCTAAAGGAGCATCCAACACAGGAAGCACAAGCAAACCATTCTGTGTGGACGATGTACCGACCGCAATGAGAAAGAACAAATACAGAGTTTCTTTAAAGTTGCATTGCATAACTTTTCTGACGGAGGACTCACCACCTGAGTCACCAAGAACTTACTGCTTCACCTGAAATGTTACACTATGTGGCATTAAGCTGGTCTTCCTTACATTTAGTCAGTTACAGGTTTTTGTTGCTTTAAAGAGTGCACTATGTGACTTTTCTGGTGAAGTGTCCGTCAAATGCTTGTCTCCATGGAGATGTTATTGCTTTGTCTGGAATGTTCCACAATGTTCTGTCTTTATGGTATCCAAACCAGGCCAAGTTTCAGGTCAGTTCTGTAGAGAGGCAACAGTTTTTGAGCTATAAAACCACCTGTAATTAAATAAATGGAAGTTAGAGGTGTTTAATGTCATACTGTGGAACATTCCAGGCAGAGCAATAACATATCCATAGAAACAAGAAGGTAACAAGCAGGTAACTCCCAACCAAAATATGACTTAGTGCTGGTCACTTCTCCACAGATCTTTGGTTATCTTCATACAGACACATGCTTTTAATGCTATGCTCTGAAACATTCCAGACAAAGCAATAGCATCTCCATGGAGACAAGCAGAGAAGTTACTCAGTGCACCTTTAGGACAATTGTTACAGGTCCTATAATATGCAAACTGTATGTTAGAATGCTGTCACCTCATCAAAAACATACCTGTGTTGTGTTTTGTTTCATTCACACGTTTGAGTAACTTTTATTATTTGTCTGTTTGTCTCCAAAGCTCAAAATGCCTGTTCCACCTTGTGATGTGATTCAGTAGTTTTCAAGTTAAAAGCTACTTTTTACCTCTGTTGTTCTGTTTTTTTTGTGTGTTTTTGTGTGCATTCGCAGTCCAAACTCTCTGGGCGTGATTTACAGAGACGCTGAGTACAGACAGACGGGGGTGGAACTGCATTTGCATTTCTTTTTTCCATCTGACGTCAATAAGTTTCCTTGTTCAAAATCGCCCGTTTGAGCTCCGATTTTTTGTAACGCAGAAAAGGATCGCAAATGCTCAGTTTAGACATTTTGCAACTTTTAACCATGGGGGGGGGGGGCTAAACAGGGTAGGGGAGCTCACATTAACGTTCAAAAACCTCAGAAAGTGAAAATTTCATGCCATGGGACCTTTAAATATTTCTTATGGTTTCATATCTGTCTGTTTCAGTTTGTTAAAATCATTGAAAATATGCGCAGATAATCCAAGCTTGTGTTGTTCAAAGGGTTCAGTTCAGATGGAAGCATCAAAGTTTCCATTGGGTGAGTCTCTTTGTATCCCAGCGGACAGTCAAGTATTTGGACAGTTGTTTTTGGAATGACCACCACCCACCACTGACCTACATCTGAGACTGCAGGAGCAAACCAGAACTACTGTAGCTGTTTCATATTTTGGTCTAAAGCTCCTCTAATGTACAAAAAATATATATAACGTAATAATATTATACTAAAACACCTTTATTTTTTGTTGAAATGATGTTTAAAGCAGCAGAAGTGTCAGCCTCCTCAGCCTGTTCGTCTCCTCGTCCTCACATTTTTACTGGTCGCAATGAACAAATCACAACTGCCATTATTAAAGCCTCAGTATATGACTTTTATGGTAAAATAGACTCAAATAAAAGCATCATTTTGTTTGTTTTTAGTGCCTTAGTCTGAGTGAGCTTGCATTTCCCCAAACTTCTTTGGTCAGAAGGAGGGGCTCTTCTTGCTTATTTCTGTGGAAAAGTTGTTCCTTAGTCTATAATATCGGGAAAAAAACAAACAAAAAACAAACAAACAAAAAAAGAGCGTTTCTTGTGTGTAAATTGTGTTTATGGAATTCACCCTGATGTGATATCATCAATACAGAACTCTCAGAACTCTATTTCCTGTCATTTCCAATTGACTTTTTAAAAAACTTTTCTTCACAAAATGCTTCTTGATTTGTCTAAAACTATAATTTATATTTATCCCACAAACTGAGTAAATCTTTGAGAATGAAAAAAGCCTTATACTGAGAAGTCTATCGAGAAAGGGAGCACCTTGTGGCATAATGTTAACCAGTCAGAAAAGACCCTCTTTAAAGGCCAAAATGCAGTATTGATACTTTGCAGTGCCCGTGACATCACCCTGGGGGTGTTCTACCTGTATCTCTATTAGTTGAATGTTCAGCAGTTCAAATGGAAGAGAAAATGCACATCAAAGTTCTTGTAGAGGTGCAAATGCAAGGAACAGCAATATAAAAGTGGGAAAATGCATAGCATGCTCAGATAGCCAATGTCCAGCTCTTTATGCTCAGATTGTGTTAAAATAAAGTTCAGAAAGAGTAGTAGTAGTAGTAGTAGTATTAGTAGTAGTAGTAGTAGTAGTAGAGTAGTAGTAGTAGTGGTTTCAGTTAGTATCACACCCCCAGGGAATGCTGATGACAGCAACTTCAAAGTATAAGTAGAAACAAGTATAAGTACTAATATATAAGTATAAAAAGTATAATTTCATAATAACACATGGCACATGTGGTCAGTGCTTAGACAGTGTAGTGACAGCGTGTATGAATTGTATTTGTGCCACAAATAATCCATTTCTACAATAGACTCTTTTGAACATACAGTGTTTAAACTACCTGCCCCCCCCCCCCCTTATCGCCGCAGTCATTTATCGCCCTCCCAAACAAAACCCTTCTTTTCTCTCTGATTTTACAGATTTTACTTTCTGTTATTTCACCATCCATCCTTCTCATTCACTTCCATATTGACGACTCCTGCTCTAAATCCGCTTTTTTGGACTTATTAAACAGTTTTAACATCATCCAACATGTCAACTCCCCCACTCATAGCCATGGTCACATTCTAGGTCTTGTCTGCACCATCGGCATTTCTGTTCATAACCTCCCTAGTCAAAACCTTCACATATCTGACCACCTAGCTATAAATCTGGACATTGAAATCCCTCTCCCTATACCCAAAATCAAACGTACAATAACATTTCGTAATCTCAAATCGGTCTCTCCTGCAGCACTTTCAGCCTCCCTTGCTTCCAAATTGTCACTCTCTCCTCCCCCTCCGTCTAACAATCCCACTGAACATGTAAACTACTATAATAGCACACTCACCTCCTGTCTTGACCAACTGGCTCCTGCTAAAACAAAAAACGTCTCCTTCACCCACACAGGTTGGTACACCTCCGAAATCCGTACCATGAAATGTTCCTCACTAACCGACAACAATATGTCATGGTAAATAACTGCTCATCCTTCACTGCTCCTCTGCTCCAAGGTGTTTCCCAAGGTTCGGTGCTTGGTCCACTCCTGTTCATCCTCTACCTCATCCCCCTTGGTAACATCATCCGTCGACATCCGTCTATATTTCCACTGCTATGCTGATGACATACAATTGTACATTTCCACCAAATCCATCAACTCCATAACTCACTCCACACTCACCCACTGTCTAACTGATATCAAAACATGGTTACAACAGAACTTTCTCAATCTCAACGTGAACATATCACCCCTGTCCTCCAGAACCTCCACTGGCTCCCCATCCCTCAGCACATACAGTTCAAAGTTCTCCTTATCACCTTCAAAGCCCTCCATAAACTGGCCCCAGCCGACCTCGCAGACCTGCTCCACCGCCACACCCCATCCCGCTCTCTCCACCGCCACACCCCATCCCGCTCTCTCCACCGCCACACCCCATCCCGCTCTCTCCGGTCCTCCAATTCAAACCTCTTGCTCCAAACCTGGGAGGACAGAGCGTTTTCTATTGCTGCCCCCACCCTCTGGAACACTCTACCTCAACACCTCCGAGACGGCACAGACCTCATCATCTTCAAAAAAAACCCTCAAGACTGTTTAAATTTCCATCTGTTTAAAGATGCTTTTAAAGATCCCATGACATGGTACTTCTTGATGCTTTTATATGGCTCCTTAATGGTTCCCTAATACTGTAAATGAATCCTTCTTCAAAATCAAGCCTCAGTGCATGAGATATGACTCTGACTGTCTTCATAGAGGCTAAATATGTCACTAAAACGCTTTATTCTGGGCATTGTTGCTTGAATGCAAATGTGGAGGACAGAGACAGGCCAGTGCAGCAGGCTTTTTCCTCGTTTAGCGGTGCGCTAGTGCGCTGGCCCCACTTCCGCGTTTAAGTGCGGAGGAGATATGAGAAGTGTTCCATGAAAAAAAACACTATTTCCACAGAAAAAAAAAAAATTAAACCACTGCTGTTTCAGAGGTTCGGAGGCTCGGATAAAGGACATCCGAACCTGGAAACACTCTCACGTGTCTCCAGGCAAATAAAAAAACGCATCTCGCATCTCGCATCTCGTAGCTCGTTTGTGGTCCAAACTCTCTGGGCGTGATTTCCAGAGACGGTGGGTAGACATCCAGACGGGGGGTGGAAACCTTTTCGTGAGTGTGACGTCAGAAAGTTTCCTTGTTCAGAATCGCCTGTTTGGGCTGTCTTTTTTTCAAACGCCGAAAAGGGCCGCAAATGCTCAGTTTACACATTTCGTAACTTTTAGCCATGGGGGGGGGGGGGGGGGGCTAAACAGGGTAGGGGAGCTCACATTAACGTTCAAAAACCTCAGAAAGTGAAGATTTCATGCCATGGCACCTTTAATGTTTAAATTATTTGCTATTTTCATTCATTTTGTTTTATTTTTGACAGTTTTATGGACTTATTTTATTGTATTCCTCTGTGAAGCGTCTTTGAGTGTCATGAAAAGCGCTATATAAATACAATTTATTATTATTATTATTATTATTATTATTATTATTATTATATAATACGTATATAATATTTTTTCTGATTTGAAGTAATATTTCCTAGTATTTAAGCTTTCAAATACAGATATGCGTTTCACCATATGACCAGGCGCTCGTTTCCTTTCATAGTCCTGGGGTTTACAAGAAATAAGTTCCATATGGGGGAAAAAAAGTATCATCAATCTCCAGCCCTCCTCAGCCCCAGCTCCTCCACAGCAGCAGAACCATCAGCCTCCTCAGCCTGTCCATCTTCTCCTCCTCACATTTTTAGTGGTCGCAATTAGCAAATCACAAAGACTGGAATTATTAAAGCCCCAAAGTGTCACTGTAGCCAAAATACACAAAAACAAAAGCATTCATTTTGGTTGCTTTTAGTGTCTCACTTTGAGCTTGAGCTCGCATTTCCACAAACCTGACTCTTCTTTGGCCTGGCGGAGGGGCTCTCCTTGTTGATTTTCATGGAAATGTTGTTCCTTGGGCTATAATATTCCACAGTATGGCATAAAACTTATATATCTCCATGGAGAATGTTCTGAAGTCTGGCTTTAACTTTCTATTTCCATGGAATTGTGCAGGTGATGTGCCAATTCCAGAAAGTTACACATTGAACCTTTAAGTAACATACAAACAATAACATATCTTGTATACTATAAAACAAGACCTTTGCAATCTGTTTTGAAGTCCATGTCGTTTAAGCACTTCATACAGACGCTCCTCGACATACGAACATTCGATTTACGAACATTCGGAGTTACGGACAGGGTCGATTTTTTTTTTTTTTAAGTTAAATGTTTGGGCAAAAGCGCTGTACATGTACGCAAGTGAGTTTTTGTATTTAGCGCCTATTCTGACTTCCGGGTACAGTACGTAGTGCGTATTTCTGCCGCTGACGCACAGGCAGGGGCTGCGCAGCATCCCCCAAGTGTCACGCCCACTCAGTAGAAGTGTTCAGAACTGCAACTACGGTGTTACTACGGTGTTACTACGGTGTTACTACGGTGTTACTACGGTGTTACTACGGTGTTGCTACGGTGCGGTGTTATGAACTTTGTTGTTTTTCTTGCATGCGTACAGTAATCCAATATGGTCTGTGAAAAAGCGGCAGCCATCTCATTTGAAAAGAAGGTGGCGATAATAAAGAAACTTGATGCTGGTGAGAAGATGGTGAATGTGGCACACGTGTACAACGTGAACCGTTCGACAATTGGTACGATATATAAACAAAAGGACCGCATTCTGGAGCATGTGAAAAGTGCAGCGGGTATGCAACCCACCATCATAAGCAAGAAGAAGAGAGGGAAACTCATGGAAGAGATGGAGAAACTTCTTGGTATTTGGCTCGAAAATCAGCGGCGTGTTCCTTTGAGCCTTATGCTGATCAGTGAGAAGGACATATCGATTTTTAATGACCTTAAGGCTAAGGCAGGAGAAAGTGCTGCGGAAGAAACCTTTTCTGCAGCCATGGCTGGTTTGCACGTTTTAAGAAGAGGGAAAATCTTCATCATGTGTCCGTGAGTGGAGAGACAGCAGAAGCAGATAAAGCAGCTGCCAAACGCTTTCCCCAAGAGCTCAAGGAAAATAGGAGGTAAATACACACACACAGTCTCACACTTACATTCACACACACACAGACACACACACACACACACACACACACACAGTGTCACACTTACATTCACACACACACACACACACATACATTCACACACACTCCCTCGCTCTCTCTCTCTCTCAGCTGACTGCGTTTGCCTCTGTGTCCCTCTCTTCTTTTTATCTCATCAGTTTTCCATATTTTTAAAAAGCATATTAGTATTATTTAGTGTTATTTATTAGTGTTATTGTGTTATTAGTGATATTAGTGTTATTTAAATGCAGTACAAATCCATATAGATAACTTATACAAGCCTTAAAGGGATATGCCACCCCCAGGTCAAATTTGGGCATCTCCCCACAGTCCAGAGACTAAAATAAGTGGTGGAAAGCGTTTTCCTGCTCACCCAGCCATTGTCCGAGTCTGTCGCCACTACCACTGCCGCGGTATCTGCAGCTCCTCCGCCTTAGACTGGAGTCTAACGTCGCCAGAGAAAGATTTCGGCCGCAGAGGAGCAGCAGCTTGCGCGGCGGTCAGTGCTAACAGACTCGGACAATGGCTGGGTGACCAGGAAAACGCTTTTCATCACTTGTTTTAGTCTCTGGACTGTGGGGAGATGCCCAAATTTGACCTGGGGGTGGCATATCCCTTTAAACATATAATAACGACTTACGAACAAATTCAACTAACGAACGGGTGTCCGGAACGTAACTCGTTCGTAAGTTGAGGAGCGTCTGTATTTGTCTCTCAAATGTTAAAGCTCCTGGTCAGCTTGGAACTTTGAACAGTATAATTCCAATGATTGTCCATTCAAAAAACAGCCCTTTGCTTTGACTGTCTAAACTTCTGAACTACACTTTTTCTTGTGTGTCTGGTGAACATTATGTCACAAGGTGTTCTCTTGCTCCAGAGATATCCCACTGTAAGATTTATGTAATAAATACTTCAATTCTTTCTCATTAAAGCTGTCCATCAAATCTCCTGGCCTGGTCTGGAGCTTCATACAACAGACACGAGCTCGTTTAAATAGAACAGCGTGTGCCTCTCCTCCACACCTGGCACTGCGCCCTCTCTCCAGATGTTTTCAGACCACGTTCCTCCTCTAAAATCCCACTTGCCTCACCATCTCACTGTCTCACTTCCATCCTCTGTGTGTGAAGACTCCAGGGCTGTATTTTCCAGCCTGACGTCCGCACATGGAGTTCCACAGTGGGGTTTCAGTGTGGCTTTTCTGCACTGGTTCAGTCTCACTCTAGTATAATGAGGCCCAGTAAAAGGCTGGTGGTCAGACGCATGTGCGTTCAGGGACACAGCAGGGAGTCTGGGGCTGGATATGTGTTCAAATTCCAATCCCCATTTTGGGATTTGGGCCAAACTATGTGAAGCTATAATAACATTGGTGTTACTTTAGGTATGCACAGTGTCTCCCATTTATTTTTACGTCACGTTCAGGCAAATTGTCGGCTCAAGGACACAATGGCTGAGATCTAACCACTAACCTTGATGCATTGAATGCATTACACAGGTGTGACTATGCCACCACCATTCAGACATGAGCCAGGCTCTGGTACTATACAGTCTTATAGGTCTTATAGGTTAGGCTGCTTTATTTGTACCTGTAGGAATATTTGGTTTACACTTTGAGAGTCTGGTCCCATGTTTCACATTCATGCACTATGGACTATAGGCACATACATAAACACATTAGAATAAAGTGTTACAGTGCTCCAGTGCACAATGGTTTTGTTCCACACATCATGAATAAAAGTGGCCTCAAAATCACAGTAAATATTAAGTATATAAAAACGTGTTAACAACTCAAGACTTGTTGGATACACTGCCAGTATGCATAAACTAAACTCTGTGCTACTGCTTTACCAATGCCATAAAAAGTCCTTTTTGATACTTCCTTTTTTACTTTTTGAGTCAGATCTGATACTGTGAACCAGAGTTGCACTGAAAAATGACTAATAACATGATACTGGTTGATCCAAAATTCATATTACAAGAAAAAGAAAGAATGTATTGCTGCAAAGGGGGTACATTAGAGATTTACCATTTGTTTTATGATTCAAATGTAAAAATGTCATGTTTTAAATTGCATTTCTGTACTTCAGGCAGTATTTGTTCTCTTGGCAGCCCTTGTGTGTAGCTCACCTTGAATGTGGTTGGCCTCCAGGTAGAGGTACTGCAGACTGCTGGGCACAGTGGGGGTGCTCCTCAGATGGTTGTAGGACAGGTCCAGCTCAATGAGGCTGGACAGGTTGAATGAGTTTGGGTGGAGGTTGGCGCTGTGGAGGGAGCAGTGCCCCAGACGCAGGTACTTGAGGTCTGGGTACGAGCTGAAGCTGTCCTGGTCCACAGAGGACAGGCTGTTATTGGACAGGTACAGCTGCTGCAGTGAGGTGGGCAAGTGCTTGGGTACAGACTTAAACAGGTTTCCACTCAGGTCCAGAAGGTTCAGAATCAACAGACCTGGAACACAAAACAGACAATATATTAGTGGAACTTTAAAGAATATTTTAAAGGTGTATTCTGTAACCTTTAAAGGTCCCATGACATGGTACTTCTTGATGCTTTTATATGGCGTCTTAGTGCTTCCCTAATGCTGTAAATGAATCCTTCTTCAAAATCAAGCCTCAGTGCATGAGATAGCCTCCTGAAGACCCCCTGAAGCCCCATTCAGAAATATGTCTCTGAAACACTTTATTATGGGCGTTGTTGCTTGAATGCAAATGAGGAGGACAGAGACGGGCCAGTGCAGCGGGTGGGTTGTGGCCAAATACGCCGCTGTTTCCTGGATTAGCGGCGCGCTGTGCGCTATCCCCACTTCCGCATTTTAAGCGCTTAGGAAGCTATGAGACGCATCCCATGAAAAAAAACAAATTTCCACAGAAAATAAAATTAAACCACTGCTGTTTCAGAGGTTCGGAGGCTCAGATAAAGGACATCCGAGCCTGGAGAGACTCTCACATCTCTTCTGGCAAAAAAAAAAAAAATGCATCTCGCATTTTGTAGCTCGTTTGCAGTCCAAATTCTCTGGGCGTGATTTCCAGAGACGGGGTGGACATCCAGACGGGGGTGGAAACTTTTCCCTGAGTGTGACGTCACAAAGTTCCCTTGTCCAAAATTGCCTGTTTGGGCTGTCTTTTTTTCAAACGTGAAAAAGGACCGCAATTGCTCAGTTTAAAAAACCTCAGAAAGTGAAAATTTCGTGCCATGGGACCTTTAAAGCCTTTTCTCTTTATCTAAAGCACTCCGGTTTCCCCCATCAACCCAAAACATGCACCATAGGCACCTCCAGCTTAGGTCCTGACCAAGCCGAAGCAAGAAGATCATGGAGATGGTCCCCGGGCGCAGAAGTGTGCTGCCCACTGCTCCTAATATATATATATATATATATATATATATATATATATATATATATATATATATATATAGGATGGGTTAAAATGCAGAGAAGAATTTCTCCAGTGTGAGATCAATAAAGTCTCTTCTTCTTCTTCTTCTTCTTCTTTAAAATGTGGGACATATACAATGTACACAGCATAGGTAAATGTATAATTTGCAATATGGCGGTAACAGATAGATGTCTGACCTACAACTTTGCCTGGTGGCATCACCTGATCATTTCCATGGTGATAGGTAAGTTTAATGCCATACTGTGGAATATTCCTGGCAAAGCATTAACATCTCTAAAAATACAAGCAGGTGATGGGCCCTGCTCCAGAAAAGTTACACGGTTCACCTGTAATGAATTAAGTTATTAATACGTAAGATGATATGATTTGTTCACTCAGATTATTATACATCATATACCTCTTCAAATCGGCTTCAGCTTCCTGTTATATGCAACATTTCGCCCAGTTTGTGAGAGCCCGGAACTGTGTGTCTGACCTCATGACCTGCAGTGTGGGGGCGCCCCAGGGCACAGTCCTCGCGCCCTTCGTCTTCACCCTCTACACTGCAGACGTCAGACACAACACGGACAGCTGTGTCCTGCAGAAGTTCTCCGATAACTCCGCCATCATTGGTCTCATCACAGACGATGATGACGCAGAGTACAGAGGACTAACGCAGGACTTTGTGGACTGGTGTCAGCGGAACCACCTTCTCATCAACGCGGGTAAGACCAAGGAGATGGTGGTGGACTTCCACAGATGCCAATCTACTGCCCCCCCACCAGTGAACATCCAGGGAAGGGACATTGAGAGAGTGGACTCTTACAAGTACCTGGGTGTGCGTCTGAACAATAAACTGGACTGGACTCATAACACAGACGCACTGTACAGGAAGGGCCAGAGTCGGCTCTATCTCCTGAGGAGACTGCGGTCCTTTGGAGTGAGAGGGCCACTCCTGAGGACCTTCTATGACTCTGTGGTGGCATCAGCCATCCTGTACGGTGTGGTCTGCTGGAGCAGCAGTGTCACAGAGAGGGAGAAGAAGAAACTGGACAAGGTCATCAGGAAGTCCAGCTCAGTCCTGGGCTGTCCTCTGGACTCGGTGCAGCAGGTGGGGGACAAGAGGGTCCTGGCTAAACTCATGTCTATGCTGGACCATGAGTGTCGCCCCCTGCAGGACGCACTGTCGACTCTGGAGAGCAGCATCAGTGACAGACTGATTCACCCTCGCTGTGTTAAAGAGAGATTTCACAGATCTTTCCTTCCTGCTGCTGTCAGACTGTACAATGATCAATGCTCGTCATGTGTCATCTCCATAGTAATAATTACATGTGCAATATTATTTAAAGTCACTTTACCTGCTACTTATTTATTTAACCACCACTGTGCATCCCTGCACTGTTCACAATCATCTGAGTCACTTTATTGTAGTGATATTATATATGACTGAACTGGAGTCACTTTAACTGCTGTTTGTTCACTGCTCAGAACCAAAGACATTTATTGTGCAGCGTTCCTGTGCCTTTTAACCTTACACTGTTGTGTTTTTTAGTTGATTGTACAGACTTATTATTATTATTGTTTATCTTAATTTTGATGCATGCTCATATTTTCCAACTGTTTCTAAAACTTGCAAACTGCAATTTCCCCATCGTGGGACAAATAAAGGATTATCTTATCTTATAATATAATATATTTTGTTTTAAATTATTAATCGCTATACTAATTCTGGACCCATGGATTATTGTTGTACCTGAGAAGTCCTGCTCTGACACAGTCTTGAGTCTGTTCCCCTGTAGCAGCAGTACACTCAGTCTGTGCAGTGAGGAGAGGGCATTGGCTCCAATAGTGCTGATCCGGTTGTGGGCCAGTCTGAGCTGCTGGAGGCCCCCAGGCAGACCCCCAGGGACAGACTTCAGGTGGTTGTGGTTGGCAAACAGGTACCACAGCTCGGTCTGGTTCTGAAGCAGGTCCTGGTCCATGGATTTGAGGAGGTTATGGTCGAGAATGAGCCAGCGTAGACCAGTGACGTTAGAGAAGAGAGAGGAGGAGAGGGATGAGATGTTGTTCCCCTAGGACAGAAGAAAATGTTTTCATTATATATACCAAGATTGTCATGTGACTTTTCTGGTGGAGGGTTTGCAAACTTCTTGTCTCCATGGAGATGTTATTACTTTGCTTGGAATGGTATTTTGGAGCTGATGTCATCAACATTACATGGGGTTGTAATGCTAACTTTAGGCTCTACTCTGTCTGAGGCTTTATTAGACTTTAATGTGAGCTTTATTTTAACACGATCTGACCAGAAAGAACTGATCTAGCTGGAGCTACAACAGGCAAGTTGACCTCTACTGTTAAACAAGGGATATTTCTGTGCCAAACATTAGCTGTTCCAAGCTATTTGAATCAGTTGTCTGTGTAGCCTTTGTGGAACAGCCAATCACAGCCCTGGCATTCAATAGAAGTTTGACGTGTAGTAACACCGCAAGCTTTCTGATTAGCATTCATGTGTGTCAGGGAGCTCTGATTGGCTCTCATGTGCTTTGGGGAGCTGTGCAGCACTTACACATAGAACTATAAACCTGCCTTAAATGAGAATTAACGTTTTTTACCATCTGAGTCTTATTTCAGTAATAAAACAAGTTGTTTTACTCACCCATAGCACTTTGGTGTCATATGGAGCACTTCCGGAGATGTTTTAGATTAGCGATAGCCGTAGCGCTAATATATGCCCCAAGCATGTAATATATATATTCAAATCATAGAAGCTCAATGTCTTAGTCTACGCTTTAGTTTGAGTCAAAAGTGGCCTGTAATCCGAGATTTATCCATAGTTTACAGCTTTGCGTTTCATGTTTGGGTCCCAGGAGCTGAGAGCAAAATAAACTGTGACTCCGCACATGCGCACTGTCCTCCTCATCTACTCGAAACTATGGATAAATCTCGGATTACAGGCCACTTTTGACTCAAACGAAATCGTAGACTAAGACATCGAGCTTCTATGATTTGAAAAGTGCTAAAGTTTGTGTTATTTGGAGACCGCTCGGGGCATATATTAGCGCTACGGCTATCGCTAATCTAAAACATCTCTGGAAGTGCTCCATATGACACCAAAGTGCTATGGGTGAGTGAACCAACTTGTTTTATTACCGAAATAAGGCTCAGATTATAAAAAACGTTAATTCTCCTTTAATACAGTGCCACAGCGGCCGGTGCTGCAAGTTAAGTTAAAAGCCTCAAAATGGCTTTTACAGAAACTACACAAAAATATGTCTTAAAAATGAAAGCAATTTATAACATAGACCCACAGTAAAAAACTTCTTTGTCAATGAAGCTTCACTCTCTGCTGCAACATGGAAGAGAACATACTAACTCCAGCCAGAAGGGGTCAGTAAGAGAACATAGTTTTATAGTGGATTGTTTTATTGTTAGCTCAGATTTCACATGAAGCCCAGTACAGCAGTGGAGACCTTAGAGCAGCTTGGCGAGGTATAAAGAACATGGCCTCCAGTAGCCACCAAAAAGAGGACAGGAAACCTGTAGCTGTTAATGGTGTGTCTGATGCTGAGTTGCCAAGTGCTTTTAATACGTTCTTCTCTCGCTTTGAAAGAGTTGATGGTTTAGGAAATGTGTCTGATTGCAGGAACTCTCTTAAACCTTCAAAAGAAATTGCGATTTCACAGAATCAGGCCACTGCCTTATTTAGGAAAGTTAAGACAGGGAAGGCCAGGGGTCCTGATGCCATCTGTGGGCGCACATTGCACCACTGTGCCACCCAGCTCAGTGTTGTTTTTACTAAAATGTTCAAATTGTGTGTAGATCTTGGGCAATTTCCTACTTTGTGGAAGACATCAATAGTAATACCTGTTCCCAAATCAAACAAGGCAAAGGAGTTAAGTGAGTTAAGGCCGGTGGCACTCACATCATTAGTGATGTCACTAACAACCTCCTCCTTGCCTCTGACTCCGGTTCTCTCTCCATCCTCCTCCTCCTCCACCTACCTGCCGCCTTTGACACCATCGATCACTCCATACTTCTCCAACGTCTGCAGTCCACCATTGGCATCACTGGCTCCGCCCTATCATGGTTCTCATCCTACCTCTCGGACAGATCCCACTACATCTCCATAAACAACTGTCAATCACAAACCATCCCAGTCACTCGCAGAGTCACTCGAGGAGTCCCTCAAGGCTCGGTGCTTGGTCCCCTACTTTTCATTCTATACATGCTTCCCCTTGGTCACATAATTCATCAGCACGGACTCAAATTCCACAGCTACGCCGACGACACTCAGCTTTATCTCTCCGCCAAATCCATTACCCCTGCCGTTATCTCGTCCATCACCAACTGCCTCTCTGCAATAAAATCATGGATGTCCATCAACTTCCTCAAACTCAACTGCAATAAATCCGAAATCATCATTACTGGTCCCAAATCTCTCCTCCCCTCCATCCAGAATTTCACTCTCTCCATTGACAGTCACACAGTCACTCCTTCCCGTCAGATCAGAAATCTCGGATTTATCTTCGACCCCACCCTCTCATTCAAGCCACACATCCGCCACATCACCAAGACCGCTTTCTTTCACCTAAAAAATATTGCCCGCCTCCGTTCCTCCCTGACCCCATCCGCTGCTGAAACCCTGGTCCACGCATTTATCACATCTAGACTTGATTACTGCAATAGCTTCCTCTACGGACTTCCCTCCTCAGATCTCCAAAAACTGCAATATGTCCAAAACTCCGCTGCCCGCCTCCTCACCAACACCCGCACCAGAGACCACATCACCCCAGTCCTCCAAAAACTCCACTGGCTCCCTATCCCACAGCGCATCCACTTCAAGATCCTCCTCATTACATAACCAGGCCCCCCCATACCTCACTGAACTTCTCCAGCCCCACCGTCCCTCCCGCAGTCTCCCATCAGCTGATTATAACCTCCTCACTCCCACTGTTAAATCCAAGCACCGGACCTTGGGGGACCGAGCCTTTGCCACTGCTGCCCCCCCCCCTCTGGACCTCCCTGCCCTTCCATATCACAAACTCGGACTCAGTAAACAATTTCAAATCACAGCTCAAAACTCATCTTTTCACCATTGCCTTTGACCCACATTAATTTAATTTGTTTTGTTTTGTTTATTTTATTTTTATTTTTATTTTATTTTTTTATTCCTTTCTATAAAGCGTCTTTGAGTTGTTTTGAAAAGCGCTATATAAATCTTATGTATTATTATTATTATTATTATTATTATGAAGACTTTTGAACAGCTTTTAAAGACTCACATTTGGTTTTTAACTGAGGGAAAACTGGATCCACTGCAATTTGCTTATCAGCCTAACAAAGGAGTGGAGGATGCAAAACTTTTTTTTATTGAACACTATTTATAAGCACCTTGAAAACAACGGGCCCATGTGAGACTTTTATTTGCAGACTTTTCCTCGGCTTTTAAAGCCCTGATTCAAAGACTGGCTTCGGATTTTAATCTCCCAGATCAGCTTCTTTTATTGATTTTAAACTTTTTCACTGACAGGGTCCAGCGTGTGTTTGTGAATGGAATTGGATCTCCTCAGGACTGTGTATTGTCACCTCTCCTTTTTATTTTGTACACGGACAGCTGCAGATCTTCAGATGAAAACATTAAATTCTCTGTTGACACGGTCCTGGTGTCGCTACTCACAGGATCGGATGCAAACCATGACCCTGCACTGGGGAAGTTTGTCCAGTGGTGTGAGGACAACTACCTCAATTTGAACATCGCCAAAACTAAATACATGGTGACTGATTTTAGACGTGCACCGCACAGCGTTAGTTTCATCCATGGTGATGTTGTCGAAATTGTTGTCAGCTACAAATATCTGGGCACCGTGTTGGACAATAAATTGAAGTTTGACTGTAACACTGACAGTTTTGTCAAACGAGGGCAGCAGAGAATGTACCTGTTGAGAAAACTGAACTCTTTTAATGTGAACAAAACAATTCTCAACAACTGTTCTTTTATTGAAAGTCTTTTAACTTTTTCTTTTATTTGCTGGTTTCAATCCCTGTCCTTGAAGGATAAAAACAAGCTGCAGAACATTGTTCAAACCTGCTCAAAAATCACAGGGGTCAAACTGAGAGAGCTGCACTCTCTGTGGGAGGAGCGGGTGCTGAGCAAAGCCAAGTGTCTCCTGGCTCAGCCCCTCCATCCTCTGGCTCCTGACTTCATCATGAGGCCATCAGGGCGTCGCTTTTATGCTCCGGTCCGAAAGACTAACCGGTTCCCAAATTCTTTTGTGCCCTCAGCTGTTAAACTGATTAATTCAAGTTTTGTAAAGTTTGCACTGTAATAAGTTAATTATTTGAGTTTTTCTTGTGGTCTGTATAGGACTGACACAATGTGTGTGTTTGGGTGTGTGTTGAGAGCTGCTCTGAGAATGCTGCAAATGAATCGCCCTATGGGATCAATAAAGTTTTCTGAACTGAACTGAACATCACACGTGTGCGCCCCCTACCTGCAGAAACACATACTGTGTCCGGTCCGGCAGTGTCTCTGGAGCCTTGGGGAGCTCCCGGCGGTCACAGTAGAGGGCAGTGGGCCACTGTATGGGACACTCACACTGGGCTGGGCAGGGCTGGGGGCTGTTGGCTCTGAACCAGGACAGGTCTAAGCTCCGCCCCTGCAGGCTCATCACACTGGGCTCTCCTAAAACACGATTAATCCAAAGAGGGACACCACCGTAGTCCATGTCCTCTGATGTGGTGCTCCAGACCGGACACAGGAGAGACAGGAAGAAAAAGGAGAGATACATGGTACAACCTGTAAGAAAGCAAAAATGTGAAATATTATGATTTTGTTTTGAATAGTTCATTTCAATGGCCACAGTTTTAACTTGTCATCCTTCTGAATCTCCTTGATAAGACAGATTTGAGGTCAGTTCTGTGGAGAGGCAGCCCCAGTCACATTAAGAATGTTATTCAAGGTATTTTTGCACAATAAAAACACCTGTTATTGAATAAATACAAAAAAGCTGTTTAATGTCATACAATGGAACAATCCACAGCAGAAAAGTTACATAGAGCACCTTTAACAAATCTATACAGTACTAGTGAAACTACATTACATAACAAGAGTGAGTGATGTCATATAGACTAAAACTAAACCAAACCAAAATAGATGGCCTATTTGACTTGTAATCAATACTTCTTCTCACAACAAGAGACAGTGATGTCATATTTAATGTTCCTAACAGCTGAAACCCGTTATTGTGCACCACTCACACAAACACAGTCTCATGTCTTACGCAATTCTGTCCTTAACTTGAACTGAACATTTTTTCTCATTGCCAGACCTGAATCCTGCACAATCAGAAGCACAACCATATTACACTGCACCTATTTCAATGAATGGAAGTCTCACTTACCTCTAATATGCAGCCGAAGACTTGGATTTCCAGTCTGGAGCAGCACTTTTACCTGTCTGTTTACCCAGTATCTGTGAAATTCCTGCTTCACGCTCTCCTCTACCCAAAGTCTCTTCTCTCTCACTTTTTCCTTTTAAAAAATCTTGAAGGCAAAACTTGTAGGAAAAAAAAAACCCAAAACACTGGCACTCGGCCTGCAAGCTGTAAACCAGTTACAAATGTGGGACTACATGAAGAAAATGCATTAAACCCAAACAGTGTAGTAAAAGTTAGTAGTGTGAGTTTTCAATCCACTCGGCACCTGGGAGCCAAACAGACCATTTCAGTGATCTTCTTCTTGCAGCAAAGCTACAGGTGCACAGTGTAACATTTCTGGTGCGGTGTTACCTGCTTGTATCCATGGAGATGTTATCCATCTGCTTGTATGTTCCACAATATGGCATTAAATGATCTATCTTGCATTTATTTGATTCCAGGCTCATAAACACCTGCATTCTTACTGGGAGTGTGCTCACTTCTCCACAGATCTGACCTGTAAATTTCCCTGGTGGCGTTAAATGTTTGCCTCTATGAAAGGGTGATGCAAGCTCACACAGCGGAACATTCCACTCACACCTCCGCCAAAAAAGTTACATAATGCACCTTTAAAATTAGATTACAAAGCAGAAAAAAATACAATAAATTTTACACTATTTATTATGCAATTTAGAATTAATTTGGTTATTTTGCATGTGTTCATTTTATTTAAATTACAACAAAATGGTCTAAGAAATCTACAGTCCAGATCAATGTAATGTCCCCACAAAAATGGTTGAATATTAAAGTGTGGGTTTTTATAGAGAAACGTATTGAACTCATCAATAACAAAATGTAAAATGTTTCTAAATTTGTCCATAAATGAAAGCCTTACAGAAGAGGGAAGAGGCACCGGTTTGGGATCAGTGAGAGGAAAGCGCCGCCTCGTGGAAGAACAGAGAATTACACTAAGGCTAATACAGTTTGGAGTGGATTAGAGTCAGCTCAAGAGCTTTGTCTGGAAAATAAACTAGTCTATACAGTCAGTTGAGCTGAAAACAATGTGGGTATGTACTGATTACAGATTTAATATTGTCAATGGTCATTCATAAGATAATTAGCCAATGAGACCTACTAATTAAGAGAAGAAGAAGTGAAGAAGTGACTTTTATTGATCTCACACAGGAGAAATTCTTCTCTGTATTTAACCCATCCTGTTATCAGGAGCAGTGAGCAGCACATTCCTGCGCCCGGGGACCATCTCCATGATCTTCTTGCTTCGGTTTGGTCAGGACCTCAGCTGGAGGATTTTACCTGGAGCATGTTTTGGGTTGATGGGGGAAACCGGAGTGCCTGGAGGAAACCCACCCAGACACGGGGAGAACATGCAAACTCCACACAGAAAGGCCCAGGCGACCCGGGGATCGAACCCCAAACCTTCTTGCTGTGAAGCATGAGCGCTAACCACTCAGCCACCGTGCCGCCAAAAGTGCACTGTGTAACCTTTCTGACCACTTGCTTTGTCTTCACGGATAAGTTATTTTGATTTGTCTATTTTGTTATGTAATTTCTGGTCAAATAAATACATTTCAATAAATTAAATATCTAAATGATCCAAATCAGCATTAAATGGTAAATGGTCACATTCAGGGCGCTCATCCATTCACACACACACTCATACACCAGTGTACACAGACAGTGGCAAGGGGGGGTTAAGTGTCTTGCCCAAGGACACAACGACAGTATTTATCTTTGGGATCTGGAATCGCACCACCAACCTGAAGGCCAGTGGATCTGACCTCTCTGTTTATGCCAAGAGTGGAGGATTCTAACCTTCGGATCAGAGGACAAACAAACACAGGTTTACTAGGTAACGTTTGTGGTGGAAGTTCTGCCGGTCCTGTTTTTTCCCATGGAGATTTATTGCTTTGCCTTTAATGTTTCACAGTATGGCATTAAACTACCTTTATTCAATTACAGGTGTAAACTGCATGCCTTGGAAAACAGGAATTCTTACTGTGAGTCATCTCCACAGATCTCCACTGTAACTCTGGCTGCATCACCTGCTTACACTGCCTGACAAAAGTATCAGGACGACTGTGTATTTCTGAACTCTGGAGGAAACTTCTGGTCCCAACACGATAATGACCCAAAACACTCGTCCAAACTGTGTCAGGGTCATTTGGAGACGTGTGACCAGCGTCATCAGCTGCAGGTTATGACACGTCCCAGTCTCCTGACCTGTCACCCATCGAAAGTGTGGGGTTATTTGGATATTAAAGTGCGCTCCAGGAATCCGACTAACGTTAAACACCTGTGGAAATGTCTTCAGGATGAGTGGAAAACTACAGAGGATGAATATGTTGAAAAATTGTTGGACAGAATGCCTCGAATTTGTAAAGCTGTGATTAAGGCCAAAGGTGGTTATTTTGATGAAAAAGCGATTTAACTTGATATTTTTGCAATAATCTGCCTTTACACATGATGAAATTTGCTTTAATATATCAATAAATTGATTTGTTGTCATTCCCAATATGTCTTGTTATCATTATGAAAGTTCAGAAATACAATCGTCCTGATACTTTTGTCAGGCCGTGTATGTCCATAGAAACTTTTAAGATTAATGATATAATGTGGAACATTGGCAAAAAAAAACACCAAACAAACATGTGTTTTGTGCGATGTGGCAGACTTGTTAGAATACTGTAATGTTGTACTGTAATACAGAGAAAATGTGGAGTTGCTGATGTGTTTATGAGCCATCTGCATTTAAACACATGTGAATGTTTTATGAACTCATTTATAAGTCTGCTGGTAAAAAGTGTTTTATGAGATCGAGCTGAGGAATTTTACAGGAAATTTATGTTAAAATAGGGGTATTATGCCAGTAATTTCCCTCATCAGAAGCATGTCTGAAGAAGTTTTAGATCCATGTATGTTTGAGTCATTTAAACAAGTACAAGTCTGCCCAATGCTCCCCCCACAAGCCTACGTCTCCCGTGCTTCTACACGGCAATTTCCCCATATATATTCAAGAACCTGATACAAAACAATACACCACAACATCACAAACCTGATGTGATGTGCATATTCATTTTTGTTGCTTCCCCTCTGTATGAATAATTATTGTCCTATAGAATGTTGTGATCAGTACTCGAGTTGAGGGGGGATGGGGGGGGATGGCATCCCCCCTGGTGGTAAAAGTAGTCAAAATCATCCCTCTTATAAAACGATCATCCCTTCTTCCATTCCCTGTGGCATTTTATCAGTGCATGTGGAAAATGACTATTTAACACTGGAATAGAATTACCATTCGACATTTAGGGGTCTTTGTGATAATCAGCCTATTACCTATGTGATAGTAGGTTACCGTGAGCGAGGCTGTTCAGTCGGGACGGCGCGCGCCGTCCCGCGTGTGCCGCGAGGAGTTTTATTCATAACCTCGCGCTCGCGCCAGATGAATGGAACAGCATCATGGCCAAGCGGAGTGGACAGCTGGACCTAAGGAACTTCTGTTTTAAGATAGCAAGGAACAACGATTCAGAAGGTCAAGAGTCATCAGTCATGCTTTTTATGAGCATACAACCAATGTAAGCTAATTTAATTTGTGGACCGACATAGCGATAACAACACATAGCTAATAATGAATGCTAGTTTGGAGTCTATCTTACACTTTCTATCTAGCAAGACTGAAAGGCTGAAATGAAACCGGTTGATGCTCGGTAGTGAAGTATCTAAACGACGCGAACATTTGCGTTATTGAACGGAGGAATCCTTGACTAATGCTACTGCAGTAAGGAGATCTTGCATTGCCGCGGTCGTTAGCCGTGGACGTGGTCCCGAGGTCTCATACTCGAAGCCCCAGGTGGGAGCAGGTGCACCGTGTCCGCGCACACTTCTCCGGGAGGTTAATGCGCATCGGGAAGTAGCCGCAGTTTTTCGCGTTTTAAAAAAAAATCCCAATCCGTCACTGATCAAGGCTAATCTGTATTTGTCTGTCTGTAAATGTGCTATAGAAATAAAACTGACTTGACTTGACCACTGGTGTTTTCTACAGCTGACAGTCCGCAGCAACATGCTGCAACTGGAGATATCTACATACCTCTGTATATATTTGTCTGTATTGTCTTCATCTGCATAGACTTACTTTTGACTAGTCCATCTTTCTACAGTTATCTCATTTTTTCTTCTGTCTGGCTACCTCAAGTTAAAAAAAATCTCAGTTTACATTTATGTTTTATATTAATACATTTGGAAGATGCCGTTTTTAAATTTGTTCTTGCATTTGAAATAAAAATGGACTTTACTTCACATGAGAAGATTCAGAAATGTTTGCTGAGGTTTTAATAGACAATAATTACAAAAAGATTTATTACAAGTACTATGAGTATGAAGTAATTTGTCTTCTCAATTGTATTATTGCATTGTTGTTTACATAATAATCTCTAGATGTCCATAGTTAAGTGGTTATTGTTTCTTTCCGATAAATAGTATTGTCTTGTGGAGGCCATGCAACTGAGAATACAAGCTATGAATCACATGGGATTTAGGATTTGCCATGTCTAGCAAGTCACCCTAAAATGGACTAGAATGCAGG
Source organism: Paratrypauchen microcephalus (assembly GCA_036785185.1). NCBI lineage: Eukaryota > Metazoa > Chordata > Actinopteri > Gobiiformes > Gobiidae > Paratrypauchen > Paratrypauchen microcephalus. The sequence goes on from JAVJIX010000290.1 coordinate 207,359, forward strand.
AAATTGCATCTAAGAACTGCAAAATTTTTCTGGGGAGGACCCCCACACCCCCCACTGGAAAATATATATATAGTCACATAAATGAAAAAGAAGAAGAAAAAAAAAGTGTGTGTGTATATATATATATATATATATATATATATATATATATATATATATATATATATATATGTGTGTGTGTGTGTGTGTGTGTGTGTCACATTAAAAAAAAGAAAAATTTCACCATCCCCCCTGGTTTCATTTTACAACTCGACTACTGGTTGTGATGTCATTTGAAACCCAGCAAAGAGATCCAGAAACATGCCCATCGTACTGTCAATCGGGATGAGGGGGCTTACCAACTTACAATTGCAATTGTCATGAAAAAAACACAAACCACTAACCTTATTCTGCCCCACTTCTACCTCTAAACACTCCAAAACTGCACTTTTTTGTACCAAATACCAAATCTTTTCAAAGGAGAATATTAGAGATGTTTTGCCTCTAAAGTTTCACATAAAGTTTGATTTGTGTTGTCACACTGCACCGATTCTCTGGGAGGCTTTATAGTCCAGATAGAACTTTATTTACTGTTGAGATCAGCAGCTGTTTGTAAAATAATACAACCTAAATGAGGATGGTTTTACACACGGCAACTTCCAGAATAAGGTGAATAGTACAGCTCTGTGAAAACCAGAACATATAAACACTTAGGGGCAGCCGCTCTGGGCGGCACGGTAGCTGAGTGGTTAGCGCTCTTGCTTCACAGCAAGAAGGTTCCGGGTTTGATCCCCGGGTCGCCCGAGCCTTTCTGTGTGGAGTTTGCATGTTCTCCCCGTGTCTGGGTGGGTTTCCTCCGGGCACTCCGGTTTCCCCCATCAACCCAAAACATGCACCATAGGTACCTCCAGCTTAGGTCCTGACCAAACCGAAGCAAGAAGATCATGGAGATGGTCCCCGGGCGCCCTAATGTGTGTGCTGCCCACTGCTCCTGATATATGTATATATATATATATATATATATATATATATATATATATATATATATATATATATATATATATATAGGATGGGTTAAAATGCAGAGAAGAATTTCTCCAGTGTGAGATCAATAAAGTCTCTTCTTCTGACCTGAAGAAAGGGCAAACCAACCCCCCCCCCCAACCACCTCTTTTCCGTGGGCATCACTTAACATAACACACATTACCCCAAATATTGAGATAGTAAGATTTAGTCATTTAACCATTTTGAATGAAAGGATTCATGTGATGGATTACTTCATCATTCATTCTGTTTGGTAAAATGAAATGTTAGAAACCACAAAATTATCAGCCTATTTAAATAATGGGCTGCTTGTCTGCAAGCTAGCTAGCTGTCTGATTATTTAGGCTAAGTGTGGCAAAATGAACATGTATTTATGAAGTGTGAAGAGTCGCTCAGTCGTCCAGGTAGAATCCAGGATAAAAAGGAGAAATTCAATTTGTCAACTGAACAAATTTTATTTGGTAGAAAATGTTTTGCAGCTCATCCGAGTTTAAAGAAGGATTCTCTTTTTTGGAAAAAAATAGAGTTAAAGAGGCTATTTTGTCAAAAAAGAGAATCCTTCTTTAAACAGGAATGGGGGAATTAGACATAATTTGTCTCCCATCTATAATTCTATTCTCAAACCTAAATCTAAACAAACAAAGGAAACAAGGAGGCTATCCAGGTCAGGTCCAGAGGTGTGAAAACAGACATTAGGGTTTGAATGGGTATGCTAAACTAGACGCCAGACAGAAACTCAAAACAAAGAGGTGATAGTTTCAGAATAATGTCAGTGTAGTGAGCTCCTCCCTGCAGCGAGATATAAGCAGTGTCCCTCAGCACTCTAACCAGAACTGATGAAGCCTCTCGGATGAGCTGCGAAATGTTTTCGACCAAATAAACTTTGTCCAGTGGGCAAATTGAACTTCTCCTTTTATCCTGTATTTATGAACATTTTTATTCACTTCATAAACCTTCATGATGATCATTTGTTATACACCTTAATCTCACCTTGTCACGTCAGGGTAGTAAACAAGACAACTGCGACGATCTCTTTCCACATGCAGGCTCGGGTCAGGTGCCGGTCGTGTGGAGCGCTGCAGCTATGTAAACAGAGCCCACCCCCCCCCCTTCTGACTTTCACTCTCGGGAGGAGGCTGCTTTTATTTGATGAAAATGTTTTGAGTGAGTTGTTTTATTTTTCAAATCTAGGCCTAGGCCTACACGAAATTCTGTATCCATTGAACAATTTATTATTATTATCTTTTTTTTGTTTGTTTTACACTCGGAAGGGCGTCAGTCCAGGAGGGCATGGGGCAATCTGAGCAACTCCCCTGTGCACGTCACTGTTTATAAGATGGATGAAGGGATATTGAAGGATTTAATTCGATCATTTAGACCTACTTTCATTTTGCCTGTTAGGGTTTGGTTTACCCCCATGATACATCAGCTGTTTTAGTCCTGTTTTTCCTCTTTTGTTGCCAGGGATTCAGAATACACACTTCAGCATTACCTTAAGAAGATGTGAGTCTTGTCACTGGTGAATTTCTCAGAGTTCAGATGGGTGTGACTGACAGGTGCCAGTCAGAGACACGTTTGGTCCGTACGTATCAAGGAAAAATGAATGGAAAGAAATATCATAGGAGACTGAGAAAAAAATATGTCTGCAGAATCAAAGGGCGAAGCTTGAAACTGTTTATCAGAGGAGACAGAAGTTTGATTTTGTTCGTAAATGATGGCGACAAATGAGCGTCTCTGACTTGAGATGTGTCAGAGGATGTGTGGACCAGACTGATATTAAGAGACTGTTTGAGGACTAGATAGAGATCATTGTGGATCATTCTGTGAAAGCTTGTGAGGTGGTACTTTGAGAGGGCAGTTCTGTACATTAGAACATGTGTTTAGAGCCTGGAGTCCCATCTGTTTTCGATCAGGAGCCACAGAGGGCAGGTTCAAGTTACCCACAGCAGAAGAAGCTCTTTACAAAATGGTGCTTCAGTTTGTGTTCACGCTGCAGTTTCCATGTGCAGCTACTGAACATACTACTGTAAGAGCAAATACACTATCAGAATATCATTTATCAGAGGTGGTAGAGTAGCCAAAGTATGAGTCATGTTGCTTCAAAGTAAAATAAAAGTAGTAGTAGTGTTCTAAGAAAAGACTCAGTATGTAATGTTTATGTAACTTTAGATGTTTTTAATGCACAGAAAAAACATACAAAATGCTTCCTCCTGCTTGTTTCCATGGAAATATTGGTCCTTTGGCTATAATATTCCACAGTATGGCATAAAACCTCCATGGAGAATGCTCAAATCTTCTCAAACAAAAGACCACAAGAAAAAAAAAAAGATTATATCTGAAGGACAGAACGCAGATGTTCAAATCATTTCATATTGTTAACATAAAGGTTTGGAATAGTCACAGTGGGAAGAGGAACCACAACTTTTACCCAAGTAAGAGTGAAAACTACACAGAGAAATACAATTGTATGAAAACGTACTACAAGCTTTGCTTAATTGCGGTATTTTATTTATTTATTTTTACAGGGTTTGCAACAATAAAAAGATATATAATTAGACGCACACAAGACACAGGGCCGATGTTTGTGAGTTTCAGCTCCCTGTTATATGGTGCCATTTTGAGGACCATTCAAAAGATAGAATATTGTTTTGAATTGTTAATTGCTATTATTCTGGACCCATGGATACATACAGTATGTTATATTCTTTGGAATATAACATATTTAGAAAAACAAAACTAACCCATCATTTGAATTGCATTTTTAAAGGTACAGTGTGTAGGATTCGTGGCGCATAGGTGGTGTAGGTACCATGCACTTCCTCTTTTGGCTACGGCAGACCTCGAGGGTCACCCGGGCGCGCCGTAACGCGGACAGCTCTCGTACCAGCGCGCACCCAGCGCTGTGCGAGCTCTCGCCGACAACTACGGTATAAATAAAATGCGGTCCCGTTCACCATTTTCTTTTCTTTTCGCATGAAAACACACATTCCCGATCATGTACCATGACACTCTACACATCAAATGAAACCTTACAGTCTCCTCTTTTTGACTATGCAATTCATTTCCCTGCACAACAATCACTCCCCGAGCACATGGGGCTTTTATACGGAAAAGCACAAAACGAGGTTAGCTTACCTTAGAATGCTTTGCACAGGTCAAACTCTGTATTTCACCATAAACTTGCTCTCAATTTGTCCATAAGGATCCAGCGAATAAAATCCAGTAAAACAATTTAGTCCAAAACACGTGTTAGATCCATTACGACGTCTGATCCGGCAGCATGCTTGTGTTGTTTACCCAAAACCATGAGCCTTGCCGAAGGCGAAGGCGGAGCCCAAATGTCCTTCTGCGGCTCTCGTATTCAAAATGGCTGCCTCTGCATGGGGAAGATCCCCCTTTTATGTGACTATATCTAAGTCCAAAAGAATACTTTGATTTCATGATGGAAGTGAAAAGGCTTGGAAAACAATGTATTTTTGAATGGGTATCTTCAATTTCAGTAATTAACGGGTAAAAATCTTACACACTGTCCCATTAAACCATAACACACACAACATGCAAACACAACAGTGACAATGTTCACCTGGCTAGCCCTATTGTTTTATTGTTTTCTTTGTTTGTTTTGATTTAGGTTTGAGGATAGAGTTACTACTACTACTACTACTACTACTACTACTACTACTACTACTACTACTACTACTACTACCAGTGGCGTTCCTAGAGTGATTTACTCCCTGGGTGAAAGCCACTCTTGCTGCTGCCCCCCCCCCCCCTCCGACCAAACCCTAACATCCGCCCCACCACCCATTTCAAATCACAGAAGATCGCTGTGTCAGTGTAGACTTTTAGTAGATTTCAAAACGGCCTGAAACCCGATATCGCAAAGTAAAGTTCAGAGCGGTGTTAGCTTCTTTCGGACTAGCGGTGTTTACAGAACAGCTGAGTTCACGCATGCGCACTGTCCTCTCTGATGACATCATCAAATGAAACTATAGCTGGATATCGGGTTTCAGGCCCTTTTGGAATCCACTAAAAGTCTACGCTGACAGTCTACGCTGACAGCGATCTTCTGTGATTTGAAAAGTGCTAAAGTTTGTGTTATTTGGAGAGCGCAAAGTAATGCCCCGAGCACTCACGCTAACGGATACGGGATCATTAGTAGAACAGAACGGCTACAACATAAGTTCTGCGATACTGCTCCAATTGACAGCAAACTGCTATGGGTGAGTAAAACTACTTGTTTTATTGCCAAAAGAAGGCTCAGATTGTTAAAAAAAACGTTACTTTTCCTTTAAGCACTAGGACATGAGACAAACAGCATACTCTGGCTTGTGCTTTCCACCTTAATTTAGTTGAGAGGACATTCCTGAGAGTTCACGGCCTCAAAGAGAGACAGGAGGTGGTATCCCATAATGCACCTGGGCCTTTGAAGTCAGATCAACGGCCAGTCTGCTTTACCCAGTTTATAGATAACCGCTACTGGGACTTATTTCAACTGTCTGTGTGTCCCCTCCACCTCCTTATCTGCTCCATATGAAAGTGTTTTGGTGGTGCTGAAACCTCTGTTAAAGACTAAACGTGGTGAAGTATGCACAAGTGAAGTTCATCTGGGTCGAGTTTGCACATGCTAAAGATTTATCCATGCCCCTGACCCTTGACCCTTGTGGAGAAGGAGGTCAACCGTCTCGTCCTAAATCAGAGATAAGGTTTGGTCTGAGAACTGTGCAATGAAAATACAGAGAGATGACTTTTGTGAGCTATAAACCATGTTAGAATGTTGTAACCTCTTCAAAAACATACCTGGAGTTGTTTGAATAATCCTTTATTATTAGTCTGTTTGCATCTCCAAAGCTAAAAATGCTCTGTTCCTCCTAATGATGTCATGAAGTTCAAGTTAACAGCTGAGATTAACTTTTAGTTCAGTAGAGATTAGCAATTCCAGGTCTGAAATGATCCAAATGATCCTAGTGAAGGTATATGGAATTTAAAAACACAGTGGAGCACTTCCTGTATCACCACATGACATCACAAGGTGCAAGTGTTTCCTGTGTGAGAAAAGAGGAAGCCTAAATATGCAGGTTTGTGCGTTAAACATGTGTGAACGAAACAAAACACAACTCCAGGTGTTTTTGTGACAAGAAAACAACATTAGAACAGATTTTTTTTTTTTAAACAACAACATAACATGTGCAAAGCAGGTCTGGGTCTGGTTAGTACTGGGACGGGAGATCGATGGGAACACCAGACGCCACAGTGAGGCGACGGCAGTGACTCTAGCTCCATTTTATTTACTCTCTGTTATTATATTATATTGTGATGTGTCAGCTACTGTGTCCAGATAATTTCCTTGTAGATCAATAAAGTTTGTCTAAGTCGAGTATGGAGTGTGTGAGAGTGTTGGTGTTGATCTATTTTAATACAATTTCATTATAGTTTTTGCTGCTACAATCATCTTGATCCCTGACTCATATTTTTTTTACTATCTCTGCTTTATAACTTCGACTTCTTTAGTTTCAAACCGTTCCGTCTCATTGGTATGACCACTGACGCATATTATGTCCCCTCCCCAGAGCAGAAAGTTCCACATACTTGCATTATTTGCTCTGTGCCTGGTCCAAGGACTGGGGGGAAGCTGTAAATCTGCAGGAAACAAGACTCATTGGTTTTGTGGTGGTCCATATGTTTACACGCGACATATAACACACCAGTTTAATTAGAAAAACAGAGAGAGGATGATGTAAAACGTGTGATAAATAACAGAGGAGTGTGTGTGAAATGTGGAGCGGGTTAGAAGAGAGACAGGAAGAGGCCCTGACACACTGACATGTGGTTTTGCTCAAGCCTTTATGAAGAGTCTGTCTGAAGATCTGAGGGAGGCTTTGGTGTCAGGAATAAAGCAATTCTGTTTCTTAAAAGGTCCCGTATTATGCTAAATTGTCTCTTGTGAGCTTTAATCCATATTATAATGTTGTTACATCGTCAAAAACATACCTGGAATTGTGGTTTGTTTCATTCACACATTGGACTAATCCTGGTTTATTAGTCTGAGTTCATCTCCAAAGTTCAATTTGTGATGTCTGTCATCAAGTGGTCGTTTTCTTTGTTTAATACAGATGGGCAGTTCCAGTGAAGGTGTGTGGAGATAAACACAGTGGCATCACAAGGTGGAGCCCAGTGTTTTCAGTTTGAGAGAAGGACTCAGCATAAATGTGCAGGGTTTGTGGGTTTAACATGTGTGAATGAAACACAACATAACTCCAAGGCTGTTTTTAGGAGGAAACAACCAGTGTTGGGAGAAACGCGTTACAAAAGTAAGGAATGCATTGCTTTTAGCTGTAACGCAGCAGTGTAAGGCATTACAGAAAAAAATTGGTAATATATGGTCAGTAACGTGCATTACAATTCATTTTGATCCTGGATGGAAGTGGTGGGTTTTTTAGTTTTTCTTCATACAAATTTGTGATAACAGGGGAAGTTCAATTTGTTATCATGGATTCTACCTGGACGACTGAGGGACTTTTCACTCATTCATACAAATTTGCTAAAATCACCACGTGCTCAGCAGCGGTGAAATGTCCATTCAGATCAGATCAGATACATAACGTCATTGTAAATCACGCCAAAATGTAAAGGTATTATTAAAGGCCACACACTACAAGAGAATTTGCCTGATTTTGGCTATAAGATAAGATAAGACTTTATTATAAGATTATAAGACTTTATTGATCTCAGGCAGGAGAAATTTACTTGTCACAGTAGCTCCAGGTAGGGACAGTTTGAACAAGAAAGGAAAGTGCAGGCAGCAAGAATGGCATAAAAATAAGTAATAATAATAATAAAATATGTTATAATAGGATAAGTAATAATAATAAAACAGTAACAAGGAGAGTATTGAGAAACAATATTTCCCGTCTGGACTATACAGTGGAGTTATACAGTCTGATGGTGGTGGGGATGAAGGATCTGTGGTAGCGCTCCTTCTTGCACTGGGGGTGCCTCAGTCGGCTGCTGAAGGAGCTGCTCAGCTCCTCTACAGTCCAGAGGGTGAGAGGTGTCGTCCATGATGGACATAAGTTTGTCCAGTACCCTCCTCTCAGCCACCTCCTCTACAGAGTCCAGAGGACAGCCCAGGACAGAGCTGGCCCTCCTGACCAGCTTATTAAGTCTCTTCCTGTCCCGCTCTGTGCTGCTCGGGGCCCAGCAGACGACAGCGTAGAGGAGAGCAGAGGCCACCACAGAGTCATAAAAAGTCTTGAGCAGAGGCCTGCTCACTCCAAAGGACCTCAGTCTCCTCAGGAGGTGGAGGCGACTTTGGCCCTTCTTGTACAGGGCGTCGGTGTTGTGGGACCAGTCCAGTTTATTGTTGAGGTGAACACCCAGGTACTTGAAACTGTCCACAGTCTCTTTGTCCTGCCCCTGGATGTTCACTGGTGAGTGAGGTAGTGGTCTCCTCCTGAAGTCCATCACCAGCTCCTTTGTCTTACTGGTGTTCAGGCTCAGGTGGTTGCGCCCACACCAGTCCACAAAGTCACTGATGACCGAGCGGTACTCCAGCTCGTTCCCCTCAGACACACAGCCCACAATGGTCGATTTGTCAGAGAACTTCTGCAGATGGCAGCTGTCTGTGTTATATGTGATGTCCGAGGTGTATATGGTGAAGAGGAAGGGTGAGAGGACAGTTCCCTGGGGCCCCCGTGCTGCAGACTACCACCTCTGACTCACAGCCGCGCAGCTGCACGTACTGTGGACGGTCAGTGAGGTAGTCGATGGTCCAGGCAGCGAGATGTCCATCAACTCTCGCATCCTCCAGCTTTTTCCACAGCAGCGCCGGCCTGATGGTGTTGAAGGCGCTGGAGAAGTCAAAGAACATGACTCTCACAGCACTCCCGGCGGTCTCTAGGTGGGTGAACGCCCGTTGCAGCAAGTAGATGACGGCGTCCTCTACTCCTACGTTTGGCTTGTAGAGGGTATGAGGGGTGTGACCCGGCTTTGTGTCTTCATGTGTGATTTTGAAGTTCCTGCACTCCTCACACGTACTCATCTCTCGCAAAGTTGTAAATTTAAACTAGAGCATCTCATCCACATTATCTATAGAGATTGTCCTCTGCAAATAATGACACCCATTCCACAAAACAGCGATGTTAATCCAGTCTGAAGTGTTCTTTAAAAGTAAAAAGGCAAGTGTAGTTCCTTACGTGTGTTTGTTTACATCCACACAGCGCACAAATCGGAGTGAAGCTGTAGATTAGTGATAGAAACTGTACTTCCTGTTCAGCTCAGTCAGATGCCACATCACCTTCCACTGGATGTAAGATGAGCTAATTGGAAATCAATAGAAATCAATATTTCCAGTTATTTTGATGAGTAATGACTTACATTTTAAATACAGTAATACTGTAATGTAACAAATTACTTTGAAATTACAGTAAAAAGTAATAAATAACATATTACAGTTTTGCTGTAACTTTCCCAACACTGGAAACAACATTATAACATAGATAAGAAAATGTAGGCCCTTTAAAGCTACAGTATGTACATTTTGAACCAAAATACATAAATAAATAAATACATAAATAAATAAAAGGATGTTTTCTTTTCTTTTTGGTAGTAGTTGTAGCATTAAAAAAACAATGAGCAGGCTTGCATTTCCTCAAACCTGAATCTGGCCTAGAGGATGACTTTCACCTGCTTGTTTCCATAGAAATGTTAGCTATGTTGGATAGAGTATTCCACAGTACGGCATAACACTTGTGTACAGTGGCGGCTGGTGAAAAAAAATCTTGGTGGGGCTGATGTGCCAATAGATTTCCCTGCCGATTATTATGTTTGTGATGTGAGAGAGACTAACCTGAGTTCTTATTACACATTTATACTGGTGTGGTTACACCTTTTACTACAGTATTATGGTTATTAAAATGCACAGTACACATGAAATGATTCTTATTAGTATAATGTGAGTAAACTCTTACTTTTGTACTATATGACTTGTGTTTAAAGGGTTAACCTCAAACTAACATGACACTCAATTACCACAACAAAGTTATAAGTAAATATGAACTATATTACATCTAATGAAAAAAAGTGCTTTCAAGCATTTAGATCAACATGTCAAGGGTAAACGTCAACACACAAAATGTTTATCAGTCACAATATTCTAATGGGCCCAAATAAACCATTTATCCTATAAAAAACACTCAAATATAATTCTCCAGTTCTACCGTTGCAGACCTGGTTCGTAGCTTGGGTACAGAACTGGCTCCTTCACCGCAATGGCAAACAAACAGAAAAAAGGTACTGTACCTCTGCCACTCGCGAGTTGAGAAATCGTAGGCAGCGGCAGGAAAATCCAGTCAGTGTCATTCCGCTCTCCCCCGGGCAACGTTACTCATCGCGGTCTCTCGAACGGTTCTCTCAGCTTACTCGCAAAGTCCATTAACAAGCCACTTCAGACCGAAAACTTAACTTATCTGGCAATAAAGCATCAAATTCACCTTCCGTGAATGAGTTTAATTACTAAGACTTGGGACAAGCTGAAAACGTGACTTCTTCCAAAATGCATCTCCCGAATAAGACCCGCACTCATCCCCTGCATTACTTCCTGACTGACCTTTCAACTTGCTCGTGATTATCTTATCACAGATGGCACAGAAAATAAATATCAAAAACAATAATTCAGACGTCCTTTCACAATAATTCATCCGTGTATTCCCTGTGGATAATACGTGGATACTTATCACGTGACTAATCAGTCTGGGACACGGCGAATAGTGATCCAAACTTCCTGTAGCAGGTGTGCAATTTATGGCGCCCCAAAACCAACATTGATTTAAAAAAAACAAACATATTTTTAGTATTATACATTTTATATTTTTCCTCTCCTCTTTGGGAAGGGCGGCGCCCAAGCGCCCCCTATGGACCAGCCGCCACTGCTTGTCTGTCTCCATGGAGAATATTCCAGAGCAGTGACGGACTGAGCGGTCTGGCATTTGGGCATATGCCAGAGGGGCCGCAGCCGCGCGTCTCACCTGGGGCCGCAAGTATGACACCGTGCAGGTTCTGCACCGAATACCCAGCAGGTGGGCCGCAACAATGCGGTGTTTGGTCATTAGCCATGGACGCGGTCCCGAGAAGAAACATGGTCTGGACACTGCCGGTCTCGGTCTCGTACTCGCGGCCCCTGGTGAGGCGCACGGCCTCGCGCCGGTCATGCTGCTCTATCACGGATTTGACCACGATAAGTAGGTGCACGTCTCCGTGCGCACACATCTCCGGGTGGTTAATGCGCATCGGGAAGTAGTGGCTGTGTTTTCGCTGAACGAACTGGTGGAACCTGGAGTCCAGGCGGCGAAACCAGTCCTGAGAGCGCACGGATGCGTTCCCACTACAGTTCAGAACCTGCGCGTCCCAAGACGTGACAGTGCCGTTGGATGAGCGAAGTGCGCCCTGCTCTGTGGGTCCCTCTGTGTGTTTGAATGAGAAGCTGCACCAGGCTCTGGGGCCGTCCGCTTTCAGCTCCAGTGCGTCCTTCTGCGTGAGCCGGTGGAGCGTGAGGAAGGATGTGAAAACCAGGGAGAGACTCAGCACTGGCTTCAGCAGACCCAAAAAGAGCCGCTTCCTACGGATCCAGTGACTCATGTCTCCGTGGCCCTCACACATCCAGCTGGACTCCCGGAGCCGTGCATGGAGTACACAGTGTGTGTTAAATATGTGTGAATGAAACAAAACACAACTCCAGGCCTGTTTGTGATGAGGAAACAACATTAGAACATAGATCAGAAAATAGCCAGAAACATCGGCCCTTTAAAAAGCACATTAGCACAGTGCTGAGTACGCTGGGCCGTGTACAAATGCTAAATAAAACTTCCTCCTCCTTACATTTACCCTACTTTTTTCCAAAATGGTGCAAGCCCTACTTCATACACATTAAAAGTATATCACTCTGCAGTGTTACCACAGACTCCTATAGGGACAAACCTATAGTCCATTTTTGGATCTCAAATCACCGGTTGGTTTTGGTTGGCACCCGCCTCATAAATTACTGTGTGGCTTTACGTATGTACGTTTGCATCCTTTCAGACTTCACTTGGCCCTAATCCACTTTCCACTCATGTTAAGTAAATATTGTCTGTATTTTCGACTCTGTCCAAAATTACAGATGTGAACAATCCCCTTGGTCGACTTCAGAGGGTCCGGGGAAGAGGGCGGGGGGGAGGGGTGAGCTTGGAAAAACGGGGGGCACAGAACGAACAGTGGGCTGGAAAAAATTAAAGAGAAGGAGAGAGGAGAGGGAGAGAGAAAGAGAAAGAGGGGGGAGAGGGAGAGAGAGGAGGTCTGGGTAGGGTCCTCGAGTCTCCAGATTTGAATTCGCACTAAGAAGACCAAGGGCTCAGGTATGTGAACATTTGTCCTTATGAAAGACTAAATGTCCTGAATGAGGACTTGCTGACAGCTGCAGTGTCGTGGAAGGCTGGAGGGGGTTACCTGCTTTTATTAAATGTACTTTTGGGGGCAATTACACGCTGTCCTCTAGATTTCTGCCAAGAGGGACTGCAAAGAAATCTTTAATTAGCTTGAAACGCAAAAAGCCAAGTAGTTAACCTTTATTATTAGCAGGTTTTTTCACTTCCTACAAATGCAATTAAGCAGCAATGATTGAAGTTTGTCTGTAAAGGTCATGCAGTTGTTGTTTTTTTGTTTTTTTTTTTGCATTTCTCAACTGAAGGATCTTGCAAAAAAAAAAGAAAAAAAAAAGTGTTGTGATGATGACGGTCGATCCGCAGATGAACGTGGGTTCAAAGGTTGGTGGTTCATGGAGATTTGATCCAGCCAGTTGTGTCTATACTTTCTCAGTCTGAACTTTTCTTTTGACTAAGTTGCTAAATGGGCTTTTTGCAATGTCCTGTCACATAGATCGTAACTTTGTGTTGTCGGTTCTTATTTGTAACACTTTTAGGAGAAGAAACTGAACTGTTTATTGAGCATCTCAGAGCTGCAGTGTTGTGGATAGTAACATGTGGTTTTGTAATTATAATGTTATACAATATTATCATGTATGACATAAGACAAGTGGGGTGTCTTGCCCAAGGAAACAATGGTAGTGTGGATTGCCAGAAGTGAACATTGTGAACAGACGGCCGTGTGAGCCCCTCCTATTTTCTGTTGAAGTCTGGAACTCCTCAAATCTTTCCTTAAATCCCTAGAAATTCTGTGAGTGATTCCTTTTGTTTATCTCACACTCTCCATGTTTGTTGAGGTTGTTGTGTTTTGTTTCAGTCACAGGTTTGACACAAACCCTGCATATTTAGGTTGAGATCTTCTCAAACTAAATATACTCCAATACTTCCATCTTCCTCCTCTGTTCCACCCTGTCATTTGGCAATACAGGAAGTGCTCCATTCAGTTTTTATACTCCATACATCTTCACTAGCATCATTTGGATGATTTCAACCCTGGATTTGCCCACCTCAAGTGAACTAAAGGTAACAGGAGCTGTTGACTTGAAAACTACCACTTCATGACATCACAAGGTGGAACAGAGCATTTTGAGTGTGAATGTTTTTGAGGATGTAACAGCATTCTAACATGGCTTAATTTAATTTAATTCACTTCACCTGCCAATCAACACGTATGGGGTTGAGAAAAGAATCCACACTCACCTTTTAGGGCAAGCACTTATGGGGTGATGAGTGAATGTGTATTCATTATGTTGTTAACTAATTAATGTCCCGAGAAGTGTCTTTAAAGGTGCACTATGTAACTTTTCTGGTGGAGGGTACATCTCCCGTCATGAAGATGTTATATATATGTTATGTTTGCCTTGAATGTTCCAAAACATGACATTTAACTTCTTAAATGGAGACAGACAGGCGACACCACCAGGTTAAGATACAGGTCAGGTCTGTAGAAAGGCAAGCCCACAAACAACAAGAATTCATGTGTTTTAGGCCATTTAATAGCAAAATGATTGTGACTGAATAGATGCAAGACAGACAGATGTTTAGGGCTGTAGTAAAGGGCCGGGTAAAGCAATAGTACCCCAGGAGGGCAAACAGCCCCCACTTCAAATAAAATGCATTACAATGTTGAATTTGTGCTGTCCTTGCCCATGGGTTTCTGAAAAATGAAACATTTTGATCGTTGCCATAGCAGCGAACAATGTATCACTATTACACAGTCCTTAAAATGCCATCTACAAGTGTTCACACTTGATTTCTAAGAAATAGATCTGATACTGATCATTCTAAAACCACATTGATAGTTAAAAGATTCTTTTTTTAGACAATAGAATGTGATTTTCAGCATTAAGTTGTAGTACTTTCTTTTATATGACCATGTGGTCTTAAATGTGTGTACTCCTTCAGTGCTCCTGTAGGTCCCTCAGTGCTCCTGTAGGTTCCTCAGTGGTCCTGTAGGTTTCTCAGTGGTCCTGTATGTTCCACAGTGGTCCTGTAGGTCCCACAGTGGTCCTGTAGGTTCCTCAGTGGTCCTGTAGGTGGTCCTGTAGGTTCCTCAGCGGTCCTGTAGGTTCCACAGTGGTCCTGTAGGTTCCACAGTGGTCCTGTAGGTTCCACAGTGGTCCTGTAGGTTCCTCAGTGGTCCTGTAGGTTCCACAGTGGTCCTGTAGGTTCCACAGTGGTCCTGTAGGTTCCTCAGTGGTCCTGTAGGTCCCTCAGTGGTCCTGTAGGTTCCTCAGTGGTCCTGTAGGTTCCACAGTGGTCCTGTAGGTTCCACAGTGGTCCTGTAGGTTCCACAGTGGTCCTGTAGGTTCCACAGTGGTCCTGTAGGTTCCACAGTGGTCCTGTAGGTTCCTCAGTGGTCCTGTAGGTGGTCCTGTAGGTTTCTCAGTGGTCCTGTAGGTTCCACAGTGGTCCTGTAGGTTCCTCAGCGGTCCTGTAGGTTCCTCAGTGGTCCTGTAGGTTCCACAGTGGTCCTGTAGGTTCCTCAGTGGTCCTGTAGGTTCCTCAGTGGTCCTGTAGGTCCCTCAGTGGTCCTGTAGGTTCCACAGTGGTCCTGTAGGTTCCTCAGTGGTCCTGTAGGTTCCTCAGTGGTCCTGTAGGTTCCTCAGTGGTCCTGTAGGTCCCTCAGTGGTCCTGTAGGTTCCACAGTGGTCCTGTAGGTCCCTCAGTGGTCCTGTAGGTTTCTCAGTGGTCCTGTAGGTTTCTCAGTGGTCCTGTAGGTTCCTCAGTGGTCCTGTAGGTTCCACAGTGGTCCTGTATGTTCCGCAGTGGTCCTGTAGGTTCCTCAGTGGTCCTGTAGGTTCCTCAGTGGTCCTGTAGGTTCCTCAGTGGTCCTGTAGGTTCCTCAGTGGTCCTGTATGTTCCACAGTGCTCCTGTAGGTTCCTCAGTGGTCCTGTAGGTTCCTCAGTGGTCCTGTAGGTTCCTCAGTGGTCCTGTAGGTTCCACAGTGGTCCTGTAGGTTCCTCAGTGGTCCTGTAGGTTCCTCAGTGGTCCTGTAGGTTCCTCAGTGGTCCTGTAGGTTCCACAGTGCTCCTGTAGGTTCCTCAGTGGTCCTGTAGGTTCCTCAGCGGTCCTGTAGGTTCCACAGTGGTCCTGTAGGTTCCTCAGTGCTCCATGGGTGTGTACTCGTCTATCTGCTCTTATACTTGTTCTGATACAGCTCAAGACAGAGGGAAATATCATTTATTGTGAGGGAAATTCAGGTTTACTTCTCAGTCCTGTTTGTGTCTCAGTCACAGATCTCAGTGCAGTTTAAAAGAAGGACTGGTCAGGTAGGGTCAGATCTGTGTCAGGGCAGTTTGAGGCAGTGGTGAAAAAAAATCTTGGTGGGGCTGATGTGCCAATAGATTTCCCTGCCGATTATTGTGTTTGTGATGTGAGAGAGACTAACCTGAGTTCTTATTACACATTTATACTAGTGTAGTTACACCTCTTACTACAGTATTATGGCTATTGAAATGCACAGTACACATGAAATGATTCTTATTAGTATATTGTGAGTAAACTCTTAAATGAACTACTTTTGTACCATATGTCTTGTGTTTAAAGCAGAGGTCTTCAACAGGGGGGTCGTGACCCCTAGGGGGGCCGCAGAGGTACTGCAGGGGGGTCACGAAATCTTTTGATTTCACTTTAAAATAATATGATTTTATATTTTATAGTGTAAAATACAGTATTAACCTGTGTATTATTTCCTTGTATTGGATGTACCATAACAGAGTAGCAATGTTTATACATGACACTAAGCTCAATTTAATATAAAACACAATTCTATGCCGTATATATAGTAGGGGGTCCCTGGCCCAGTTCGCCATCTGTTTGAGGGTCCCTGGCCTGAAAAACGTTGAAGACCCCTGGTTTAAAGGGTTAACCTCAAACAAACATGACACTCAATGACCACAACAAAGTTATAAGTAAATATGAACTATATTACATCTACTGAAAAAAGTGCTTTCAAGCATTTAGATCAACATGTCAAGTGTAAACCTCAACACACAAAATGTTTAACAGTCACAATATTCTAATGGGCCCAAATAAACTATTTATCCTATAGCGGCAAAACACTCAAATATAATTCTCCAACCCCCAGTTCTACCGTTGCAGGCCTGGTTCGTAGCTTGGGTACAGAACTGGCTCCTTCACCACAATGGCAAACAAACAGGGAAAAGGTACTGTACCTCCGTGGCTCTTTGCCCACTCGCGAGTTGAGAAGTCGTAGGCAGCGGCAGTGAAATTCAGTTAGCTTTGTTCTGCTCTCCCTCAGGCAACGTTACTAAATGCGGTGGGTCCTTCGTGCTCTCGTCTCTCGAATGGTCTTCCCTGGTGTAGCTGGCAGGTCTCTAGCTTATTCGCAAAGTCCATTAACAAGCCTACCTCACGTTGAATTGTCCACTCAACAGGCAGCTTTAAGTTACACCAAGTCTTCAGACCGAAAACTTAACTTATCTGGCAATAAAGCATTAAATTTAACTTCCGTGAATCAGTTTAATTACTAAGACTTGGGACAAGCTGAAAACGTGACTTCTTCCAAAAGTGCATCTCCCGGATAAGACCCGCACTCTTCCTCTGCATTACTTCCTGACTGAACTTTCAACTTGCTCATGATTATCTTATCACAGATGGCACAGAAAATAAATAATCAAAAACAATAATTCAGACGTCCTTTCACAATAATTCATCCACATATTCCCTGTGGATTAATACATGGATACGCCTATCACGTGACTAATCCGTCTGGAACACGGATAATCGCGATCCAAACTTCCTGTAGCAGGTGCGCTATTTATGGCGCCCCAAAACCATTTTATTCGGTGATGCTGATAGGCTGATAGGAATCATATTTTTTTAATTTTCTCCTAGCAACCACACACGATTGGCTATTTCGCTACACTTCGAGGGCGCTTTGATGCAAAGCCCCAAGAATAGGCCTATGTCGGTGGAAATTCACCATTGAATAAGAGTCATTTGGTGGAAATGTTGTTTGAATAATTCAGATTACATGTAGAGACACACAAATCATTAAAACTGACATTGATTAAAAAACAGTATTATACATTTTATATTTTTCCTCTCCTCTTTGGGAATGGCGGCGCCCCCTATGGACCAGCCGCCACTGGTTTGAGGAGAGGAAGAGCCAAAAGTGTAGGGATCTCTATGTCCTGCAGCATTACAGACCTCGTCCTTATGCCGCTCTGGCGTTTTGATTAGTGAAGAAATGGTTCCGTCATTTCCTCTGGAAAGTCTTGGCCTCTGCCACATATGGCGTAAAAACACTTGTAGGATCTCAAATGTCAAATCGTTGTAAAGCTATTCAGGAAAGGTTCATTTCTGTCCTGTGAATGTGACTTTTTAGTATCGATACATGCTTTTTAGTATCTAACTTCGATGCTAGTTTTAGTATCAATTAGTATTTGATTTTCCATACTTCTGACAACTACAAACAGAATGTTGAAACACAAATAAACACACACTGCTCTCCTTTGTTTCCAGTTCTCCATAAGGCCCCACCATGTCGTCAGTCTCCTTGCTGCTCCTCTGCTGCCTGCTCCCCTGCTCCCTGTGCTATTCACGGGACCCCTTCTCATGGTTGTACGGGCGCAGAGGTCAGGCTCCAGCAGCTCTCCAGGCTGACTGCACCGGGGGGGACTGTCCGGAGGTGTGTGACTGTCCCCCCTCTTATCCCGTGGCCATGTACTGTGATGGACGAGGCCTCACCTCTATGCCCACCATCCCAGAGAGGATCAAGTACCTGTACCTCCAGAACAACCAGATCTCCGCTGTGCCCGACAGCGCCATGGTCAATGCCTCCAACCTGGTGTGGCTCATGATGCACCACAATCAGCTTCGATCAGACGCCATTGGGAAGAAGGTACCGGCACAAGAATACAAATATTCAAATGTGGCTTTTTTGTGAGTCTTGTTTATAGTGTTTTCTGCAGTCTGCTTAAACGGGCTGTACCTGATTTCAAACCATAATTATCAGGAATATGTTTTAGCCCTGACCACTTTGTCCTTCAATCCACTGTGACACAAAACTCTCTGTGTCACAAAACTATCATGTCACATAGTTTTCTTATAGATCTCCAATCGACTTACTTTAAAAGAGAGAGGGAAATTAAAGTTTTGCTGCAGAAACATTTACACTGCGCATCTCAGTCACTTTTGTGTGTCAGTGCAGTTTTAACAGGAGGACTGGTCAGGGAGGGTCAGCAGATCCTGTGGAAGAGCCTTTTTGTTCCACCAGGACAGTGAATCACGTGTCTATTGGGCTGAAAAAAGGTGACGCTGTCAGTAGCTTCTATATTAGTTATTACTTGAGAGAATGCTGTATCAAATGAATAGATTCTGTCATGTACAGTCTAATTTTATTTATTTTATTTTTTTATCAGATTTGACCATACAGTGCATGATGTAAGGAGCATTTATCTTGAAGAGAATACATTTAAATGAGGTACCGGGTCTTTGACTATCTATAACCCTAACTAGTTCAAACATTCTACTCAAGATAATGAAATTTTAGGGGGGGTTTTTTCCTCCATTTATTTCCCTCCATTATTTATAGTTTGTGTCTTCTACTCTGCTCTGCACAAACACCACATCCACACTGGGACTAAACTAGGACTAGAAGAGGTCCAAGTCTACATTAGGACAAAACTCAATTCAAGACTAAACCAGAACAAGCTTAAAACACTTTCATTCATTTATTGGTTATTGGTGAGTTACTATTCAAATGTACAAAAGGCAAACATAGCAGATATTGGTCTTAAGTCTATAGTTCCATGAGTGCCTTATTGTTGTAATCTTGTCTAGACTCTTTCTTTAGATTCAGTTCAAACCTATTGTCACATATGTATTTCCTCACATGTGGTGTGGAAGGTCCAGACACACTGGTGTTGCAGCGTGTTGGCTAATGCCCCACAGGTGAAACTGTCCAAGTGTCTGACTTTTATTCCAAACAGTCCCAGAGTTAAGTAACAAACATGCAATATCCTCCTTTTTCATGTTGATGCTTGTTGTTACTATTGTCATTATTACTATTCTCCATTATTATTATTATTATTACGTATTACTATTTGTATTATTTATTACTTACTTTATCCCCTCCCTGCCTGCATGCACTTTTTCCTCTTGTCCAATTGTCCTGGAGCTACTGTGGCGAGTAAATTTCTCCTGTGTGAGATCAATAAAGTCTTATCTTATCTTATCTTATCTTATCTTATCTTATGTGGTGTGTGTTTGCACCTCCTTTTATACAGTTATACTGAAATGTAAGTACTAAACACGTAACTCCATAAATACTTAAACAGATAATAATATCTGTACAAGACATGCATTCACTCTGTTCCACTATACCTGTACATTGAACAAAAAACTTTTTTCTGCAGATCCTTTAACCATATTAAAGCTGTTTCACCTTCTGACTTTCCCACTCAAAGTTGAATTTAGAGTGATTTATGCCTGTTTGTGAAATCTTTATTCTCCGAAGATTAACCCACATTTTCATTGCCACCAGTGCCCAGTGACCTGGCTCACACCAGATTGATTATGTGTCACTCTGAATTGAGTGCTAACCACAGACTGTATATAAAAGGACAGAGCTGACACGCCGGCCACCACGTTACAAATGTGGGCACTTCCAGCTTTTACAGACCCAACGGACTTACAGTGGAATATCTCTGTAACTGCTGCAGTGAGGCCTTAAAATGTCCGTATTAACCTGCTCTACGTGATCCTGGTGTATTTATTTTCCTATTTTGTCCATAAAAAAATCCTATTCCTAATACGGAGTCCATCTCCAAATTCGTCCCTGTAACTGCTCTGGCTGACGTCACACTCACTTCTTTATACACTTTATGATTCTAACCTGATCAATCTGGAATCGCTCTCACTGAAAGAGATCGGAAAACGCGGAACGTCATGGTGATTATTTGAATTTGATTGGTCAAAATGTCACAACAGTAGAACAATGGGAAAAATGTAATTTTAGTTACATCCAGTTGAGAGAAAAGCACAGACAAACGTACAAAGCACTTACCTTCTCTGTATTGCCACTAAAATAGGCTGAAATACATTTGTCGGCACAGCCATGTTTGCTTTGCTTTGTGTGGGCACTTGGCATTCTGCACAAACTTTAATGCTGCTCCGTGATTGGAGCGCCAAAGAAACTCATGCATGCCAAGGTAGATTCTCATGAGTTTGTAAAATATCACAAGAATCTATCTCCCACTGCTCTGTCCTTAATTCATTCTCCAATATGTTTTTCTTAGACGGTGGTACACACATGATAAAGCAACATCACGTAGCCATTTTTAGACAAATTAAGTATAAATTATAACTGAAGCTAGCATGATCTGATCCATAGGATGCATGCAGCAGCGCAGTGAAGATGTTTACGGTGATGTCTTCTCTCCTTGAACTCTGCAACTTTCCAACACACAAAACAACAGACTTATTCCTTTTATGCACATATGATAATATGACTATGTGTTTATACACATATAGTCAATATTGCAATTTAAAATGTTGAAAAGGATTTGCAATGTCCTAAACTATAATTATACACAGCAGGACTGAAGTATTTCTTCATCTGTCTCCCTGTAGGCCTTTCTGAAGCTGGAGAAACTGGACCGTCTGTATCTCCAACACAACAATCTGAGCAGCATCCCCTCCAACCTGCCCCGCTCCCTCCGAGACCTGCGCCTCAACCACAACTCCATTGACAAGGTTCCATCTCATTTCATATGATGACGGAGAGAAGGATTTGTACTTAATGACACATGTGTCTGAGTAAAGCCTTTTTATTCACCCAGTACAGATTATTGTTATGATCAACTCTGGAGGTCAAACTATATCAGCAAATAATTATAAAGCATATTACTGTCTGGTCTGAGTTGTGAACATGATTATAATAATAAATATAGCCGCAAGCGGCGATGATCGGCCCTCGCTTGCACTCCCTGGGGGGGTGGCGCTAACGCGCCATTTTCCTCCCCTTTTTTCTAGCTCGATGCATGTGTGAGTTTGTGCGTTATCTGGATGCATTTGTGTTGAATGCCTGGGGTTGAGGTGGGGAGGGGTTGTTTTTTTTGCCTTTTAATTTCAATTATTTTAAGAGGAGGGTCAATCATAAGCTTTTCTTGCACTGTTCTGTTATTTTCTTTTTCTTTTGTGTGTATTTTTGTTCTTTTAAATGCTGGGTGCAAACATTTAAAAAAATCAATTGAATAAATAAAAATATGAGGACAGAAAATGGTGCCTTTGACACCAGGTCACATGGCCTATCCAATATGGCTGGCTGGTTGCCTAGCAACGACGTAATATACTTTTTTATTCCTATTCCCATGATGCATCTGTGTACAGAATTTGGTGTGGCTATACCAAACTTTGTCGAGCATCCTATTGGCGGGGACAGAGGTTTGGCCTGTTACCATGGCAACACGATGTGAGATGGCATGGGGGTGTCAAATGTTTTTTGATCAAGACCATGTCACGAATGTGTGGTCCAAATTTGGTGTGTCTACGGCAAAGTAAAATTCTTCTTTTCCATGCAATTACCCTAGGGTGCGCTATTATGGCCATTTCAGATTTTTTTTATGTCAATCTGTTCAGGGCCAGGGTGTACACCAACGAGTAAAGTTTGAGTGAAATCAGCCAAACTATTAGCACATTATCACTCGTCCAAGTTTGACAGGAAGTAGCGCCGTCACCACCAGGTCACATGGTTTATCCTATATGGGTGGTTGGTTGCCTAGCAATGGCGTAATGTACTTTTTTGTTCCTCTTCCCATGATGCATCTGTGTACCAAATTTGGTTTGACTATGACAAAGTTTTTGCCTGGCGTCCCATTGGCGAGGACAGATGTTTTGCCTGTTGCCATGGCAACACGATGGGACATGGCGTGTTGGCGTCATTGAGTTTTTTGATCGAGACCCTGTCATGAATGTGTGTACCAAATTTGGTACGTCTATGACAAAGTAAAATCTTTCTGTTCCATGCACTTACTCTAGGGGGCGCTATAACGGCCATTTTAGATTTTTTTTTATATCAATCTGTTTAGGGCCAGGGTGTCTAACAACGATTAAAGTTTGAGTTGAATCGGCCAAACTATGAGTGCATTATCACTCGTCGAAGTTTGATCGGAAGTGGCGCCTTTGCCACCAGGTCGCATGGTCTATGCAATATGGCTGGATGGTTGCCTAGCAATGGTATAATATACTTTTTTGTTTCTATTCCCATAATGCATCTGTGTACCAAATTTGATTTGACTACACCAAAGTTTTTGCCAGGCGTCCCATTGGCAAGGACAGATGTTTAGCCAGTTACCATGGCAACACAATGGGAGATGGCGCGGGGACGTCATTGAGTTTTTTGATCGAGACCCTGTCACAAATGTGTGTACCAAATTTGGTATGTCTACGACAAAGTAAAATTTTGCGCTTCTATGCAGTCTCCCTAGGTGGCGCTATAGCACCCATTTCAGATTTTCTCATATCAATCTATTCAGGGCCGGGGTGTCAACGAACGATTAAAGTTTGAGTGAAATCGGCCAAAGTATGTGCGAATTATCACTCGTCGAATTTGATGGCGAGCCACAAAAACGAACCTGAAATTTGTGATGTTGTCATGGAAACACCGTTCACTCTTTTAGAACGCTTTTAACAACTTTTAACGTCCCACTTGTCTAGATGATACAGCACGATTCTGGTGAGTCTGGGTCAAAAACCCTAGGAGGAGTTCGTTAAAATACGTGGACAGGAAAATGCGCCCTCGGGGCCAGGTCACGTGCTCGGTCCAAAATGGCCGACTTCCTGTTGGTCGCCTAGCAACCGCTTAATATACTTTTTTGTTCCTCTTCCCATGATGCATCTGTGTACCAAATTTGGTTTGGCTACGACAAAGTTTTTGCCTGACATCCCATTGGCAAGGAGAGAAGTTTGGCCTGTTGCCATGGCAACACGATGGGACATGGCGTGTTGGCGTCATTGAGTTTTTTGATCGATACCCCTTCACGAATATGTGTACCAAATTTGGTATGTCTACGACAAAATAAAATTTTGCACTTCAATGCAATCTCCCTAGGTGGCGCTATAGCACCTATTTCAGATTTTCTTATAGAAATCTGTTCAGGGCCGGGGTGTCCACCAACGATTAAAGTTTGAGTGATATCGGCCAAAGTATGCGCGAATTATCGCTCATTGAAATTTGATGGCGAGCCGCAAAAACGAACCCGAAATTTGTGGCGTTGTCACGGAAACACCGTTCACTCTTTTAGAACGCTTTTAACAACTTTTAATGTCCCACTTGTCTAGATGATACAGCAGGATTCTGGTGAGTCTGGGTCAAAAACCCTAGGAGGAGTTCGTTAAAATACGAGGACAGGAAACTCCGCCTTCGGCGCCGGGTCACGTGCTCGTTCCAATATGGCCGACTTCCTGTTGGTCGCCTAGCAACGGCATAATATATTTTTTGGTTTGTAACGACATGACCTATCCACCACCCGAATTTCATTTGTCTACGACAAAGTTCATTTTTCGGGTATTGCCATAGGCGCAATGTATTTTGATTTTCCAGGTGGCGCTGTCGAGCCATTTTTTAAGATTTTTTAATACAGATTATTTGTAAATTCCTTTTTTGGCATTCTTGAATTTTGTGCAAAATTTCGTGAGTTTTCGTCGGTGGGAAGTACCCGAAACCTGAAAAAAGTGTATAGGAAAATAATAAGAATAAATAATAAGAAAAACCAGAACAATAACAATATGGTGCCACCTATGGTGGCAATATATATATCAATGGAAAGGGCTCGCGTCCAGTAACGCACCCGTGGGGTCCATTGTCAATGACGAGCGCGTTGCGCTCGTCATTGACCTCATCGATTACTCACTTGCCCAATACATATTTTTGACGTTTACGATGGTTAACGATTACAATTATGCCGCTTTCGCGGCAATGGGCAGTGCCAGTCTGTGCTATTGGATCCTATGAGTGTCACTATAGTGTGGCATTGAGTGTTTGGAAAGGGAGAGCGCTCGCGCTCTGGTTTTGTGGGCACACATGCCATCGTGCCCGCAGTGCACGATGTCATGTGTGCCCACAAAACAATTACAATTTTGCCGCCACGGGCGGTGCCACCGTGCCACGTCAGCGGGCACCAGTCGTTGACATGAGTGCTAGGTGCTTAAAAAGGGGAGAGCGCTTCGCGCTCTGCTGCGTGCGCAAAACAAAGCGCTTCGCGCTTTGTTTTGCGCACGCTGGTGGGCCGAGAATGTTTTGGGGTGAACAATTACAATTTGGCCGCTATCGCGGCCACGGGCGATGCCACCGTGCCAAGTCAGCGGGCACCAGTCGTTGACATGAGTGCTAGGTGTTTAAAAAGGGGAGAGCGCTTCGAGCTCTGCTGCGTGCACAAAACAAAGCGCTTCGCGCTTTGTTTTGTGCACGCTGGTTCTACAGTGCTTCGCACTGCAGAACAGTAACAAAAGGCCCTACGCTTTAGCGCTCGGGCCTAATAATCTCATCGTGGCAAATAATTAGGACGCTCAGAATTCCTAAGGTAAGTGAGGAATAACTTTGGACCATAACTTTGAAATGTAATGTTTGAATCTTATCAGTATTTCTTTGGGATTGGCTCCATTTATTTAGAGTTGCCTTAGTTGACAACAGTCATGTGTTTGGGGTGGAATAATGACACCTCTTTGTAAAGATATTGAGAACATTTATTTCATTTTATTTATGCTAACAGCGTGGCCCAGTAAACACAAGGATATAAACTTAAACTACGTCAACAAATCTGCAATCTGACAATCTTACTACTACTACTGTAAATGTATTAAAATCAACCTTTATAAAGCCAATCTGAAATGTTTTGCAGGATGTAGAAGCATGAGGCTCATTCTAACCTGTTATAAATGCTATAACCACAGTCCCTCCATCGGCCCTCACCATGGTCTGTATGTTGGACATCTCTGGTTTAACCTGTGGGATTGCAGAATATTGTGATCTCATGTGAATACCCAGTTAGCAAAGACTTTCTGTCTTAAATACCTGAAAAACAGAAAAAGTTCATTTCAAACAGTTTGCAGTGGTCCAAAGTTATACCTCACTTACCTCATTCTGAGCATTCTAATTATTCACAGTGATGAGTTTCTAAGCTCAAGTTTGGTCACAGCTGTAAAGCTAACAACAGTTACACACTTCCTGATTATCGTACAATTCAATGCAGACAGTACACAGCGGACTTACTTTGACCTCCAGAGCTGCTTATACAATATATATGTACTGTACAACAAGTATTCTATAACATGAATACTTCCTCCTTCTATGTTCCGCTCCAGATCACAGGGGCAGACTTTGAGGGCATGGATAACCTGACCGTCCTGTATCTCCACGATAACGCCATCTCTGAGATCAGCACGTCTCTGAAGAGCCTGGGCTCCCTCACTCTGCTCGACATCAGCGGAAACAAGCTCAAAAAGGTGACACACCAGACACAAGAACTTTAAAGGCACTTTTCAATCCTTTGTGTAACTTTCCAACACAAAGGATTGACCAAAATTAAAGCTTTGTTTGTTTGTTTTTGGTTTTGTTTATTGCACTGGAAACACGTGGCCTTACTGTGGGCAGGCTTGTATCTCCACAAACCTGACTGCTTGTTCCCATGGAAATGTTCATTTAGAGCCAATCATAAAAGCATGTGTGAAGGCCAATAGCAATATAAATTAAAGCCGCAAGCGGCGTTGGTCGGGACCTCGCACCTGCGTTTGTTCGTCTTACTGAGACGCACAGCCATACGAAATTTCGTGTGCCTGGCACAATTATCTCACTTCCTGTTGGGCGTGGCCATGACATTGTAGATACCCTGTCAGAACAGACCCTGTCAGACCCTGTCAGACCCTGTCAGACCCTGTCAGACTCTGTTAGACCCTGTCAGACTCTGTCAGACCCTGTCAGACCCTGCATGTGGCCTACATGCTGAGGCCTACATGAACCTTCGATGCTTGTCCCCACATTGCTGCTTGCAGCTATATCAGATCAAAGGTACAAAGATCAAAGACCTTTGATCAGGGCGTTGCCTAGCAACAAATACCTCCCATTCATAACTCATCACTCCCATTCAATAAATACCTAATTTTATCGATCCGCCGTATCGTCATATTACCGCCTATTTGAAAATCCTTCGCAATTTTACATCTCCAACGTCTTAAGATTATGTTCACCAAAATTTAAGCCTATCTGAGGTACGGTGTAGGAGAAGTGTTTCAAATTACATACCTAATTTTATCGATCCGCCGTATCGTCATATTACCGCCTATTTGAAAATCCTTCGCAATTTAACATCTCCAACGTCTTAAGATTATGTTCACCAAAATTTAAGCCCATCTGAGGTACGGTGTAGGAGAAGTGTTTCAAATTCCATTCTATGTCCAATACCCAAAAATCACACAAAAGCCCAATTATCTCACTTCCTGTTGGGCGTGGCCATGACATTGCAGTGAGGCGTTTGTTCGTCTTATTGAGATACACGTCCCTACCGAATTTCGTGCGCCTATCTTAAACGGTATGCCAGCCCCGAAAGACAACGCGCTAGGGGGCGCTATCGAGCTCCTGGGGGTCACTGGGGGACGGGACTTTGTGTGGTCGTACTGGCAGCACTTTGTGATGCCCGTGCAAAGTTTCGTTCGTTTTGAAGCATGGGAACATGCTCAAAATTGCCCCAGCGAGTGTGAACAAGAACAAGAATAATAATAATAATAATAATAATAATAATAGGGAAACAAAGCAACAACAATAGGGACCTTCGTCCCCCTTCGGGGCTCGGTCCCTAATGATGCATCTGCATCATATATCTGCAGCTAGATACAAACAGGGTCTAACCAGCACTAGAACCAGAACTGACGAAGCCTCTCGGATGAGCGGCGTTTTCGTTTTCGACCAAACAAACTTTGTCCAGTTGACAAATTGAACTTCTCCTTTTATCATAATATTAAAAGGACTCTTGTGAGCTTTGGTATAATGTTTCCTCATGAAAAACATACCTGGAGTTGTGTTTTGCTTCATTCACACATGTTTGAGTAATAGTTTATTATTAGTCTGTCTACATCTGTCATGACATCACATGGTGGAACAGAGCGTTCCACCATGTGATGTCATGAAACAGTAGTTTTCAAATTAACAGCTTTGTGAGTGCGGTGAACCGCCTCACTAACCTCGGCCTTGGTGTTTCTTGAAGTTTCTTTCCGACGCGTCACGTAACATAAAATAAAGAGTCTTGAATCAAAAGTTTGTCTTTTGTATCTTTACTAAAGTGAAGGTCATACAGAGTGGATACAAATAAGGTGAATAAAGAAGGAAACGGAAAGAGGAGTTTCTGAGGCTTGTGGTTTTCTTATGTGTGTTGTGTGAGGCTCTGTATGTGTTGTGATGTCCTTCTTGGCGTCCTTGCGTGTCGTATAGTGGTGAGCTCCTGCCTGTCACTGGGAGACCGGGCTTTCTTGTACTTCTTGGCTCCCGACAGGACTCACCCTAAGTTTTGTTGTTGACGGTGCTACTTGACGTTCTTCTTTGCTGTCCGTATGTGCCTTGTAGCGGTGCGTATCCCGTCTGTCACCCGGGAGACGTCCGATGTTACATTCTTACGTGACTATTACGCGACGGTCAAAAGACTGTGTAGCTTCTGTGGTCCAGGACGTCCTAATACCCCGTCATCTCTCGGCTCGTCCGATACTCTGTGGTCTCGGGGTATCCTCCTGGCCCCCAGACCGCGGCTTCTATCCTTACGTAGCGTAGTCTTGTGTGTGTATATGTGTGTGTCTTGGTGTGGTGTCTTCTGTCTTCTGTGTCTGAGACTTCTGTGTCTGAATATATACCAGATAGAATCAAAGATAAAAGATCAAAGAATAAAGGATCAAAGTGAACCAATCAGGACGCGTTTCCTGAACATCAAAGCGGGACCGTCGTCCAATGAGAAAACAGATACTTAAAAAACTCATACAAGATGGCGCTGGTGAGGCCAGCTGCGTGCCGGTGTAGCTCCCCTTTTTTCCTCTTTTTACTTGTATATAATCGTTTTTCTTGCTTTTTCTTTAGAGTAGGTGAAACAGGGTGCAGTCTGGGAAGCCTACTCTCACTACAGCTATACTGTTAGCTGTAGTGTTTTTGGATCATTATTACTATTTTCCATTATTATTATTATTACGTATTACTATTTGTACTATTTATTACTTACTTTATCCCCTCCCTGCCTGCATGCACTTTTCCCTCTTGTCCAAATGTCCTGGAGCTACTGTGGCGAGTACATTTCTCCTGTGTGAGATCAATAAAGGCTTATCTTATCTTATCTTATCTTATAAGATGGCCACCACACACATAGAACTCATAAAATGGCAGCCTTGCATAAAACACACATAAAACACACATAAATTGGCTCTTACAAGCTGCCTTTACCTTTTACCTTTTACCTTTTGTTCAGTAGAGACTGGCAATTCCAGGGTTGAAACCATCTAAATGATAACGCAAGTGTAAGGAGCTTAAAAAAAACATACTTCCTGTATTACCACATGACATCATAAGGTGGGACAGTGTTTTCTGTTTGAGAGATGAACTCAGCCTAAATCTGCAGGTTTGTGTGTTAAACATGTGTGAATGAAACAAAACACAACTCCAGGTGTGTTTGTGATGAGGAAACATTATAACATAGACCAGAAAATAACGTAATATGACATGACATCACAAGGGAGTGTTCTCTTTGAGAGTTAAACGTGTGTTTACCCCATTTGACCCCCTTTAAGTTCACAATCAGAAAATCTTAAAGACCAACGCAACCCATTTGTGATCTGAGCGTATTAAGAGATACAGACACTGGCTTTAACATTACTCACTGACTTACAAATAATATGTGTGTTAAAGATGGAATTAGGCACAGTGATCCCAAAGAGAAGCACTACTCTCGGAAACTATTGCTTCATGTGGAGAGGGATACAGACAGTTCAGACAATTAAGTTCTTAAGTGAATAAACTCAGATTACGATATTACACAGAGGAGGGCTCACACTGGTTTAGGTCGGATCAAGCAGCTAAAAAATGTCAGAAATTTAATCTGTAGGAAACTAAGGATTCAAAACTGGAATTCTCTGGAGTTCTATTTGTACTTTGTGTTGCATATGAAGAAAAAAGAACTGAAAAGATTAAAAAGTTATGTTCTCTAGATGTTCTATGTCTATGTTTGTTTCATTCACACATGTTTAACATATACATTCTGTATATTTTGATCAGGTTCTTCTCTCAAAAAGAAAACAAACAGTGAGTTCCACCTTGTGATGTCATGTTATGTGGTAATACAGGAAGTGCTCCACTGTGTTTTTAAACTCCATACACCTTCACTAGAATTACTTGAATGAATCCAGACCTGAAATTGCCAGTCTGCAAAATAAAAGGTAAAAGGAGCTGTTCACTTGAAAACTACCACTTCATGACATCATAAGGTGGAACAGAGCATTTAGAGTTTTGGAGATGTGGACAGACTAATAATAAAGGATTACTCAAATATGTGTAATTCTGGGTACGATATGCTAACATGGCTTAAAGCTCACAAAGGTCAATTTTGATTAATACTGTATAGCATATATATATATAGATAGATATAGATATAGATATATTAATGCTGTCAGGCGATTCAAAAATTAATCTACTTAATTACAGGATTTGTAATGAATGAATCCGTTCTGCTCTTCATCTGGGGACCACATCATCACTCCTTACCTCCTGCCCCCCCGCCGGTGACCTACCAGCTCATCCTCTTTGAAAATAATTTGTTTAAACCTTTCTTGTTTTTGTTTGTTTTTTGTTGTTAATCTGTTTTAATGATTCTCTTGACCATGGACATATGTTGTAAGTCATTGTGTAATAACTCGAGATAATTTCAGATGATATGACTGCAGTCTCACATAGTTTCTGTTTCCCTTTATCACTTTTCCCTCCCTTGTATTTGTGTATTATTCACATTATATTCAGCCTGCTGACTATCAGGTTGTGTTTTGCTATTGTCATCATTGCTTTTTAAGATATTTTTTCAGTAAAAGTATACATGTATAATAAGAGAGAGCAGAAACATTCATACCTCTGAGGCTTTTTACACAGTCAAGTCTTCATTTCCATAAACCTTTAGCAGGACACCCATTTGTAACTTTCACAACTATTATACAGTAGCGTCTATAATAATAACTCCATTCATTTCATTTTTAAATATAACATTGCCTAACCCTTATTATTTTGTCTGTGTCAGATCCCTGACTCTCTGCCCGCTCACCTGCACCAGCTCTACCTAGAGTCCAACTCCATTGACTCAGTCCCTGAGGGTTTTCTGGGCAGTTTCTCTCAGCTACAGTACGTCCGTATGGCCCATAACCAGCTCACGGACAAAGGCATTCCCCCAAACACCTTCAACGTGAGCAGCCTGGTGGAACTGGACCTGAGCTTCAACCGCCTGGAGCGCATCCCCATCGTCAGCTCCACCCTGCAGCACCTGTACCTGCAGGCCAACAGCATCAAAGGTACAAGTGTACTTCAGATAACGGTACAAAGATTATCTGGTTACACGTGAAAAACAGAACTAACTTATTTTAAACTGTGTGCAGTGGTTAATCCCCACTTACCTTATTTAATTTTAGTCACACAACTATTTTGAAATCCTTGGTTTGTCAGTGTCGTGTACAGGAGGTTACGAGCTGTGATTTCCTGCTCACGATGAATACACAACAGCTGATGGTGCGGTCGCAGGGACATCACGTTTGATATTTGGGGGTCGTATTAGTAGGGTCCGAGCTCTTTTGAAGAGGAGGTGACGCTGCTGTAGTTTAGAGCACCTGTAGCTGTCACCTGTAAAACACAGTTCTGGAGACTGGAGTGAGGACAGGGGGTGTGCAGGGCAATAATGGTCAATTGTTCATTTAGGTTGAGGTCAGGATAATGACCTGTTGTTACTGTGGTGATCGTGTGGTGTGGTGACACATCTCTGAACAAACCACACACACGAGAGCCACAAACGTTTGTTGACAAATGCTTCAGACTTTAAACAAAGCAATGCTAAAGGTCACAGTGCCAATGGTTTGCTTTACTTCTGTGATTCTGTGATTTTGGAAGTTAAACATGCCTGTGTGAAAACAGAGCCTGGTCACAAACATGTCCACAGCCCTCGTCTGCCCCCTCGGACAGTATGAGGTCAGTGTATACAAGTATGAGGTCAGTGTATACAAGTATGAGGTCAGTGTATACAAGTATGAGGTCATTGTATACAAGTATGAGGTCAGTGTATACAAGTATGAGGTCATTGTATACAAGTATGAGGTCATTGTATACAAGTATGAGGTCAGTGTATACAAGTATGAGGTCAGTATATACAAGTATGAGGTCAGTGTATACAAGTATGAGGTCAGTGTATACAAGTATGAGGTCAGTATATACAAGTATGAGGTCAGTGTATACAAGTATGAGGTCATTGTATACAAGTATGAGGTCATTGTATACAAGTATGAGGTCAGTGTATACAAGTATGAGGTCAGTGTATACAAGTATGAGGTCATTGTATACAAGTATGAGGTCAGTGTATACAAGTATGAGGTCAGTGTATACAAGTATGAGGTCAGTATATACAAGTATGAGGTCAGTGTATACAAGTATGAGGTCAGTATATACAAGTATGAGGTCAGTGTATACAAGTATGAGGTCATTGTATACAAGTATGAGGTCATTGTATACAAGTATGAGGTCAGTGTATACAAGTATGAGGTCAGTATATACAAGTATGAGGTCAGTGTATACAAGTATGAGGTCAGTATATACAAGTATGAGGTTTGAAACATATTAAAATCATGCAAAATCGCAGTGTGAGCCCAGCTTATTTGTTCACCGTGATGAGTTTATAAGCACTTTTCTTACTTTCAGAGACCAGAGAGGAGTTTTGTCATACCGGTAAAGCTAACAGCAACTAGCATGCTAATTGCCCACTTTGAAGTCTGTTCTGGTTCTGGAAATAAATCTCACTGAGAAAAACAAATCTGATTGGACAACACGTTTGGTTCTGATTCGAGACACAATGGAAGATTTCAGGATCTCTGTGTAAAAAATATATGGTTAATGGTTTGGAGCCAGATCGATATATGTAGTTTTCTGACCGTCCTCTTCCTCTCCCTCCCAATCCTCCCCTTCTCTCATGTACAGAGTTCACCCTGGGGAGTTTCTGCAGTATAGTGGACATCTCAAACTTCTCCAGACTGCGCACACTTCGTCTGGATGGGAACGAGATCGGACGAGAGGACATCCCCTCTGAGTCATCCCAGTGTCTACGCCAGGCCTCTGAGATCAACATCTGAACGTGTGTTTGAAGAGAGAGCTACATGTGTTTCAATACAATATACAGTCCATGGATTCAGCTTCTTGTTCATAGTCGGCAATTTGAGTACCTTTCACAAGATGGAATATTTTGTTTTGAATTGCTATGGCAACGGTGTTAATTGTTCATTTTGGTGGAGGCCATGAAAATGACTATTGTTGCCGTGGTGATGGTGTGGTGTGGTTAGATAAGACTTCTTTGTTACGTACTGTATGTGGTAAAAGATCTGTCTTTTGAAGATTCTTTGTGTATTTTTGATTAAAATGTAGAAGAATTAAAACCATACTCACAGTGACTTTGAGATAACATTGATACTTTGCAGTGTTATCACACTGAGGATGTTCTACATGCATCTCTATGTTGGAATGTTCCGCAGTTACCATAGAGACACAATGCACACATTAGTAAACACTGACAAAAAAGTTTAAAATAGTCTAAAAATTAAATGGAATTCAACAGCATATTTTCAGGATCCTGTGGTCAGTACGGGTGTTCGTGGTCCTGCTTAAGTGTTTAAGGGGTGACAAACTGAAAACAAATGTTGGCTAACGCTAGCTAGCTTGTGACTGTAACAGGGCTCTCAAGTCTCACGCATTGAGAGTGTGACACACGCAATTCGACGTGTTCACACGCTCACACGCCACACGTGGCATTTCTCACGCTGAATTTTTTTTTTGTGCCCAGAAAATCGGTCTGTGTGGCTCAGTTTATGCAGGCACCGCGCGTTTTCAGCGAAAAAAACTCCCCCCTCCTCCCCGCCCCGCTCCCCAGAAAAAAATCTCAGTTTCAGCCAATCAGAAAATAGATTGCTCTGTTGTTGGGCAGACTAGTTTCAGCTGCTAAGCGCACACAGCGACTGACGGTGATGATAAAACAAACTGAGAACCATCAGGTAATAACTTCATTTATATAACTCTCATTAGTTGATTTGTAGTTTAAGTTTGCTCTTTAGACAAATTCAACGCAATTCACACGGCCCCCTTATTACCCCCCCCCCCCCCCCCACTCCTCAGAAATTACGCAGTCTCACGCACGACCTCAAAACTTGAGAGCCCTGCTGTAATTTAAGGTGTGAGAGACTTGTTTAAGAGCACAAATCTGCTCACTTGTAGTTCTAGCTTGAGTATAGCGCTTTAGACAGAGCAGTGCCTCCAGTTAGCTGCAAAGTATCAGTGGTTTACATATAGGGCTTAAGTACTTATTGTTCTAACTCCATGTATCATTTAAGTCTGTTTGCAATAAGATAAAGATAAAGATGAAATCATGTTAATCACATTTAGTGTTTGTTTCTATGTTTTTTGTTTTGTTTTGTTTTTAACTTTTTTCTTTTTTTTTACTTTTAGGGCAGTGTGCAAAATGTGTATTCTCTTTTACTATTTCATATGCGACAAATAGACTCTTGTGTTTTATTATGAGCTTTGAATTTCAGGTTGTGATGAAAATGTGAGTAAAATGTTGCATGAATAAACTTTACACTGACAAAGGTTTGTCTGTTTAAGAGCCTGTTTCAAATAAAGACTTGATTTTTTCTTTCATGTCACATGTTTTATTTTTACATTTGATCATTTGACAGGTTGCCCCAGTAACATAAAGGATGACCTTTATGTAGTGCTCCTCAGTGTTTTTAAAGTCTACACAGCTTCACCACACTAAACTAAGATAAAATCAGGAAGTGGCTTATTTTATTTTTATCCTGATCAGGGCACCTACTGGCACAATGGTGTTTTGTCTCCACAGAAAGCTACGTACAACATTTTAAGCTTAAAAAGACAAAATACCAGTGCAGTGAATCCTAAAGGGAGTTTGAAAACAGGCAAAAATACATAACAGCCCACATTTATACAAGAATTGTAACGACTGAAAGGACAAGATGAAGGATACAAGCAGTTGAAATTGAATTTCCTCCACAGAGTGGCTTGGTGCCCACTTAGAGATAAGATGAGGATCTCAGTCACACAAGAGGTGCTCGGAGTAGAGCTGCTGCTCCTCCACGTGGCGAAGAGGAGCTGAGGCTCGGGCATCTGCTCCGGATGCCTCCTGGACCCCTCTCGGGGTCTCAACTCAATTTTGATGCCAAATTTGATACTTGATACCACTTCCAATACCACAATGAGAATTAAAAAACTCTTTCTTTAGATAAAAGAATGTGATTTTCAACATTTAATCATAGCACTTTCGCTTACGTCAGTCTGCCCCAGCACAGTTGTGGCTATAATAGTGTCTTATCACCAGTGAGTGTGGAGTGAATGAATGCTCTGTAAAGTGTAAGTGCTATATGGCTTTTAGGTGGAGGTGTACGGCAGATGACGGTCCACTCTGGCACGCCCGTCTGTGTTGGTACATCCTCTTGTGAAGTGTCTGTTTTGTTTCTCCAGTGTAGCGCTCACTGCAGTCTTCACTACACTGAATGGAGTAGACCACATTGCTTTGTTTGTGGCTCGGTGTTTTGTCCTTTGGGTGGACGAGTTTTTGTCTTAAAGTGTTTGTGGGTTTGAAATAAACTGAAAATGTCTGAAAATCCTCTGCAGAAACACCAGCCAGCTAAGGAATAGTTGCACTCTTTCTCCTGGGTTCTGATGTGCCAACACAGGCAAGAGAGCCAGAGTGGACCTCAGTCTGCCGTACACCTCCACCTAAAAGGACCTCAGTCTGCCGTACACCTCCACCTAAAAGGACCTCAGTCTGCCGTACACCTCCACCTAAAAGGACCTCAGTCTGCCGTACATCTCCGCCTAAAAGGACCTCAGTCTGCCGTACATCTCCGCCTAAAAGGACCTCAGTCTGCCGTACATCTCCACCTAAAAGGACCTCAGTCTGCCGTACACCTCCACCTAAAAGGACCTCAGTCTGCCGTACACCTCCACCTAAAAGGACCTCAGTCTGCCGTACACCTCCACCTAAAAGGACCTCAGTCTGCCGTACACCTCCACCTAAAAGGACCTCAGTCTGCCGTACACCTCCACCTAAAAGGACCTCAGTCTGCCGTACACCTCCACCTAAAAGGACCTCAGTCTGCCGTACATCTCCACCTAAAAGGACCTCAGTCTGCCGTACACCTCCACCTAAAAGGACCTCAGTCTGCCGTACACCTCCACCTAAAAGGACCTCAGTCTGCCGTACATCTCCACCTAAAAGGACCTCAGTCTGCCGTACACCTCCACCTAAAAGGACCTCAGTCTGCCGTACATCTCCGCCTAAAAGACCTCAGTCTGCCGTACATCTCCACCTAAAAGGACCTCAGTCTGCCGTACATCTCCACCTAAAAGGACCTCAGTCTGCCGTACACCTCCACCTAAAAGGACCTCAGTCTGTCGTACACCTCCACCTAAAAGGACCTCAGTCTGCCGTACACCTCCACCTAAAAGGACCTCAGTCTGCCGTACACCTCCACCTAAAAGGACCTCAGTCTGCCGTACATCTCCACCTAAAAGGACCTCAGTCTGCCGTACATCTCCACCTAAAAGGACCTCAGTCTGCCGTACATCTCCACCTAAAAGGACCTCAGTCTGCCGTACATCTCCACCTAAAAGGACCTCAGTCTGCTGTACATCTCCACCTAAAAGGACCTCAGTCTGCCGTACATCTCCACCTAAAAGGACCTCAGTCTGCCGTACACCTCCACCTAAAAGGACCTCAGTCTGCCGTACAACTCCACCTAAAAGGACCTCAGTCTGCCGTACATCTCCACCTAAAAGGACCTCAGTCTGCCGTACACCTCCACCTAAAAGGACCTCAGTCTGCCGTACATCTCCACCAAAAAGGACCTCAGTCTGCCGTACATCTCCACCTAAAAGGACCTCAGTCTGCCGTACACCTCCACCTAAAAGGACCTCAGTCTGCCGTACATCTCCACCTAAAAGGACCTCAGTCTGCCGTACACCTCCACCTAAAAGGACCTCAGTCTGCCGTACATCTCCACCTAAAAGCCACGAGTCACTCCTTTGAGGACAGTGAGGTACAGTGAGCCTAAAGAGGCCATTTTTTTCAAGAAAGAGAATCTTTCCTTGAACACAAATGGAGATCTCAGATATCATCTGTCTCCATCTATAACTCTGTCCTCAAACCTACATCAAAACAAACAAAGAAAACAATAGAGCCGCAGGTCAGGTCCAGAGCTGTGGAAACACCATTATGGTCCTGAATGTTTCTGCTAACAAGACCCACACTCCACTCCCACTGCAGATCTAACAGGCCCACCTAACTAAAAGAAACTGAAAAGAAAAGAGTAATTTCACTGTAGTTCGCTCCTCCCTGCAGGCAGATATAAGGCAGTGTCCACCAGAGTCTGACCAGAACTGAAGAAGCAGCTTGAGAAACATGTTTGACCAAATAAACTTTTGTCCAGTTGACAAATAAAATTTTTCCTTTTGCCATTACTCAAATATGTACAAATCACTTTAACTATAACTTCAAATGCATAAATGAGAAGAAAAACAATAATAATTTAGTTCAAAGCTTTAAAATATAATTTTTCCTTTAACATTGTACTCTTCTGTTTCACTGACGCCATGACTTTACAAAGAATGACTCTGTTTACACTAAAGTCAATAGGCGTGTCCTGAAATACCTCGAAATAAGGAAATGACTAACAGACTTTTAAGTGAAGTGTGTTTGAGCTCTTTGTTAAATAAAAAGATCAAATCCACTTGGCCTTTGAATCAGTTCACTCGAGCGCTCAAATAGGAGAGAGAAATAATATTTGTGTATATGATTTGTTTTAGTCCTTAAGCAAAACACTTCATCCACCTTCCCTGAATGAAGTGGAGACATTTGTGTTAAACTGTGTATCCTGCTTGTTTCCATGAGGATGTCATTGCTTTCCCTGAAATGTTCCACAGTGTGCCATTTAAACATATACTATCTCTATGGAGACAAGAGACCACCTCATACTAGTCAGGGCTCTCAAGTTTTGAAGATTGCTAGGAGTGAGATTTCTGAGGAGCGGGGGGGCAGCAGTAGTAGCAGCAGTAGAATTAGAAGGTACTTTGTTAATATGGAAATGCTTTTATAACTAAAAGTCCATATTATCATTCAGTAATGCACAGGATAATATGTTATCACACACAGTCTTGGTTTAGTCCTGGTTTTGTCCTGGTTTAGTCCTGGTCTAGTCCTGGTTTAGTTCTGGTTTAGTCCTGGTTTAGTCCTGGTCTAGTCCTGGTTTAGTTCTGGTTTAGTCCTGGTTTAGTCCTGGTCTAGTCCTGGTTTAGTCCTGGTCTAGTCCTGGTTTAGTTCTGGTTTAGTCCTGGTTTAGACCTGGTTTAGTCTTGGTTTAGTCCTGGTTTAGCGAGTGAACAATTTTTCCCGAGGAGCGAGGGGGGGGGGCCACGTCGAATTGCGTGTTGAGAGTCCTGCTGTAAATGTTTGTCTAAAGAGCAAACACTACAAAGCAACTAATGAGAGTTCTATAAATGAAGTTATTACCTGATGGTTCTCAGTTTGTTTTATCATCACCGCACTTTGTCAGTGCGCTGAGAGGGGCGGGGAGGAGGGAGCGGGGCGGGCGGGACATTTTTAACGGATTCATGTAAGAGTCTGGTTAATGCACCGGGCCCGCGGCTCACCACGTCTCACCGCGTCTCACCGCGGCTCACCGCGGCTCACCATGGGCAGTTCGGCTCTGGGCCGCGCGTATTCCGCGCGTAAGCCGTCGGGGGGGACACGTTACGCACAGACGGAGACACCGGGACCGGAGTCGGTGCGTCTCAGAGGAGACGTGGCACCGGGACTGAGGCTCAGGACGTGCCCGGGGGACGGCGCGTTTGCTCCGGCCTCGCTCGGACCGTGCGCCCGGAGCAGGGGGAGTTTTTTTCGCTGAAAACGCGCGGAGCCTGCATAAACTAAGCCACACAGACCGATTTTCTGGGCACAAAAAAAAGAAAAAAGAAATCAGCGTGAGAAATGCCATGTGTGGCGTGTGAGCGTGTGAACACGTCGAATTGCGTGTGTCACACTCTCAATGCGTGAGACTTGAGAGCCCTGCTAGTGTTGACACAATACTAATATTTCAAACTCAAGGAATACGCTCGATACTCGATACTGATTCCAATACCATGATGATAATAAAGGCACTTTTGTTAGAATGTGATTTTTAACATTAAATCATAGTATTTTCTTTTATATGACCATATTTGTGTCATCCCTCAGTGGTCCAAGTAGGTCGCATACATTTATTGTGCAATGCTAATGTCAAATAAATAAATACACACAGTGCTTATGTTCAAAGCATGTTCTGTGAGGCAGCTCAGTATCGTTACTGTAGGATCTTAGATACAACGGCACAAACGATGGTGAGTCAACAGTGTCACAGGCAACATTTCATCAACCACATAATGCCCAACCATCCTATTCAACTCCGCCCACTTACTGGTTTTACACCCAAATCCAGCTTCCTTTGCTCGGTCTGGGACCTCCTTCACCTGTGACTTTCACATCAGGCGGGTCTTGCTCTGTAGCTTCGTTGTGCTGTGCAGTTTCTCCAGATGTTTTTTCAGATATGACGTTGTGTTTTTGAAGGTAGACAGCACTCTGTCACCAGCACAGTACAACGGATCTTAATGTTGTCATCCTTAGCCCAAATAAAATCAAAATAATGTCTGTATTTCCAGCTGGAAAAGGTGAACCTCTGACGAGATAGAATCTTTGATCTGACTTTGGCGCCGCGGAGCCGAGATGACGTAACCTCGTAAGAAACACTTAGCCAAAAAATAAGAATAAATAAATGTAACCTACGTTCCCCCGAAATGCAGAAATAGTAACACACGGTGTATTAGATAAGTAACTTTAATCTGAGTACTGGTTTTGAAATAGTAGTTGTGTTACACTACTCGTTAGTGAAAAAAGTCGTCCGACTGGCATCACTGCAAACCATTGATAAAATTCTCCCTGTACAGCTGATGTAATGTGATATTTTTGCAGTGTGTCTCTTTTGACCACTGAACATCATGTTTACTGTGGTTTTGTGTCATCAAACACAGACGTCCTCCTCCCGCTCCACTTCACCTAAACCTGTTCTAAACTTAGACATGACTCTTCACTCTGTGTCTTCTTTATCAAATATTCTGTAATCGAGGTTCAAGGTTTCTTTATTAGTCTCCACTAGGGAGACATTTGACTGAGGTGAGGGAAGACAGAAAGACCCTTCTCCATGTGGTCATCAGAGCAGCACCATCTTATCATGATCATTTTAACCTCAGAAATGTCGAACAATACAGATCACACTTCCATCCATCCATCCATTTTCTTCTGCTTATCCGGGGCCGGGTTAGGGGCAACAGTCTTCCTTCACCCCAGACACTTCCTCCAGCTCCTCTGTCGGGATCCCAAGCCGTTCCCAGGCCACCTGAGAGACATAGTCCCTCCAGCATGTCCTGGGTCTTCCCAGTGGGACTTGCCCGGAACACCTCCTGAGGGAGGTGTCCAGAAGGCAAGAGCTCCTCACCCTATCTCTAAGGGAGCGCCCAGTCACCCTGCTGTGCTGAGGAAACTCATGTCGGTCGCTTGTATCTGCGATGGATGGTCACATTTTTATACAGCGCTTTTCCACCATCAAGGCACAAGCTCTTTACAACAAGGAACCACTCACCCATTCACACACATTCACCCATTCACACACATTCACCCATTCACACACATTCACCCATTCACACACATTCACCCATTCACACACACACTCACCCATTCACACACATTCACCCATTCACACACATTCACCCATTCACA
Organism: Paratrypauchen microcephalus; assembly: GCA_036785185.1. Taxonomy (NCBI): domain Eukaryota; kingdom Metazoa; phylum Chordata; class Actinopteri; order Gobiiformes; family Gobiidae; genus Paratrypauchen; species Paratrypauchen microcephalus. Next base: position 247,945 of record JAVJIX010000290.1, read on the forward strand.
CACATTCACCCATTCACACACATTCACCCATTCACACACATTCACCCATTCACACACACATTCACCCATTCACACACATTCACCCATTCACACACACACTCACCCATTCACACACATTCACCCATTCACACACACATTTACCCATTCACACACATTCACCCATTCACACACATTCACCCATTCACACACACATTCACCCATTCACACACATTCACCCATTCACACACATTCAGCCATTCACACACATTGACCCATTCACACACACACTCACCCATTCACACACATTCACCCATTCACACACACATTTACCCATTCACACACACTCACCCATTCACACACATTCAGCCATTCACACACATTCACCCATTCACACACACATTCACCCATTCACACACATTCACCCATTCACACACACATTTACCCATTCACACACATTCACCCATTCACACACACATTCATCCATTCACACACATTCACCCATTCACACACATTCACCCATTCACACACATTCACCCATTCACACACACACTCACCCATTCACACACATTCACCCATTCACACACACATTCACCCATTCACACACATTCACCCATTCACACACACATTCACCCATTCACACACATTCACCCATTCACACACATTCACCCATTCACACACATTCACCCATTCACACACACATTCATCCATTCACACACATTCATCCATTCACACACATTCACCCATTCACACACATTCATCCATTCACACACACATTAATCAATTCACACACATTCATCCATTCACACACATTCACCCATTCACACACACATTCACCCATTCACACACATTCACCCATTTTCACACACATTCACCCATTCACACACACATTTACCCATTCACACACATTCACCCATTCACACACATTCATCCATTCACACACATTCACCCATTCACACACATTCACCCATTCACACACACATTCACCCATTCACACACATTCACCCATTCACACACACATTCACCCATTCACACACATTCACCCATTCACACACACATTTACCCATTCACACACATTCACCCATTCACACACATTCATCCATTCACACACATTCACCCATTCACACACATTCACCCATTCACACACACATTTACCCATTCACACACATTCACCCATTCACACACATTCATCCATTCACACACATTCACCCATTCACACACACATTCACCCATTCACACACACATTCATCCATTCACACACATTCACCCATTCACACACACATTCACCCATTCACACACACATTCACCCATTCACACACACACTCACCCATTCACACACATTCACCCATTCACACACACATTCACCCATTCACACACATTCACCCATTCACACACACATTCACCCATTCACACACATTCACCCATTCACACACATTCACCCATTCACACACATTCACCCATTCACACACACATTCATCCATTCACACACATTCATCCATTCACACACATTCACCCATTCACACACATTCATCCATTCACACACACATTAATCAATTCACACACATTCATCCATTCACACACATTCACCCATTCACACACACATTCACCCATTCACACACATTCACCCATTCACACACACATTCACCCATTCACACACATTCACCCATTCACACACACATTTACCCATTCACACACATTCACCCATTCACACACATTCATCCATTCACACACATTCACCCATTCACACACATTCACCCATTCACACACACATTCACCATTCACACACATTCACCCATTCACACACACATTCACCCATTCACACACATTCACCCATTCACACACACATTTACCCATTCACACACATTCATCCATTCACACACATTCACCCATTCACACACACATTCACCCATTCACACACATTCACCCATTCACACACACATTCATCCATTCACACACATTCATCCATTCACACACATTCACCCATTCACACACACATTCACCCATTCACACACACATTCACCCATTCACACACATTCATACACCAGTGTACGCAGACATATCTGCAGGAGCTGGAATCATAACCTGGTTCGTGGATCTAACAGCTCAACCAATGATGTTTTTATGTTGAGAGTGGGATTTGAACCGCCAACCTTCAGTCAAACGCTCTACCAACATAACTACTGCTGCACCTAAACTACTACAGGTTTGAAGTATTTGCAGTAAGATGTACTTTTCAGAGTACTTTTCTAGCAGCATACTTTACTATTGAAGTAACAGTACTCCAGGTTCCTCTTCCCACGGTGAGTACTGTGAGTACTGTGAGTACTGTGAGTACTGTAAGTACTGTGAGTACTGTGAGTACTGTGAGTACTGTAAGTACTGTGAGTACTGTAAGTACTGAGTACTGTAAGTACTGTGAGTACTGTAAGTACTGTGAGTACTGTGAGTACTGTGAGTACTGTGAGTACTGTGAGTACTGTGAGTACTGTGAGTACTGTAAGTACTGTAAGTACTGTAAGTACTGTGAGTACTGTGAGTACTGTGAGTACTGTGAGTACTGTGAGTACTGTGAGTACTGTGAGTACTGTAAGTACTGTGAGTACTGTGAGTACTGTGAGTACTGTAAGTACTGTGAGTACTGTAAGTACTGTGAGTACTGTGAGTACTGTGAGTACTGTGAGTACTGTGAGTACTGTAAGTACTGTGAGTACTGTAAGTACTGTGAGTACTGTGAGTACTGTAAGTACTGTGAGTACTGTGAGTACTGTGAGTACTGTAAGTACTGTAAGTACTGTGAGTACTGTAAGTACTGTAAGTACTGTGAGTACTGTGAGTACTGTGAGTACTGTAAGTACTGTGAGTACTGTAAGTACTGTGAGTACTGTAAGTACTGTGAGTACTGTAAGTACTGTAAGTACTGTGAGTACTGTAAGTACTGTAAGTACTGTAAGTACTGTGAGTACTGTCAGTACTGTAAGTACTGTGAGTACTGTAAGTACTGTAAGTACTGTGAGTACTGTGAGTACTGTGAGTACTGTAAGTACTGTGAGTACTGTAAGTACTGTAAGTACTGTGAGTACTGTGAGTACTGTGAGTACTGTAAGTACTGTGAGTACTGTAAGTACTGTAAGTACTGTAAGTACTGTAAGTACTGTGAGTACTGTAAGTACTGTAAGTACTGTGAGTACTGTGAGTACTGTGAGTACTGTAAGTACTGTGAGTACTGTAAGTACTGTGAGTACTGTGAGTACTGTGAGTACTGTGAGTACTGTAAGTACTGTGAGTACTGTGAGTACTGTAAGTACTGTGAGTACTGTAAGTACTGTGAGTACTGTGAGTACTGTAAGTACTGTGAGTACTGTGAGTACTGTGAGTACTGTGAGTACTGTAAGTACTGTAAGTACTGTGAGTACTGTGAGTACTGTGAGTACTGTAAGTACTGTAAGTACTGTAAGTACTGTGAGTACTGTAAGTACTGTAAGTACTGTGAGTACTGTGAGTACTGTGAGTACTGTAAGTACTGTGAGTACTGTAAGTACTGTAAGTACTGTGAGTACTGTAAGTACTGTGAGTACTGTAAGTACTGTAAGTACTGTGAGTACTGTGAGTACTGTGAGTACTGTAAGTACTGTGAGTACTGTAAGTACTGTAAGTACTGTAAGTACTGTAAGTACTGTGAGTACTGTAAGTACTGTAAGTACTGTGAGTACTGTAAGTACTGTGAGTACTGTGAGTACTGTAAGTACTGTGAGTACTGTAAGTACTGTGAGTACTGTGAGTACTGTGAGTACTGTGAGTACTGTAAGTACTGTGAGTACTGTGAGTACTGTGAGTACTGTAAGTACTGTGAGTACTGTAAGTACTGTAAGTACTGTAAGTACTGTAAGTACTGTGAGTACTGTAAGTACTGTAAGTACTGTGAGTACTGTGAGTACTGTGAGTACTGTAAGTACTGTGAGTACTGTGAGTACTGTGAGTACTGTGAGTACTGTGAGTACTGTAAGTACTGTGAGTACTGTAAGTACTGTAAGTACTGTAAGTACTGTAAGTACTGTGAGTACTGTAAGTACTGTAAGTACTGTGAGTACTGTAAGTACTGTGAGTACTGTGAGTACTGTAAGTACTGTGAGTACTGTAAGTACTGTGAGTACTGTGAGTACTGTAAGTACTGTGAGTACTGTGTGTACTGTGAGAACGTCATAAGGGACAAAATCTTCATGTTGATAATATGAAATGATTTGAACATTTGTGTTTTTTGGCCTTTAACTTCTTGGACCACTACTTATTATTATATTGTTACTTCTTCCCCTGCACTTTTTGCAACACTTTTTTACCATGTACTATTACTGCAGTTATTAGTACTATTACTGCAGTTATTAGTACTATTACTGCAGTTATTAGTACTATTACTGCAGTTATTAGTACTATTACTGCAGTTATTAGTACTATTACTGCAGTTATTAGTACTATTACTGCAGTTATTAGTACTTCTGACTGTCTCAGCGAGTCAACGGTTCTTCTGATCCTAAACATTTCATTGCATTGTTGACCTTGTGTTGATTTTGCATATGACAAATAAAAATATCTTGAATCTTGAATCTACTTTGTACTTCTACTTGAGTGGTATTATTTTGAAGTAGCATTACTCTTACTTGAATACAATTTTTCAGTTTTTCAGACAAAATTAACAACTTGTGCTGTTGTGTTGTTACTCATTTTAAGTTTAAGGTCATATTAAGGTCATGATTTGTTGTTTTCCTTCCACACGGTCAGTTTAGAACAGTTAAAGTTACAAGATCATAAAATGTCCAGAAGATCAATAAAGTTGTGAATCTTGGTTCAATCATTAAAAAAGGGCACACAAGGAAAGAGATTGTGGGACCATGATGTCTGCAGAGGAGGAGGAAGCTTTCAAATACTTAAACACTTCTTGATGATATCGAGATACTGAACTACTACTACTATTACCACTACTACTACTACTACTACTACAGAGGAGGAGGCTTTCAAATAGTTAAAGATTACATGATAATATCGAGATACTGCACCTACTACTACTATTACTACTACTACAACTGCTACTACGTTTGTGGGGATTATTATGTGTGGGGGGTTTGGTGCATATGAATTTGGGGCTTGAAAGATGTTGGAACAGCAAATACATCAACACTACTAAAACTGTCATGTTTTTTAAAAATGTATTACAATCACAGCTGAATCTAGACATGTTTTTCTCATTCTCAGGGCAGAATCTGCACCAGCAGAAGCAGAAGATTCATGACTGATGCAGGTGCTGGGGTTTAGGTCATAATAATAAAGAGGAGGAGGACTGGAGTGTCCTGGAGGGTGTGCAGGTTTGGAACAGGTCTCAGAGGTACCTTCATGTCCAGTGTTTTTGGAATTAAGAATAAATCTGCATTAGAATGATTAACAGTGAAAGTTAGATTTGCTTTGAACATGTTTACTTGTGGACAGGCAAGATGAAATGGTTGCCTGTTCCTGCAAAAATTGCAGTCCTTGGGCAAGACACCTTCCCAACATCACCCACACTTATTAACCTGGGAAATCCCAGGCTGCTTTCGTTTGTTCCGATCTGAAATACAGCCTGGCAACTATGGCAAGCGAGCTCTCCTGATTCTGGGAGCCAATCAGAGAGCGGGGAGGGTGGCAAGACGGTGACTCGTACTACGTGACAAACGGAAACTTGTAGTTTGAACTGACACTGACATGATTGGCTCTGGGCTACGTATACACCAAATGATAGACATTCATAACGCCCAATAAACGGCCGTTGGCGATCGTAAACCGCACCTCCACTACGAGATATTTCGAAGGTGCTTCCAGACCATATCTCACTGTGATATGGTCTGGTGTAAACCAGGCAACACGTTTATGTAGCTATGACAGGACCGACATCAGATATAAAAGACATGTCAGTGCCTAACACGGAGAAATCACATGAAAGTAGAGTGAAAAAAGTCTTCAGTCATACTCATTGACACAAAAATGTTTTGCCTAAGGAAAAATCAACAGATTGCAATTTTATGAATTGATTGTAGGAATTGAACCAGCAAATAACAACAGGGGAGGTAGTAGTCTTTATAAAGTAAAGACTACTACCTCCCTACTACTACTACCACCATGAGTCACTGTGGTCACGGTGAACGGCGCTGAGTGGACAGTTGTGTGGTCTCTTATCTGTTTAGAAGGTACTGTGTGTCACTGAAGTATTAGTATTATTATTGTAAATACCACATCTCTGTTACTAAAAAAACAAAAAAACATTACTGCAAGTACCTATATACTGCAAGTACTACTAGTACTATAACATGCTACTACTGCCACTTCTACTAATACTGCCCTCACTAGCCTACTACTACTACAACTACTACTACTACAACTACTACTACTACTACTACTACTACAACTACTACCAAAACTACCACCTACTACTATTACTACTACTACTACTCTACTACTACTACTACTCTACTACTACTACTACTACTACTACTACTACCTCTACTACCTGCTACTATTACCACTACTACAGCTATTACTACAGCATGCTACTACTGCCACTTCTACTGCCCCTATAGATCATTACTACTACTACTACTACTACTACTACTACTATTTACTATTATTACATGCTACTACTGCCACTACTACTAATAGTGCTCCTACCAGTCTACTACTATTACTAATTACTACTACTACTACTACTTCTAACCAGGATCAAACCAGGACAAATGTGGGGAAAAAAGAAAATAAATAACAATTCCGCCTAAATTCTTGCAAACTCTTTAAACTGTGATGTCCTGTGTCGTGTCTATAGCAGCTCATCTTAAGCAGGTGAAGCGATGTGAGGGGAGCTTGCTCCCTGTTCGAGCGTTCTGATTGGATCTGAGTGGAGCTTGCTCCCTGTTCGAGCGTTCTGATTGGCCGGGCTGAAGCTCGTCTGTTTGTCCAGCAGGGGGAGGGGCCTTTATATGCTCTCACCTGAGACAAGTGCTTTCATTGTTTTCAGATTTAAACCAGAGTTTGGGAATTTAAACAGAATCATGGAGAAAAGAGTCTGGGGCAGTATCGTGGATCTGATCTCAAGTAAAACTCCTACTGAACAGGTAGGACTTCACTGTGGGATCCTCTGGTATAAGGGCAAATCATGTTCTAAGATTACTTATGAGCTATAGTGTTATGGAAAACAATGAGAGATTCAGATATAGGATTGAGCTGGGATTTATACCTTTATATATCTTTGGTTGAAAATGTGAAAATTTTTCATATTGACATTTACTCATTTTAGGGAACTAAGTATATAATACTGACTCTTTGTTGGCTAAAAAATATAATTCATAGTTTACACATCAGAAGATTTTTAAACCTTTTACCCAAAAAAAATAGCATTGTTTTCCCTGTTGGTTGTTTTTGTTGCACTGAATAACCTGAGGCATCGCCACAAATCTAGATAAGAGCTTCTTCCAGGTAAAATCCTCCTGAGGTCCTGACCAAACTGAAGCAAGAAGATCATGGAGATGGTCCCCAGGCGCAGTCATGTGCTGCCCACTGCTCCTGATAACAGGATGGGTTAAATGCAGAGAAGAATTTCTCCTGTGTGAGATCAATAAAGTCACTTCTTCTTCTTTACAACTTGTTTCCATGGAAATGTAGTTCCTTTGGTTTTAATCTAGGTCATGATAACTAATTTTGTAGTGTGATAAATTGTTATTGAAATGAGAGCACCATTTATTTGGGGGGCGGCAGTAGCTTACCGTACCGTAGCGTACCGTAGCGTACCGTAGCGTACCGTAGCGTACCGTACCGTAGCGTACCGTAGCGTACCGTTTGCCTACGGATTCATGGGTTGGCGGTTCGAATACCACTATCGATGGGATGATCCGTGGTGTGTCTGTGGACACTGGTATCCCCCATGACAGAAGCATCAACGCCAGTTGTGACGTGGGCTGTCCTCACGTGGACTCACCACCCGCGGGAGGGTTCGTGGGGGCTGGTGCATGGTGTTCTGGGTGGCAGATCTGCTGCCCCCGCGACCCAGAAATGGAAAAAGCGGAAGAAGATGGATGGAAGGATAAATGATTAAAACAGTTTACATTGTATTCAAAAGTGTGACTGTCGTAGAATGAGTTTAGTGAACAGACACAGGCAGAAGTCTCGGGCTGGTCAAATGTTGTAGCTTTGTGCTTTATTTACTGTTTCTTCTGTGTTGACAATGTCCTGGACTCTGAGTACTTGTGTTTACTCCCATTTACTTTTGTTGACTACCTTTTGTTCTCACAGTTTTTGTCATTATCATTTGTTTTGCTCACTAAACCTAAATATGTGAAGTGATGACTAATAGTAATGTAGATAATTGAATGACTAATCACACCACAGTCTCCACATTTGGATCTAAACTCAAACTGGGATGTGACATCATGTGGGCCTATATCCTGTGTTCCCAGTGGTTAAAAGTTTTGTTTGTTGTTTAGGATGGTCACGTTGGGGAGGAGGATGAGAACCAGGAGAGAGGGAACTGGTCCAGTAAAACAGACTACATGCTCTCCACCATTGGCTACGCTGTGGGCCTCGGCAACATCTGGAGGTTCCCCTATTTGGCCTACAAGCACGGAGGAGGTACAGAAGATTCTATTATGACTAACAATAAAAGTGATCATAACACTTACACAATGACAAAATTTGGTTTGAGTAGTTATCCACTCTCTGAGCCACAGCTGCCCTGACAGAAGCCCTTTAATCGTTTAAGAATGTTTAATCAGTAAATAATGTTCTTGTCAGTGTCAGCAGCTCCTCTCACCTGTGGACCTTTGGGTCAGGACGTAACCAACCAAGGTCAAAGACCAATGAGTTACATCTGGGGTTGGGCACTTGGGAGTTGGGCTTGGAGTAGAGCTCCTGCTCCTCCACATTGGGAAGGATCAAGAGCCTGTGAGCTGGGGGTGAAAAGTGAATTTGTTTTCACTTATGCCTGGCAACTGGGAAGATGTGTAGAATATAGAGTATAACAGCATGACATGTTTGGTATGACACAGGTGCGTTCCTGATCCCGTATTTCCTGATGCTGTTCCTGGCCGGGCTGCCCCTGTTCTTCATGGAGAGTTCTCTGGGACAGTTCTGCAGCCAGGGGCCCATCAATGTGTGGAGGGCCGTGCCTCTGCTACAGGGTCAGTCTGTGTGTGTGTGTGTGTGTGTGTGTGTGTGTGTGTGTGTGTGTGTGTGTGTGTGTGTGTGTGTGTGTGTGTGTGTGTGTACATGTGTGAGAGAGGGAGGAGGGTAGAGGGATAGAGTGAGACAAAGAGAAAGGAGAAAGGGGTAAAGGGGCAGAAGGAGAATCATCAGAAGATAAGGTGGGGTTATGGGGAGGTCAGGGATTGTATTACATCATTTCTTCTGCCTTTAGCTGCTTTTAAAAAGCCTGAATAATGCATTTTCCTCCCTGTTTGTCTGTGTTCCTGTCAGGGGTGGGCGTTGCCATGGTGCTCATCACGTTGATCGTGAGTTTCTATTATAATGTGATCATCTCCTACAGTCTCTATTACATGTTCGCCTCGTTCCAGTTTCCTCTGCCCTGGGCACGCTGCTCCGCCTGGGGGACGCACAACTGCTCTGACGCAGACACAGGTACACACACACAGGTACACACACACACACACAGGTACACACACATACACACATACACACACACGCATACAGGTAAACAAAAGACACACACACACACACGACACTCACACAGACAGGAGGGAGAGAGGAAGTGAGGAGAGAGGAGACAATAGGAGAAGGGTTTTTGGCTGCCGCTGCTCCACCGTACGTTTGTACGTTTTTGAGTATTTTTCACAGTGTGCGGCATGTGGGAATCATGCACCTCTATCCTACTATCTAATCATCCCACCATGAACTGTCACTGTGTCTGTGTGTGTGTTTGAGCTTCATTATGCAAAACCGGCAAACTGGAGCTAGCACTGTTTAGCTCAAACTGAGCGGAGCAAAAGCTGAAGTGGACTTTTTTAAATGAAAAACAAGAATATGCCAAAGCCGGACGACATGGACGAGATCAGACGATCAGTGAACTTTATGTCTGGGGAACAGGATGAGGTAGCGACTCTGAAAACTTTGATGAGAGAAAAGGACAGAAGGATTTCTTTCTTGGAGCAAGGAGTCGACGATGTTGAACAGTTCATACGGAGAGAGGAGATGATCATTTCTGTGCTGGAGACTCGACACCGGACCTATGCCAGGGCGAAACCGTGGAGGACGCACCGAGGGGAGAGCTGCTGTCACTGGAGAACAGTAAAAAACATTAACATCTGTAATCTATTTCTATTTGCCACACTTTACCCAGAAAGTCAGAGAAATCAAGGCTTGCTATTGTAATCTGATTCATTAGCAGGAATATGAAGACAGATGTGTTAATGCCAGAAAACTGAAAGGCACAAACGTGTTCATAAACGAACATCTTAGAAAGAGGCAAGACTGTTGAGAAAGCACAGGAAAAGTACTGGGACATGTCTCAAGTCTCACACTTTGAGAGTGTGACACACAATTCGACATGTTCACACGTTCACACATGGTATTTCTCACGCTGAAATTTTGTTAAGAAATTCTAAACTGTAGCCACTGTTCACAGCGCTTCTGTGCCCAGAAAATCGGTTAGTTAATGCAGGCACCGCGCGTTTTCAGCGAAAAAAAATCACTCGAGGCCTTCAGAGAAGATTTGGGATCTGTTTCGTTTTAAACGAACCAAACAAGGCAGGTGTCAAAAAGACCTAAAAAGCTCGGTCTCTGCACGGTACCATTCGGATCCTGGTGTGGTTCGTTTGAGAATGCAGACTGGACTCGATCTGACACAATTTGGCTTTTTGTACTTAACGAGCTCCCGTCGTATGTCGAGCATTATGGGAAACCGAGGCTGATGAAACTAAACTAAACTAAACTAAACGAGGCTTACTTACGTTTTGTGTGAAGAGCAAGAGTCAGAACTTGATGCTCACATGAGTTCTGTCCTCTGTAGTCGTCTCGCCCTGTGTCTTTGTCGTTTGTAAATTGATTGTAAAATAGTGTAAACCTCACGATGCTGCTCAAACATTGGTGCGAACTGTAAAAACTGAGCAAACCATATCACTATGATGACATTGAAAACAGTAACACCATGATTCTCCTCCTTCCGTGTTTGGACACGGCTCATTTGTGTCCAGTGGCTGAGCGACCTCAGCACACGTGCTTTTGTTTACAGATGTTGGTTCACTTACAAAAAAAAAGTGCAGTGTGAAAGTGAACCGCACCAAAATAAAAAAAAAATAAAAAATTGGTCCGGACCAAAGCGAGTGAACTATCGGACTTTCCTGTGAATACGAATTTAGTTTGGCTTGAAGATTTTTGGTGTTCCATGTATGTAGCCCTGTCTAACATGTTTGTCCATATTTCCCATTGCAGCGCTGTGTAACATCAGTGGAGTCATGGTGTCAAACTGGACCCAACAGAACCTGAGCTGTCCAAACCAGATCCAAGTCCAAACCCAGACTCCAAGTGAGCAGTACTGGGAGTAAGAACAATTTATTTACCTCAACACACAGACAAGAGAAGGAGGAATGCAATGAATGGAGAATATAATGGTTTAGGCCATGCAAAAAGAACTGTAGGTGGTAAAGAGGGAGATGGAGAAGCTGAGGAGGCTGATATTTCTGCTGTTAAAGTGGAAATGTTTGTTGTTGTTTTTTTGCTGTTTATTACAACCATGTAGAAAATGTCTCTTGTGTGCAAAGCAACAGTCAGACCTTATGACTTAAAGGGATATGCCACCCCCAGGTCAAACTTGGGCATCTCCCCACAGTCCAGAGACTAAAATAAGTGGTGGAAAGTGTTTTCCTGCTCACCCAGCCATTGTCCAGGTCTGTCAGCACTTTTCAGTGCGGAAAAACAGAGCCGAAGCACACACCACGCTGACAGGGGAATCCCTGTTACGCACCACGTTGGGAGTTCCCCTGTCAGCGTGGTGTGTGCTTCGGCTGTGTTTTTCCGCACTGGAAAATAGTTCCCACCCAAAATGACCAAGTCAAGCTCTCCGTGTTGATTTGCACATTTATTTGCACTCGATATGAATGCGCACTACACACAAAGTAATTGGGAAAAGCATCGAGCAAATTAATTCCTTTTGGCCGAAATCTTTCGTTGGCGACGTTAGACTCCAGTCTAACGCGGAGGAGCTGCAGATACCGCGGCGGTCAGTGGCGACAGACTCGGACAATGGCTGGGTGACCAGAAAAACGCTTTCCACCACTTATTTTAGTCTGTTTAGCCCCCCCCCCCCCCATGGTTAAAAGTTGTGAAATGTCTAAACTGAGCATTTGCGATCCTTTTCTGCGTTAGAAAAAATCAGAGCTCAAACGGGCGATTTTGAACAAGGAAACTTATTGACGACAGATCGAAAAAAGAAATGCAAATGCAGTTCCACCCCCGTCTGTCTGTACTCAGCGTCTCTGTAAATCACGCCCAGTGAGTTTGGACTGCGGAGGAGCTACGCAATGCGAAATACGTTTTTTTATTTGCCTGGAGGAACTTGCGAGTGTTTCTAGGCTCGGAAGTCCTTTATCTGAGCCTGTGGATATCTGAAACAGCAGTGGTTTCATTTTATTTTCTGTGGAAATGTGTTTATTTTTCAATGGAACGCTTCTCATCTCTTCCTCCGCGCAAAAACACGGAAGTGGGTCACAGAGCGGAGCGGAGAGCTTGGCCACGCCCCCACCCCCTACTATAGGCCATCCTCCTCATTTGCATTCAAGCAACAACGCCCATAATGGAGTGTTCCAGAGTGACATTTATGACTCTTTCTCATCTTATCTCTGTTTCTCATGCACTGAGTGTTGATTTTGAAGAAGGATTCATTTACAGTATTAGGGAACCATTAAAGGAAAAGTAATGTTTTTTTTTTGCAATCTGAGCCTTCTTTCGGCAATAAAACAAGTAGTTTTACTCACCCATAGCAGTTTGGTGTCATTTTGAGCAGTTTCGTAGAACTTATGTTGTAGCGTATCTGTTAACTTGAGTGCTCAGGGCATTACTTTGCGGTCTCCAAATAACACAAACTTTAGCACTTTTCAAATCATAGAAGCCCGATATCTTAGTCTAGGATTTTGTGTGGACAAAAGTGGCCTGTAATCCGGGATTTATCCATAGTTTCGAGTAGATGAGGAGGCCAGTGCGCATGTGCGGACTGTGCTCTCTGCTCCTGGGACCCAAACATGAAACGCAAAGCTGTAAACTATGGCTAAATCTCGGATTACAGGCCACTTTTGACTCAAACGAAATCGTAGACTAAGATATCGGGCTTCTATGAATTGAAAAGTGCTAAAGTTTGTGTTATTTGGAGCCCGCACGGGGCATATTACAAGCTCGGGGAATATATTATATGCCCCGAGCTATGGCTAGAAGTTGCGCTAGGCTAACGAAAATCTAAAACATCTCTGGAAGTGCTCCATATGACACCAAAGTGCTATGGGTGAGTAAAACAACTTGTTTCATTACTGAAATAATGTAAATTGTAAAAAAAAAACTTTACTTTTCCTTTAAGGAGCCATATAAAAGCATCAAGAAGTACCATGTCATGGGATCTTTAAGACAACGCAATATTTAAAGGTCCTATATACACCAAATTAATTCTTGTGAGTTTTCAACATACCTGAGGGGTATTCCACGAACACTAAGCGCAAAGCCCGGCTTTATTCGACAGTTCGCGCTAGTTTTAGTGAGAGTTCGGTTCCATGACTCTCACTAACCTTAGTTCCCGCTGAGTTACTGGGGCAACATGGTCTTAGCAGATAGTCTGGTCGTGGCAAGGCTAAAGTTGTGGCTTAGTCAGAGAATACGTACCTGACGTAAGCAGAGTGTCAAACAAACAGTTCCGCACACCTCCCGCATGAGTATCTGTGTTGTACGAAAACAATATCAGCAAAAAAATAAATTACCTTACGTTCTTGGTTCTTGACAAATCTCCAGTAATCTAAACATATGCTTTTGAATCGTTGTCTTTATGACATAATCAGATAGAAGAATTTAACCTAAAATTCTTCATATCATCATAGAATCATCATTATATCAGCTGGGCCTAACATCACTCTCACTTGACGACATTGACACGTCATATTTCATGTGACATCTCTATCAAAGAATACAGTTACAGGTAAACCTTTACTTTTAAAACAAAATGTAGCCAAATAACAGGCACACTCCATGATGCAACATTTCAATGATTCAACAAATTTGCTTCAGAGATGCTGTGCAAGCCTCTTTAATGAAATCCTATTTATCAATTTCCATCAATAGGCATAAAACTATAAAAGACATTAGGTATGACATTCTGGTGTGAGGCCACTGCTGGAGGACTGCTGAGGGTCAGGCAAGGCACTGCTGGAGGACTGCTGAGGGTCAGGCAAGGCACTGCTGGAGGACTGCTGGAGGACTGCTGAGGGTCAGGCAAGGCACTGCTGGAGGACTGCTGAGGGTCAGGCAAGGCACTGCTGGAGGACTGCTGAGGGTCAGGCAAGGCACTGCTGGAGGACCGCTGAGGGTCAGGCAAGGCACTGCTGGAGGACTGCTGAGGGTCAGGCAAGGCACTGCTGGAGGACCGCTGAGGGTCAGGCAAGGCACTGCTGGAGGACCGCTGAGGGTCAGGCAAGGCACTGCTGGAGGACCGCTGAGGGTCAGGCAAGGCACTGCTGGAGGACTGCTGAGGGTCAGGCAAGGCACTGCTGGAGGACCGCTGAGGAGGGTACAAGTGTACGCCATCTTCAGTAACTAGAACACAAACATACTATTAAAATATACAAATTCTTGGATCACAGCTGAGGCAAGCATTAGCCTAGAGAATAGCTTGAATATACTCTTCACAAGAACTCGCAGGAAGGATCTTTGATGGGGTCCCTCCTTCAATTACCTCCACCAGTGGGTGACCCCGGTTTAGGGCCAGTGCCGGCTCCTCTGCAGGTGAAAGGTTTTGAGGGGGGCTCCCACCTCCTGTGGCTTGGTAGCTACTGTTCATTTTAAATTAAATTAAGGTACCATTTCAACAGTATTACTCATTTCACTGAATAATAATATTAATATTAGCCTACTTACCACTCTGCAAAATGTTTTTAAGCTTTGTCTTTACCTGCAAAACAGTCCTCTTCACATTATTCCTGCTCAAAGACAAGATAACACAATTTAACGTATTAGTTGGAGCAAATACTTTTACACAGTAAAAATAAATTACAAGTGACAAGACTGCTATACAAATATATAATATTTATGACATCAACTGTTCTCCCTGAGAATTGAACTCGCATCTCCCACATGCCAGACCATAGCATATCCTCTCCCCCACAGACTTGTCTTGACACTGATGGTGAAAAACATATTAACATTCAGCACTGTTATAGGACTTAACTCACGTATTTAAACGCTCAGCGATCTTCTGCCACGCCATGTCTCTCTCCTTGGTTATTGCAAGTGCGTTGTAGAGTTCTAAAAGCAACTTCTGTTCTGATGCGCTGAAATTATCATCGACATGATGGGGTTTTCGAGAGTCGCTTGTTCAGGGCTTCTTATTTACCCCGTGCACGCGCGGAGGCCCGGCCTGATTAGGCCAGACTGAACTTAGCGCTGCTGAGGCGCAGCTGAAATGCGTTAGTGGAACGACTTGAGGCTTTTGTCTTGGTTGTGGCTAAGTCAGGCGAATTTCCGATCCGTGAATTATGTTGGTATCAGTACCCGGTACCGATACTGGATCGGATCGGCCCCATCCCTACTTAAAATGTATAAAATTTTCAAAATTTAAAAGATTGTACTTATTTAAAATATTACATACATGAAATGAATTAGGTTTTTGGTCAAAAACTTTAAGAGATTTTTAAACTGTGATTCAATTATTTTCAAATTGGTAACCGTGGTGAGAGACCAACTTGTGATGCAATATTCAATATGGGATAAAATCATTGAATGAAGAAACATTCTAGCAGCACCAAGTGTTATAAAAGACCTGATTTGTTTAAAATTTTTAAGATTATATTTGACAGTATTGGCAAGTTTTTTAATATGATTTTTGAAGTGCAGTCTGTGCGCCAAGAGGAACTAATGAGATCTCTCATGAATCTTCATGGCGATATGAAGATGGGGGTCTGGCAAAACCCAAGCTCAATCTAAATTATTTACCTCAAAAATGTATTTCATCAATGCTAAATTAATTAATCCCTCTGGATAATTATGTTTCCCTGTGAAAATCTGTTATCTGTGTTTTGACTTCGCCTCCTGCATGAACACTTCCAAGGCCACAGAATGTGGTTTGTTATCTGGACTCTACATAAACATGGCACACACTCACTGACACTGACACTAGAAATGAATGAGTAGAAAATGTCTTTAGTTAAGGTCTGATCTCTGCTCTCGGTTCAATTAATTTAATTGATTTCCAATCTGATCCCCCCACACCCTTCCTTCTGTTACCAATGAAAAAGATCACCGTATGTTATATCTCCAATTGTTTTTCTGTCATTACATGTTGTTAAATTGTCACTGATTGTATTGCATCTTTTCTACTCTGCATCTCCCAGTCGGCGGCGCACGCATGTACGTGGCCCCCTCCCCTAGCCACTCTATCACTGTCCTGCCTGGTTAGTGGGGAAACGACATTTCGAATTCATTCTGTGTACATGTACATGATTGTTTTCGACAATAAAGCAAACTATGACTATGACTATGACTATGAAAGACAAAGTGTAATCAAGTGTCACACCAAGATACTTGAATTCTGTGACCAATTGTAATTCCTCTCCTCTCAAGAATAATCCGGAGCTTTTTATCTCTTTTGATTCCTTTGAGAACATCATACAGACCGTTTTTTTGGAATTTAGAAGCAAACACCAGTCATTTACTTGTTCCATAGCTGAGGTCAGAATGGAAGCTGCCTCTTTCACGCTCCTTGCCTGAGTATAAATTACAGCGTCATCTGCATACATTTGAAAATTCGCGTTATTACATGTTTTGGGAAGGTCATTTATGTACAGTGAGAATAACAGAGGTCCAACTATTGATCCTTGGGGAACCCCGACAGAGACATCCAACACTGATGATTTTACACAGTCGATTTTTTACACATTGTTTTCTTGAAGTTAAATATGATTTAATCCACTGAATTGTCTCGGGCGAGAAGTTGAAGTCTGTTAATTTTGTTAGAAGTATTTCATGGCTAACAGGCTAAGATCAAGGAACACTGCACCAACATTAGAAAGAAGCTATTTGCAGATTCAGTGGAGTGGTTTGCTCTGAAACCAAATAGTACATTGTTGTCTTCCAAAGTGAGCAGGCCCTGAGGAGGTCCAGTGGGATGGATGAGACCGGGACAGTGGTATGGCATCTGGCTCTGTGTCTGCTGCTCAGCTCCATCATCGTGGGAGCGGCTCTCATCAAAGGCATCAAATCCTCAGGGAAGGTACGAGACAAAATACAAAATGTCCAGATGATCAAATGTACCTTGTTCTTTGAGGCCCAAAATATAGGAGAATTACTGGTGAAGTTAGTCCTGGTCTGAGTCCAATTTGAGGTGCACTATGTCACTTTTTGGTTGGGAGTCCGTCACCTGCTTGTTTCTACGGATAGGTTATTGCTCCGGCTGGAATTTCCACAGTATGACATTAAACAGCTCTACTTTACATTTATATTTATTTAATTACAGATGGTTTTATAGCTCAAAAATCCCTAGACAGTCATTCTGACTGTGAGCGGATTTGTCTCTCCACAGATCTGACCTGTAACTTGGTTTGGTTCCAGATAAAGAAAAGCATTTGATGGACCCTCCACCAGAAAAGTTACACATTGCTTCTAGTCCTGGTTTAGTCCTGGTGTAGAATCAGAATCAGAAAGATTTTTATTGCCATTGTCAGAGTTCACAAAACTAGGAACTTGTCTCGGTGATAAGGTGCAAACATAAAACACTAAATAATAATAGTAATAACTAGAGTATAGACACTAAATAATAATAATAACTAAAATATAGATATAATATAGTAAAAAACAATAAGCAATCCAAATAACAAAAAGGTCCAGATGAGCAGCATCAGAACAGTAGTGCAAACATGACGTAATTAAAGTGATTAGTGATATAAAGTGTCTTTGTGCAGATGTTCTGAATTGTAGTTCAGATTTAGTGCCAAGTTATTCACACTTGTGACTATCCTGTTGTTTGGATCATTCTAATCAATTGCTTATTAACTTATTATTATTTTTTATTTTTATTTCAGGTAGTGTACTTTACTGCTACTTTCCCTTATGTGGTGATACTGATCCTGCTGATCCGAGGAGCCACACTAGAGGGCGCCAGAGATGGCATTGAGTATTACATCGGAACTCAGTCGAATCTGACCAAACTGACAGATGCACAGGTATGTGGACTTACTTATCTAAAAGCCATAAGTGTCCTTAGCTCTATCCACTAACAGAATATTACAGAAGCATGTCACATCAATTTAAAGATCGACTTTCCTGCATGGAGATGCTATTGCTGTGCCTGGAATGCTCCACAGTATGACTTTAAATGTATCGATCTCTATGGAGACAACAAATGATACCACCAGGCCCTGTTTTGGGTCAGATCTGTGGATAAGTGTCAGAAAAATCACCTTCTCTGAAAACACAAGACAAGCTCAGTGAAGAACCACAGCAAACACTTATTTCAACTTTACTTGTGCAAGGAAAGGCAAACGGTAGAGTTCTGAGGCACCTTCTCCGCGGGGCTGCTCCTTCTTGCAATTTTTATTAATTCACAGATGGGTGTACACAAATATGCAAATTTCACATGATAAGACAACATTCATTTCCAGAAACTCAACTTTCCCATAAACTCAACAACTTTGACATTTGCAGCTGCAGGTTACAATGTACAAAACTCCCATGTTCACTTCCCATAACACTGAGATACAAAACATTATACAATATTCCAATTAAATCTTATCAAAATACATGAAGCAATGATAAGATAAGAGATAAGACTTTATTGATCTCACATAGGAGAACTTACTTGCCACAGTAGCTCCAGGCAGAGAAAGTTTGAACAAGAAAGAAAGTGCATGTAGGCAAGAATAAAATAAAATAAGTAATAATAATAAAAACAGTAACAAGGAGAGTATGGAAAAAATATTGGATGTTTGGACTATAGAATTATACAGTCTGATGGTGGTGGG
Source organism: Paratrypauchen microcephalus (assembly GCA_036785185.1). Classification (NCBI taxonomy): domain Eukaryota; kingdom Metazoa; phylum Chordata; class Actinopteri; order Gobiiformes; family Gobiidae; genus Paratrypauchen; species Paratrypauchen microcephalus. The sequence goes on from JAVJIX010000290.1 coordinate 267,147, forward strand.
GATGAAGGATCTGCAGTAGCGCTCCTTCTTGCACTGGGGGTGCCTCAGTCGGCTGCTGAAGGAGCTGCTCAGCTCCTCTACAGTCCGGTGCAGAGGGTGAGAGGTGTCGTCCATGATGGACGTAAGTTTGTCCAGCCCCCTCCTCTCAGCCACCTCCTCTACACGGTCCAGAGGACAGCCCAGGACAGAGCTGGCCCTCCTGACCAGCTTGTTGAGTCTTTTTCTGTCCCGTTCTGTGCTGCTCGGGGCCCAGCAGACGACAGCGTAGAGGAGAGCAGAGGCCACCACAGAGTCATAAAAAGTCTTGAGCAGAGGCCTGCTCACTCCAAAGGACCTCAGTCTCCTCAGGAGGTGGAGGCGACTTTGGCCCTTCTTGTACAGGGCGTCGGTGTTGTGGGACCAGTCCAGTTTATTGTTGAGGTGAACACCCAGGTACTTGAAACTGTCCACAGTCTCTATGTCCTGCCCCTGGATGTTCACCGGTGAGTGAGGTAGTGGTCTCCTCCTGAAGTCCATCACCAGCTCCTTTGTCTTACTGGTGTTAAGGCACAGGTGGTTGCGCCCACACCAGTCTACAAAGTCTCTGATGACCGAGCGGTACTCCAGCTCGTTCCCCTCTGACACACAGCCCACAATGGCCGAATCGTCAGAGAACTTCTGGAGCTGTCCATGTTGTATGTGAAGTCCGAGGTGTAGATGGTGAGGAGGAAGGGTGAGAGGACAGTTCCCTGGGGGGCCCCGGTGCTGCAGACTACCACCTCTGACTCACAGCCGCACGTACTGTGGACGGTCAGTGAGGTAGTCGATGGTCCAGGCAGCGAGATGTCCATCCACTCCCGCATGGACATCTCGCTGCCTGGACCATCGATAACATCGATAACACATTAATAATTATTCTAACAAGAAGAAACCCTGTTTAATTGCAAAACACTTGACAGATTAGTTAAATGTCATACTGTGGAACATTCCAGGCAAACCAATAACATCTCCAAGCAGAGTAGTGGACCCTAGAAAAGTTGCATAGTGTACCTTTAACAAATTCATAAGGTATGAGTTTAGAATCTTTGTTTAAAAGGTATAAATCAGTCAACAATATTTGAATTCCAATTTATTTAGTATTTACACTGAAACAAAGCTTAAGAAAATTAAACTTTTAGGACCAAGTTACTAAAAATGTTTCTTATTCTCAGCTATCCCAGGACAAGTTATGTGTTTTTTGTATGTTTATTTTTATTTTATTTTTATTTTTTTAGGTATGGAAGGATGCAGCGACCCAAACCTTCTACTCCTTATCGATCGGATGGGGCGGGGTCATGACTCTGGCCTCTTATAATAAGTTCAACAACAACATGTTCAAAGACGCCTTCATTGTCTCTTTTACTAACGCAGGTCAGATTCTGTGTCTGTCTTTTGTCGATCTCATCACAGGATTTTTAGATAAAAGTGAAATCAGTTGTGGTTAATTGTGGTTGATTAAAAGAAACATTCTGTGGCATATGTGGATCTGAAATCATGCAAGATTTTAGTCCAGTGTCGCAAATGAACATTATTGTTTCTGTTAGTATGTTTTTTACATTAATTTATTTTAAAATTTTAGAGTTACCATAGTTACCATAGTTACCATGGTGACAAAATGCACTCATTAGCAAACACTGACAAAAAAAGTTGTTGGCTAATGTAATGTTACTGGAGATGGGCTTGTTTAAGAGCAAAAATCAGCTCCTCTTGTAGTTCCAACTAAGTCAGTTATTTCTGCTCAGATGTTTAAATAAAGCTCAGATTAAAGTCTTAACAAAGCGTCAGAGAGGACAGTGCATACAACTAGCTTCATACCCCTAGGATATGTTGAGGACATAAGATGAAAAGTATCATTTAGCATGCAGCATAATTCAACTGTTTCCATCTCTCTCCAGGCACCAGTGTGTTTGCAGGATTTGCCATATTCTCCATTCTGGGGCACATGGCTTTTGTTTACGACAAACCTGTGGGAGAAGTTGTCAAAGAAGGTCAGCACATTTATGCTCGTAGAAAGAGCCAGGAGCTGGGTTTCCTGAACTGATTGTTTGGTACATTAATAAGAAATATCTTTAAAGGGACAGTGTGTAAGATTTTTACCCGTTAATTACTGAAATTAAAGATACCCATTCAAAAATACATTGTTTTCCAAGCCTTTTCACTTCCATCATGAAATCAAAGTATTCTTTTGGACTTAGATATAGTCACATAAAAGGGGGATCTTCCCCATGCAGAGGCAGCCATTTTGAATACGAGAGCCGCAGAAGGACATTTGGGCTCCGCCTTCGCCTTCGGCAAGGCTCGTGGTTTTGGGTAAACAACACAAGCATGCTGCCGGATCAGACGTCGGAATGGATCTAACACGTGTTTTGGACTAAATTGTTTTACTGGATTTTATTCGCTGGATCCTTACGGACAAATTGAGAGCAAGTTTATGGTGAAATACAGAGTTTGACCTGTGCAAAGCATTCTAAGGTAAGCTAACCTCGTTTTGTGCTTTTCCGTATAAAAGCCCCATGTGCTCGGGGAGTGATTGTTGTGCAGGGAAATGAATTGCATAGTCAAAAAGAGGAGACTGTAAGGTTTCATTTGATGTGTAGAGTGTCATGTACATGATCGGGAATGTGTGTTTTCATGAGAAAAAAAAACAAACAACGGGGCCGTGTTTTATTTATACAGTAGCGGCGCGCGACTCGTGCGTGTGCCCGGGTGACCCTCGAGGTCTGCCGTAGCTAAAACAGAAAGTGCAATAGCACCATCCACCTATGCGCCACGAATCCTACACACTGGGGCCTTAAGAATTATCGTCATCATTCCATTTGTGATAAGGTGACATTTAGTGCGTGTAAATAAGATTCAAAGATTCAAAAATTCTAACGTCTCAGATTAAAAATTCAAAATAAAAATACTTTTAGACTGCAGATGATTACTTTTGAAAGCTTTTTTTTTTTTTTTTTTACCAAGGCTACGTTTTACAACTACACCACAAAAGCAGCCTCTTGTGGCCTCTTGTCTTGTGTTCTGATGTCGTCTTACACCCCGCAGCGAAGGTCGGCCTGAAGGCGCTGGACCTGCTGCACTGTAACATTATTCCTCACCGTGCACATTCTTAATTAATCACTGTGATGAGTTTATCAGCAACTTTCACAACGTTCAGAGAGAAGTCATGCTGTCACGGTGAAGGTAACAACAACTGGCATGCTAACACACACTTCCTGTGCTTTATTGTAGACACTTATTTTGAGCTCAAGAGCAGCTTATACGATATATCTGTACAGTGGCAAGAGAAATCTGTTTCAAATACACGGAAGAGAATCTGGTGCAGTTTTTAAGTTTGTTACAAACAGATGACTTTTTGTGCCTGTTTCCAGGTTTTGGTCTGGCCTTCATCGCATACCCAGATGCCCTCTCGAAGCTGCCCATCTCCCCACTGTGGTCGGTGCTGTTCTTCTTCATGCTCCTCACTGTGGGGTTAGACTCACAGTTCGCTGGAATAGGTAAGAATCTTATCCTGGCTCCAAGTATAAGGTGAAAGAGAATAGACTTGCCACTGACTATGTTCATTTGGTGGTTCATGTTCAAAAGGTGATATGGGGCAACCCTGACCTGGCCTAACCAGGCCAAAAACACGGATAGGGTTTTAAAGTAGTTTTGTTTGGCTATTATGCAAGAACAGAGGATCTCAATCCAATTAAAAAGGAGGGTCAACATCCAAACATTTAAAGGGTGTACAGCATGTGAGGCTTTTTGACATGTTGTGGACATACAGAAATAACTATGGCCTCCTCTTTTTGTTTAAAATTAAAAAATGCATTTTATTGAACTGATCTTGACCAACAAAATAAATTAAATAAATCCATACATTTAAAAAAATTGTGAAAATAATAAAGTAGATAATTTAACAGCTGTAAAAGTGATTCATCGTGGTACTTGTGGTTATGTAGCAAATGATAATGTGTGTATGATAATGTAATGACAACGTGACCAGGGTAAAAATGACTAAAACATATACATACATATATATACATATACATATATATTATATACACTGCTATTTTTTTTCCAGAGGTGGTCATCACGTGTATTGTGGATGCAGTCCCTTCACTGTTTAATTCCAAACGAGCTCTTCTCACTTTGGCCATCTCCAGCTCCGTCTTCTTGCTTGGCCTGCCCTGTGTCACCCAGGTACACTCCACATTTTAAAAATCCCATGACATGGTACTTCTTGATGCTTTTATATGGCTCCTTAATGGTTCCCTAATACTGTAAATGAATCCTTCTTCAAAATCAACACTCAGTGCATGAGAAACAGAGATAAGATGAGAAAGAGTCATAAATATCTCTCTCAAACTCTTTATTCTGGGCGTTGTTGCTTGAATGCAAATGAGAAAAGAGATGGCCAATAGTAGAGGGTGGGGGCGTGGCCAAACTCTCCGCTCTGAGCTCAGAGCCCTCAGCTGATCCATTTCCGTGTTTTTGCACGGGGGAGAGATTTGAAGCGTTCCATTGAAAAATAAACACATTTCCACAGAAAATAAAATTAAACCACTGCTGTTCAAAGGTCCAGAGGCTCAGATAAAGGACTTCCGAGCCTAGAAACACTCGGACGTGCCTCCAGGCAAATAAAAAAACACATTTCGCATTGCCTAGCGCATTCACAGTCCAAACTCTCTGGGCGTGATTTACAGAGACGCTGAGTACAGACAGACGGGGGTGGAACTGCATTTGCATTTCTTTTTTCAATCTGACGTCAATAAGTTTCCTTGTTCAAAATCGCCCGTTTGAGCTCCGATTTTTTCTCACGGGGGGGGCTAAACAGGGTAGGGGAGCTGATATTAACGTTCAAAAACCTCAGAAAGTGAAAATTTCATGCCATGGGACCTTTAAAAAGATATCTGGGCAACTGTAAAGATAAAGAAAGAAAATAAAGGACATATATTTTCTAAAGACTAATAATAATAATAATAATAAAAATAAAAATAATAATAATAATAATAATAATAATAATAATAATAATAATAATAATAATGTTAAATAGAGACAAGAGTTAAAGGGCTAACACTTAAATTAAACCAGGATTTTAAAAAATATATAATAATAATCATTTTAATTTGAATAAGTAGTTACCAAACCTGAATCAGTCTTAATAAACTACTTGTCCATTATGAATTAGAAGTATTTACACTGAAACAAAAATTAAAATTCACTCCGATTACGATACCACAATGAAGATTAAAAAAATGTTTCTTTAATAACAGAATATAATTTTCATACACAAAATAATATAATAATAATTCTTTCTTTATCTTAACATAAGGTCTTATATTTGTTCTGATAATGCTGTGCTCAAAATCAGACTAAAGCTGTTCAGGAAAGGTCAATTTTTGTGATTTTTCTTTTTTGCATCGTTATCATTACCTGCTCAAATGAGTATATAGTTTCCATATTAGTTTTAGTATTGATTAATATTTGTTTTTTATACTTATAACAACCCTGTTATGAATTACGTCTTTGTTCATGCTTTATTGAGGATAATTAAGGTGTAGTTATTATAAAGTGGTACGGATTTAATGGCATCTTGTACATGTCATCTGAACCTGTGTTCCTTTCTGTTTCAGGCAGGGATCTACTGGGTCACCCTCATTGATCAGTTCCTTGGGACCTGGGTGCTCTTAATCGTGGGTTTTATGGAGGTGGCTGGGATCTCTTATGTTTATGGTGAGTTGTTGGTAGTTATAAAAGTGAAAGACATTGAATAATTACATTTGTGTGTATTATTTTCAGGAGGAAATCGTTTCATTAAAGACATTGAGATGATGATCGGAGACAAATCCTTCTGGTTCTGGTTATGGTGGAGAGCCTGTTGGTTTTTTATCAGCCCTTGCATCATTTTGGTGAGAGGAGTACACAATTATATTAAACAGTGTGACAAAGGCTACTCATACTTACCTGTAGTGAATCTGTGACCCTTATGTCCCGTAGTGAAATGATGGGACAAAATAGAAGGGACCACCATAGACTAAGGGAGTGGACTAAACGGGTGTAACATCACTCATAGTGGGGGGGGGGGATATATCGAGACCCAAAACATGCACCAGGTAAAATCCTCCAGCTGAGGTCCTGACCAAACCGAAGCAAGAAGATCATGGAGATGGTCCCCGGGTCCTCCTACTATATATATATATATATATATATATATATATATATATATATATATATATATATATATATATATATATATATATATATATATATATATATATATTAGGGCTGTCAAACGATTAATTTTCTTGATCGCAACTAATCTCAGAAATTTCATAGTTAATCGCGATTAATCGTGATTTATTTTGCATGTTTAAAATTGATATCTTGCAGTAAGACCGTTCGAATCTAAAGTTAAACTCACAATGCAAAGTATTTCTCACCATTTTTTTTATTTCAAAAAAGTGCAGAGAAAGGAAAAAGTAACAATGAACCAGTAATAGTGCTTACTTTGAGAAATTGTAAATAAATGATTGAAGCCCGCTCGAGCTGCCTACGGATGCGTAGAAGGAACAAAATACTAGCAAACTCAAAATAGCGCGTTTAACCGACAATGAGTTTAATTAATACAACCAAATGAGCTGCATATGGATGGTAGAATTGCGGAAAATGCTGGCAAACTCTGATCGCGATTACAAAAATTGTTCGCGATCATAACTCTAATCGCGATTAACGCGTTAATGATCGCGATCAATTTTTTTAATCGCGATCAGAGTTTGCCAGCATTTTCCGCAATTCTACCATCCATATGCAGCTCATTTGGTTGTATTAATTAAACTCATTGTCTGTTAAACGCGCTATTTTGAGTTTGCTAGTATTTTGTTCCTTCTACGCATCCGCAGCTCATTTCTCAAAGTAAGCACTATTACTGGTTCATTGTTACTTTTTCCTTTCTCTGCACTTTTTTGAAATAAAAAAATGGTGAGAAATACTTGTTGTTACTATTATCATTATTACTATTTTCCATTATTATTATTATTACGTATTACTATTTGTATTATTTATTACTTACTTTATCCCCTCCCTGCCTGCATGCACTTTTTTCCCTCTTGTCCAAATGTCCTGGAGCTACTGTGGCGAGTAAATTTCTCCTGTGTGAGATCAATAAAGGCTTATCTTATCTTATCTTGTCTTATCTTAAATACTTTGCATTGTGAGTTTAACTTTAGATTCGAACGGTCTTACTGCAAGATATCAATTTTAAACATGCAAAATAAATCACGATTAATCGCGATTAACTATGAAATTTCTGAGATTAGTTGCGATCAAGAAAATTAATCGTTTGACAGCCCTATATATATATATATATATATATATATATATATATATATATATATATATATATATATATATATATATATATATATATATATATATATATATATATATAAATTTTCTCGTTTTTTTCCCGAGGAGTTTTGAATTGCTTAACAAAATTTCAGCGTGAGAAATACCATGTGGCGTGTGAACACGTCGACCTGCGTGTGTCACACTCTCAAAGCGTGAGACTTGAGAGCACATTTAAAGGGATAGTGCGGGTTTGTTTATGTTAATCTGTATGGGTTTCCTTCTAAAAGTTCCGTGTGTTGACACCGGCTTACCTCTGACACTCTCAGCTGATCCCGGCTCACGTCACTTGTAAACTTCCCCTTGCGGCGGACCGCATCTGCCGTGCACTTCCGCTAAAGGTGAACAGGCTGATACGCTAACGTGAGCACAGTGATATGAGTCGGCAGACACAATACGCAAATATGAAATACGCAGCTGGATGTTTCGTTGACAACTGTTTGGGACGCAAATATATCACCTTTCAGACAAATGTTTTGTTTTGAGAAGAAAAACAAGCTTTATTTCATGTTCCTGAGAAGCTACCGGACCTTCCTACTTGGGCTCCAGAAAGCGAGCGCAACCGGGATCAGCTGAGAGTGTCAGAGGTAAGCCGGTGTCAACACACGGAACTTTTACAAGGAAACCCATACAGATTAACGTTAAAAAAAAACGCACTATACCTTTATTTAATTCTGATTTGGCGGCTGTTTGTTTGCCTTCTCTGGTCTGTGCGCGCCCCCGCTCGCTCCGCTCACTCCCGCCTCCCCGTCACGTGTCTCATTCAACATGGCGGCGCCCACACAATAACACAAGAACAGAACTCGTGTCAAAAAAGAGGACCGCTGGCTCGATTATTTGGAGATGCTTCGGTTTTAAGGCGTCGGACGAGCAGCAAACAGATGTCTACTGCCGTGAATGTAGAAAGTTAGTGTCAAACAAAGGTTCTAGCCTTTTCCACCATTTACAAACAAGACACAAGCTCACACACCAGACTAAAGATCCCGCTAACTCTGGCAACACGCCACATAAAACACTGCACAAACAACACGCCACCAATCTTTAACGTGAAGTGTAGAATATGAAAGAAAGAGCGCAAGGTGGTGTAGCATCACAGAGTCCGTGGCATTTCATATTGCAGTGGACATGGCACCCACTGCCATGGCAGAACAACGTGGCTTTATACACATGCTAAAAACACTTGATCCAAGATACAGTTTACCTAGTCGGCATTACTTTTCGAGACATGAACTCCCTGGACTGTACACTACAGAGAGAGCGGCTGCTGAACTGGAGAAGGTCACTCCCTGTGCCCTGTCTACAGACGTGAGCCTTACATGTGCGTCACTATACACTACATTTAGGACTGGAAGATTAAAAGCGCCTTCAAACCACTTATTTCCCACAAGATCACACTGGTGAAAATATCGCGGACATAATAACAACCTGGATGTTAAATCCAAATGGACTCGTTGCCACTGACAATGGAGCAAACATCGTCAGTCCAAAGCAACAAGTGGAAGAGGAGGCAGTGTTTTGGCCACAGACCGATTGGTGAGTGCAGTATACCTGTATACCAGTATACCTGTATACCAGTATACCAGTATACCTGTATACCAGTATACCTGTATACCTGTATACCAGTATACCTGTATACCAGTATACCAGTATACCTGTATACCAGTATACCTGTATACCAGTATACCAGTATACCAGTATACCAGTATACCAGTATACCTGTATACCAGTATACCTGTATACCTGTATACCAGTATACCTGTATACCAGTATACCTGTATACCTGTATACCAGTATACCTGTATACCAGTATACCAGTATACCAGTATACCTGTATACCAGTATACCAGTATACCTGTATACCTGTATACCTGTATACCTGTATACCAGTATACCTGTATACCTGTATACCAGTATACCTGTATACCAGTATACCTGTATACCTGTATACCAGTATACCTGTATACCAGTATACCTGTATACCTGTATACCAGTATACCTGTATACCAGTATACCTGTATACCTGTATACCAGTATACCTGTATACCAGTATACCAGTATACCAGTATACCAGTATACCAGTATACCTGTATACCTGTATACCAGTATACCTGTATACCTGTATACCAGTATACCTGTATACCAGTATACCTGTATACCTGTATACCAGTATACCTGTATACCTGTATACCTGTATACCAGTATACCTGTATACCTGTATACCTGTATACCAGTATACCTGTATACCTGTATACCTGTATACCAGTATACCAGTATACCTGTATACCAGTATACCTGTATACCTGTATACCAGTATACCAGTATACCTGTATACCAGTATACCAGTATACCTGTATACCTGTATACCAGTATACCTGTATACCTGTATACCTGTATACCTGTATGCCAGTATACCAGTATACCTGTATACCTGTATACCTGTATACCTGTATACCTGTATGCCAGTATACCAGTATACCTGTATACCTGTATACCAGTATACCTGTATACCAGTATACCTGTATACCTGTATATCAGTATACCTGTATACCAGTATACCTGTATACCTGTATACCAGTATACCAGTATACCTGTATACCAGTATACCAGTATACCTGTATACCAGTATACCTGTATACCTGTATACCAGTATACCTGTATACCTGTATACCTGTATACCAGTATACCTGTATACCTGTATACCAGTATACCAGTATACCAGTATACCTGTATACCAGTATACCTGTATACCTGTATACCAGTATACCAGTATACCTGTATACCAGTATACCAGTATACCTGTATACCTGTATATCAGTATACCTGTATACCTGTATACCTGTATGCCAGTATACCAGTATACCTGTATACCTGTATACCAGTATACCAGTATACCTGTATACCTGTATACCTGTATACCAGTATACCTGTATACCAGTATACCAGTATACCAGTATACCAGTATACCTGTATACCTGTATGCCAGTATACCAGTATACCTGTATACCTGTATACCAGTATACCTGTATACCTGTATACCTGTATACCAGTATACCAGTATACCTGTATACCAGTATACCAGTATACCAGTATACCTGTATACCAGTATACCTGTATACCTGTATACCAGTATACCAGTATACCTGTATACCTGTATATCAGTATACCTGTATACCAGTATACCTGTATACCAGTATACCTGTATACCTGTATACCAGTATACCAGTATACCTGTATACCAGTATACCAGTATACCAGTATACCAGTATACCTGTATACCAGTATACCAGTATACCTGTATACCTGTATATCAGTATACCTGTATACCAGTATACCTGTATACCTGTATACCTGTATACCAGTATACCAGTATACCTGTATACCAGTATACCAGTATACCTGTATACCAGTATACCAGTATACCTGTATACCTGTATATCAGTATACCTGTATACCAGTATACCTGTATACCAGTATACCTGTATACCTGTATACCAGTATACCAGTATACCTGTATACCAGTATACCAGTATACCAGTATACCTGTATACCAGTATACCAGTATACCAGTATACCTGTATACCAGTATACCAGTATACCTGTATACCTGTATATCAGTATACCTGTATACCAGTATACCAGTATACCTGTATACCAGTATACCAGTATACCAGTATACCTGTATACCAGTATACCAGTATACCAGTATACCTGTATACCAGTATACCAGTATACCTGTATACCTGTATATCAGTATACCTGTATACCAGTATACCAGTATACCTGTATACCTGTATACCAGTATACCTGTATACCTGTATACCAGTATACCAGTATACCTGTATACCAGTATACCTGTATACCAGTATACCTGTATACCAGTATACCAGTATACCAGTATACCTGTATACCAGTATACCTGTATACCAGTATACCAGTATACCAGTATACCTGTATACCAGTATACCAGTATACCAGTATACCTGTATACCAGTATACCAGTATACCAGTATACCTGTATACCAGTATACCTGTATACCAGTATACCAGTATACCTGTATACCTGTATACCAGTATACCAGTATACCAGTATACCAGTATACCTGTATACCAGTATACCTGTATACCTGTATACCAGTATACCAGTATACCAGTATACCTGTATACCAGTATACCAGTATACCTGTATACCTGTATATCAGTATACCTGTATACCAGTATACCTGTATACCAGTATACCTGTATACCTGTATACCAGTATACCAGTATACCAGTATACCTGTATACCAGTATACCAGTATACCTGTATACCTGTATACCAGTATACCTGTATACCTGTATACCAGTATACCTGTATACCAGTATACCTGTATACCTGTATACCAGTATACCTGTATACCTGTATACCAGTATACCAGTATACCTGTATACCTGTATACCAGTATACCAGTATACCTGTATACCTGTATATCAGTATACCTGTATACCTGTATACCTGTATACCTGTATACCAGTATACCTGTATACCTGTATACCTGTATACCTGGTCGTGTGTGTGCTCAGGACTGACAGGGTGTGAAATGTTTGCTTGGGTGGAAGGGGGTGTGGCATTTTTTTTATTGATTGATTATTGATATTAAGTGGTTGTAATAAAATCAATAAATCTGGACTTTATTATAAATTAAAAAGATAAAAGGAGAAGTTCAATATGTCAACTGGACAAAGTATGTTTGGTTGAAAACGTTTTGCCGCTCATCCGAGAGACTTAAAAAGAAACTCTACATATACTGCATACTTATACAGTCACAAAATTAAGAGATAATTCATGGCTTGCATTGAGCTGTTAAACTACATTTAAAAACAATTTGTTGTTTATTTTTGAATGAAAAGAATATGTCATATTTCTTCCTTTATTTGGACAGTTTTACAGTTCTCTTTGTGTACAGGGAGGAGCAGAAGCACTTTGTTCTTACACTAACTGCCTCTTTGCACTTGAATAAAAAAGACCTTGTGGAATTTGGGATATTTGTTTTTGCAGTAGTTTTTTGGGGGGGGGGGTATTTTTCCTGAAAAGATATCGAGTAGGGATGCAAATTATCAATTAATTCATTAATTGATAGTTGATTGACCTTATCGATCGATTAACAATTAACTGATAAGCGGCGTTTTTCACCTGAATTTGAGTGTTTCAATAGGGTCTTTAAGAATATAAGCTATAGTAACATAACACTGAGTCATAAATATATCATAGTATTATTATATTGTATATTCCTCAATTAATTATTCCTTAGTAAAAAGCAGACAAATGTGTTGATGCTGAATAACAAAATACATTCTTTATTGAAAATAAATTGAGGACGTTTTTTGTAAAAATGAAACTCGCGCTTGGTACATGCGGCTTGACGCAGAGCTCCGTGATATGAAATGATAAAAAAATGAATTGATCGGGGAAAACATTTCACTCACACACACGCACAGTCGCACACACACGCACACACACACCGGCACACGGGCCGGACAGAGGGCTGCTTCCACTGCGCTTTCACATGGAGCCTGCTACGCCCCGGAGCGGCGAGCACGTGCAGTGCGCCGCGCACGTGTTCACGCAGACAGCGGGACGTGGAGCAAACACAGCCGCAGAAATTGGGTTCGCAGGAGAACATTTTGCACTGCTTCTAGATCGGCCGCGGATGTAACGCTATGGTCCTTCTCGCGAGTGGGTTTGCATCTCGTGTTCACATTCCAGAGTAGCGCCCTCTAGCGATTAGTTACAATTAATGCATTTTAATTGACCAACGTCTTGATCGACAATGAATCGTAAGTCGATTAATTGTTGACATCCCTAATATCGAGACATATATCGTATATCGAGGTATAGAAAAATATATCGAGATATATTTTTCGCTCCATATCACCAGCCCTGACTCATAACTCCAGTCAAATGAAGCTCACTGAGGCTTGCAGTTATAGTGTTGAATTTGGAGACAAGTTCCATATTAGGAATAGACAAAATATCAAAGTAAAAACACCAGGATCATGTAGAGTGGGTTAAGACCAAAATGAGGAGACTGATGGCAGCAGCTATGGAGACAGGGCAGTGTTTTTCTGTGGCCAGAGTGCACCACGCTCACTTCTAACATTAAGTCTTTATTTGGTCTCACACGGGACAAATGTGACCTCTGCATTTGACCCATCCTTTTCAGGAGCAGTGAGCAGCCCGGGGGGCAGTACCGTGAAGGGTCTTGCCCAAGGACCCACACTGGTTTGCTCATTGCCGGGGGGAGGATTTGAACCCACATCCCCCTGGGGAAAGTCAGAGCTCAGACGTTCCTATTTGGAACGTGCTGACTGGCCATGGATCTATTAAAATAACGGGATAGGCTCTTGCTGCTTGTGGCTGAGTAGCTTGCGATGGCGTAGTGGACACTCACTGTGCTTCACACAAAGATTTATCTTCATGTTTTTTGCAGGTCCATCAGAATGGGTATTTTAAGGCAGGTGAAGGTTTTCAGAAAGAAAATAAATAGCATGCACATTTTATTAGAATTGAACATTCGGTGTCAAAGGCAGACTCAGAGATCGTCTGTGAATAAACAGCATAAATAAATATTAATTTGATTATCTTAAAAAGAAAACAAAAGATTAAATCCATAACAAATTTTATGATGAAGTTCAGCATCTCTTTCTACAAGTCTTGTGTTGTGTGCTGCAGGTGATCCTGGTGTGGTCCCTCCTGACCTTCACGACTCCCTCGTACGGGTCGGTCCCTTACCCAGCCTGGGCTCTGGCTCTCGGCTGGTGCATCGCCGCGTTCGTGCTCATGTGGATCCCTCTAATCGCGCTTTACAAGTTTATAAAGGCAGAGGGCTCCGTGTGGCAGGTGAGCGTTACAAAAGCAGCTCTCCGTAATGTCAATGTGATTGAGGAGGAAGGAATATATGTTGATCAATCAAAATGATCAATATGTATTTAATAGTAATGGATGTATTTTCCGCAGCGTTTCATATCTCTGTGTCGTCCCACTGAAGACTGGCACCCATATCTAGAACAGCACCGAGGAGAGAGGTACGCTGTGGAAACCAACAACCAACAAATGTTTGTGCACACGTCCAGTGACCTCCAGCTCGTGGCTGTCCAGCTGTGACCTCCAGCTCGTCCAGTGACCTCCAGCTCGTGGCTGTCCAGCTGTGACCTCCAACTCGTCCAGTGACCTCCAGCTCGTCCAGTGACCTCCAGCTCGTCCAGTGACCTCCAGCTCGTCCAGTGACCTCCAGCTCGTGGCTTTGACAACGTTTGTTCACGTTTTCCATGTGTTTCCATTGTTTACATTGATGTTTAAGTTAAGTATTTTATCTGTAACCTGTTCATCCACCCGTGTTGTGGTGGACACTATCTCAGGGCACGAGGACAGAAACAAAGTGTATAAACCTGACGTGATCGGGCAGGTTTGATTAACATGGATGAGTCTATATGATAATAGAAAACATTCACTCAACATCAAAATGAATGGTTTGTCTACAAGCTCTGAGGCTGTAAAGTCTATACAAAGTATAGATATTTACAGGTAGAAATTGTTATAGAACATTTGTAATAACAGTTTGAAATATTTGTAATAATAATTATTTGTAATAGTACTAAATTTATTAAAATCTCTCTTGTTGTTCTTTTATGCAGAATTGTGTGATGTTTAATAGTTACTGTTGTCTTTACAAAAAAAAGAGACAGATGATTTGTCTCAAGCATGAGCTGCGGACGAGGGTGAAGTGATCTGATCTGACAGTTGAGCTTGTCTCCTATGTAAAGATTTGATTCAATCGTATTTATTTTGTCCAGTCCAAAATCACAACAGCACAGGGCTTCACAAAACTGTGGATTTAATGAACAGAAAGTAGAAAATCAAAGAATGAAAGTGTCATTAGTCAATAACAAAGAAGCAGATCAGTCATCAACAGGAAACGAGCAAATGGAGAACTGTCCCAGAATGCCCCTGTCCTTAGACCCTCCCTCTTGGCAACAAATAACTTAAATCTATATTTATCTGGCAGGGGTGGAGCCTGTATATGCACCGTAACATTTATCCACTGTACTCAGAATTAGACCAGACTTAAACAACTTCACACAAACATGAAGTGATCTGATCTTCAGTAAAATTACAACAACTGACGAGGGATGATCTGTGGTGCACTATGTGGTGCACTATGTGGTGCACTATGTGGTGCACTATGTGGTGCACTATGTGGTGCACTATGTGGTGCTCTATGTCACTTTTCTGGTGGGGGTCCATGACGACCATCATTCATCTCCTTGGACAACCCTGTGATGAGATGCTGCAAAGTGTCTACATTGATAAATACTTTGTCCAGACAAGGAGCCAGTGGAGATTCAAGAACCACGTCAAACACTAGGCCACAAAGTGGAAAAAGGCTGAGGTCTCCAGTTTTCATATCTGGAGGAAGCCATTATGCTGCAGGCTGATGACGAGGATGAAGATGCCATCTTGGACTTGGAGGTTTTTCTGGATTTTGTTAAAAATCTTCTCAAGATCGACCCTGAGCAGAGGCTGACCATCGGCCAAGCGCTGAGGCAAACCTTCATAACAATGGAACACCTGATCAACAGTGACGGTGCCCATGATCTCATGGCACTAACACACAAGAGCTTCACACCTGCTCCTGTGGAAAATAAAGCTGAAGGAGGTCCAGAACAGGGCCCACAGTCCTCTGCAGCTTTACGTAAGAGGTCAGGGTCTTCTCTGTATTAAGGTTTTCATTGAGAAACCTGACAAAATATGCAGATGGACAGGCAAGTCAATATAGTTCATCATATTTCTAAACGCACACAAAAAAACTATCCTTTTCAGCAGCCCAAACCTTCTGTCTGTCGATCTGATGAAGCGGATATCACACTCTGGCTTCTTCAACAACACTTTGAATGCAGATGATTTTCGGAAAACAAGAAACCAAGCGGCACTCTCCCACTGAAGACTGGCAGCCGTATGAGGAGAGAAGAACCAAACCAACAAATGTCTGGACACAGTGAGAATGACCTGCTCAGAGCCACGACTCATGAGCTACTGTCCATTTTAAATTCAAAGCATGAATATGACAATGTAAAATCATGTAACTGAAGGGGAAGTTACTTTAGTTTATTTTGTTTTATTTTGGACTGATTAAACCTTTTGAAAAAGAAATGTTTGCAATTCAATAAATATCCACAAGAGGACGTATGTGAGCTGAGATAACTTTTATTTTCTATTAAACCGTATCATAGAATTTATAAAAATGGTAAAAACAGGGTAAATATGCAAAACAGAAACAAAAAATAAAATGGCGTAATAGCCGTGATGTAACGTCGATGAGGAAACAGCGCACCACAAATCTACAGTGTTATTGATGGATTCATCTTAGCAGCAAGATTTGAATCAAACTAGGAGAACAAATACAATATATACATACAATATTATTTTTATGAGAAGTCAGTGCGTTGAAAAGAAATGTGGACAGCGCCCTCTCCTGTAAGAAGTAAACACTTGTGACAATCCACTTTTTGGGCATTAACATTTATAATGATGCTTTTATCATCTTACCTTTTCTTTGCAACCATAAAAATGTGAACAGTTATCATCAATAACTATAATTTACAAGGAAGTAAAAGAGTCATTTGTACCATATCAGTGAGTGGTTGAATGTTGCTTAAGTATTCAGTTTGCTAGTAGCTTAAAGCTCCACTGTGTAACTTTTCTGGCGTTGGGTCTGCCCCCTGTTTCCATGGATGTTCTTGCATTGGATGGAACATTCTACAGTACGGCATTAAACTCAGGTAGTACTGTACAGGGGTACCTCACCTTACCAAATTAATTCGTTCCAGAAGTGGTTTCGTAACGTGAATTTTTCATAAGTTGAGTAGCTATTTCAATGGAAAAAGCCTGATTCGTTCCACGGCCCCGATCCAAGTTTTTTTTTATAGTGTAACTTTTTTATAGTGTAACACTGTCTTCTGGGTCCTGATTGGCTGAAGAGACTGTAGACCCAGGACTAAACGTGGACTAAACCAGGTCTAAACAAGGTCTATACCTGGACTGGACCAGGACTAAACCTGGACTAAACCAGGACTAAACCAGGACTAAACCAGGACTAAACCAGGACTAAACCAGGACTAAACCAGGACTAGACCAGGTGGATTAAAGCGCCGCGTGTGGGTCTATTTCATGGTTTCTCACAAGTCACAGCTGAGGCGAGCAGCGAGGAGGGGACCGCACGCAGTCCGAGCGCATGAACGAACGCAGGTAAGAGCCGCGGTTGTTTAATCCTGGTTTAGACCTGGTTTAGACCTGGTTTAGACCTGGTTCAGATCTGGTTTAATCTTGTTTTAGAGGAGGCACGGTTTGAGCACGGGTCTCGTCCTCACAGCCCCGCGCCGGGTCATGCTGCGCTATCACATGTGTCCCCGCCGCGCACACTTCTCCCCACACTTCACTATTAATACATTTTGTTGAAAATCTATGAAAGTTTGAGTGTTTAAACAGAGACAAATGTGAGAAAAGTTTAAATCCAGTCTGAGAAAAGCGTATAATGTGTGTGGCTGAGCGCATTATTTGAATTTTTGAGATTTCGCGTTTCGTAACTTGGAATTTTCGTTTGTTGGGTCTTTCATAAGGTGAAGTACCACTGTACTTGCTGCTAAAATACCTTTAATAACATGCATTCTTCTTGTGAGATCTGATTTATAACTTGGCCTTTCTTTTTCATTCTCCTGAAATGTTTTTTACTTCACAGGCGAGTCAGGGTTAAGGAATGACAAATGCAGTGATAAAAGTGTTTTTTATTGTTTATGTACTTTTGGGGGCTGGTGCATTGTGTTCTGTTTGGACTGCTGCTCCTGCGACCCAGAAATGGAAAAGCGGATGGATGGATGGATGGATGGATGTACTTTTCTTTTTTTCAATTCAAAAATCAATCATTTTTGTTTGTTACCGTCCACATGTGTTCTTTCATAGTTTTGATACCTTCAGTGAGACTCTAGTGTAAATAATGTTGGTAATAAGGAATAAAAAATAAAATAAAAAGTAACTAAGAAACTTCGAACATTCCTCTCCAGCAGCAGCGTTTGAGTCGAGCCCAAACACCGAAGACGAAGTGAAGATGTGACTGAGACCAGTCACTGTCATAATAAATAATAATGTTGATGTGTTTATCTCCTCAAACTGCAGCACGAGCTGTTGCCGTGGGAGACTGCTGCCCGTTGTCATGGCAGCACAGTTTCCATCACTTTCCTCTTCTCCCTTCTACTGCCTTTTTCTTTCTCTCTATCCTTCTATTTCTATACCTCCAACCCTCCTCTCCCTATTTGTCTCCATCCTCTCTCTTCCCCTTCTCTTCTCCTCTCCACCTTTCAATATGTTTATCCTCCCTCTACTCCCTTTCACCCTCTCTACTGCCTCACTTTTACGTTCTCCTCTCTTCCCTCTTTCACTATCCTCCTCTCTCCACCTTTTGTTCTCTTTCTCTCTTCTCTCTCCTTCTTTCTTTCTCTCCCTCTCTCTCCATCCTCCCTCTCTATTTCTCCTTCTCTCCTGCCTCCACTCCCCTCTCTCTGTGTCAGCCTCTCCTCTTTTCTCTCTCTCTCACTCTCTTTCTTTCTTTTCTCTTTTTCTCTCTGTCTCTCCATCCTCCCTTTCCATTTCTCTTTCTTCCCTCCACTCCCCTCTAACTCTGTCAGTCTCCCCTTCTCTCTCTCTCCCCCTCTCTCCACTCTTTTCTCTCCCTCTCTTCCTGATAGAAAGAGGAGTGAGTGGGAGAAAGAGGAGTGAGTGGGAGGGATGTCCTTGGGTCCACCTGTGAATCAAAACACTGCAGCACCACCAACTTCAGACACACAACAAATCACAACAAATCATGACACATGTAAAGAGCTCTTCATTCTCGCTCTGTCCAGGGCGGTTTGGTTTCAGAGCTCCACACTCCACAGAGACTGACACTTGTTTTTTTACAGAAAACATCAAACAATTGTTAGATAAAGGTGGTGTGGTTGGTGCCGTCTTTCTCGACTTCAAAAAAGCATTTGACACAATAAATCACAAAATATTATTGTCCAAACTGAGCACTTTCAACTTTTCCGCAGATGCAATAAAATGGATAGAATCATATTTATCAAATCGATCACAATCAGTCAGAATCAGTGACTCATGACGTCACCTCATCTCCCTTTGACCACTGGAGTCCCACAAGGTTCCATCCTGGGACCCCTGCTGTTTTCTCTTTATATAAACGACCTTTTGTTCCAGTGTACTCGTTCAGATGTATGCAGACGATACATTTATACACACGGTCAAAACTCAGCACACTAATAAACGTACGGATACTACGGCTCATGTTTCAGAACGGCTAAACCGCTCCTGCTTAAAACTCAATGTAAACAAAACAGTTGCAATGTTCTTCTCCAAATCCAACCTTGCAAATAATCTGCCAGATATTCATGTTTCTGCGGGAAAAATTCAAGTCGTGTCAGAATTCAAATATCTCGGGATCCTTAGACTCAAAACTAACGTTCAAATCTCATACAAAAAGGTCTGCAATCGTGTCCAATTTAATATTTCAAATTTCCGGTTCATAAGATCACATCTGTCATTACAGGCAGCTAAAATGTTCATGCTCTGGTCCTATCACACATAACATACTGTCTACACTAAAACCAATAGAGTCACTACACAAACAGACAAAATACTGGATAAAAAACCTTTAAGACATCACCACTGCACCATTTTACAAAAACATAAACTGTTAAGTTGGGAGAATGTCATAAAATATTCAAATCTCTGTCTAATATACAAAATCATTCCTGGTCTGTGATCTGCTCCACTCAGTTCATAAACATCAGGAGCAGCACACCCAGAGTGACCAGAGTGACCAGAGTGACCAGAGTGACCAGAGTGACCAGAGTGACCAGAGTGACCAGAGTGACCAGAGTGACCAGAGGGGCGGCCGAGGAGACTCAGAGCGCCTTTTCTGTTACAGCCTCCAGGAGTGGAACTCTGTCCCCTCAAACATCAGAACTGTCCACATACAAACTGTATAAAAAACATCTAAAGAACTGGTTCATAACATCAGACCTGTCATCACTAATGTTTATTATGTTCTTTCCTCAAACTCCACTGTGCTGCCTCTTGTGTCTCTGGTGTCTCTTGTGTCTCTGGTGTCTCTTGTGTCTCTTGTGTCTCTGGTGTCTCTTGTGTCTCTTGTGTCTCTGGTGTCTCTTGTGTCTCTTGTGTCTCTGGTGTCTCTTGTGTCTCTGGTGT
The DNA here is from genome assembly GCA_036785185.1 of Paratrypauchen microcephalus. NCBI lineage: Eukaryota > Metazoa > Chordata > Actinopteri > Gobiiformes > Gobiidae > Paratrypauchen > Paratrypauchen microcephalus. The sequence continues at coordinate 287,842 of JAVJIX010000290.1, forward strand.
CTCTTGTGTCTCTGATGTCTCTGATGTCTTGTTGTGTCGTGTTGTGTCTTGCTGTGATGTGTGTGGGATTTTTTAACTGTTGATAATTTTAAAGTTTTATGTACACTGTATTTATCAATTGGATTTATAGTTTTAGCTAAAATTGTACTACTTGTTAATAATTGTATATTGTTCACTGTGTAATCTTATTTTGTTCTCATTGTTTTTAGGGAGACATTTTAAGATCTGTCCAGGGACAACAGATGAAAAATCGCCTTTTGGCTCATTCTGGTGCATTTACAGATGTGTTAATTAATGTACACTGTCCCTGTCAAATAAACCAGTAAATAAAATAAATGAGTGTGACGAGAGCTTTCATCAAATACTTGAGCTACTAGTAACAGTATCGAACTATATTAGCATTACTGTGTTTGATAGAAAGGCTACTTATTCACAAACAAATACAGCCGTTGACTTGAAAACTACTGCTTCATGACATCACAAGGTGGAACAGAGCATTTTGAGCTGTGGAGATGTAGACAGACTAAGAATAAAGGGTTACTCAAACAAAACACAACTCCAGGTCTGTTTTTGATGAGGTAATAACATCATAACATGGATTAAATCTTATGCAAATGAAGGTTACACAATGTGTTCTCTAAAACATAGTTGACATTGTCAGATTTAAGATTGTACATCCTGGACTCGAGACACTTCTAGGACTCAGGACCTGAGCAAAAAGTATCTTATCTACAATTCTATTAGCTTCTCCAAAATACTGCAATAAATATGGTATGATGAAGCATATCGTGATAAAATCATACCCTGAAATGTGGATATTGTTACATCCCTACTGTACACTATCGCATCTGTAACACTAGAACTAGAGCCACACATTTATTTACTTATGTGTTTTTATTGCTCAAAAAGACCTTTGAGCACCGTGCGAGGAGCACCTCTAGTCCTGGTCTGTGAGCACGAGATAGAACCGCGGTGCCCGGACCGCGTCCTCTGGAGCCCGAGCCACAAACCAGCCGCACGAAACCAGCAAAGAGCGACACGGGGTGGTTTAATCCTGGTTTAGTCCAGGTCCAGTCCAGGTCTAGACCTGGTCCAGTCCTGGTTTAGTCCAGGTCCAGTCCTGGTTTAGTCCAGGTCCAGTCCAGGTTTAGACCTGGTTTAGTTCTGGTCTAGACCTGGTTTAGTCCAGGTCCAGTCCAGGTTTAGACCTGGTTTAGTTCTGGTCTAGACCTGGTTTAGTCCACGTTTAGTCCTGGTCTAGTCTCTTAGCCAATCAGGACGCAGAACCAATGTTACACTATAAAAAAAAAGTTACACTATAAAAAAAACAACCTTGGAACGGATCAGGCTTTTTCCATTGAAATAACTTCTCAACATACGAAAAATTCACGTAACGAAACCACTTCTGGAACGAATTAGTTTCATAAGCTGAGGTACCAGTGTATTTCAATATTCTGCTCCTTGTGTAGATCGATAGAGCGAGAGACAAGGGCCTGAAGAGAAAAATGAAACAATAGTTATGATATAGACTAATAAAAATAAATGACATCTTCATTTAGTTAAATCAATGTCGAAACTGTAAGAAAAATGCTTTCCTTGTGAGTAAATTGTCTTATTTTATTTATTTATTTATAGGTATTTTTTTCATAGGTTCATAGGATTCTACTTACTTTTACTTATTCTTTTGTTACTTTTTCCAACTTTTTGCATTCTAATTTTCTTCATGTACAATCTCTACAACCAAGTCTGAATGACAAAATCTGTCAAATGCACTTTACTTTTAGACACTGTTTAGAAACTTGTGTGTAGAGGGACTTTAAATCTATAAAAAAAAAAAAAAAAAAAATTTCTTCTATTTTAAATTGATACAATATTTCAAATTCCACTGTCTCCGACTCTCCTCATGGAAAAGCCTCAATGTCCAACAGTTTATCCTGAGACGTGACGTGACCGTCTGCTGACGTCACCTTCAGACCAAACGGAAACGAGGAGAGGAGGAGAGGAGGAGAGGAGGAGAGGAGGAGAGGAGGAGAGGAGGAGAGGAGGAGAGGAGGAGAGGAGGAGAGGAGGAGAGACAGAGAGAGGAGGTGAGGACAGAGAGGGAAAGAAGGTAGAAAAGGTGGAGAGAGCAGTAGAAGGGTGGGTAAGAAAGATAGAAAGGGAAGAAAGGGAAAAGAGGCAGAGGGAGGAAAAAGAGAGAGGGTGAAGAGAGGTGAGAGTGGGGGGTGAAGGGAGAAGGAAGAGGAGGAGAGAGAGAGGTGGGTGGAGAGAGGGAGAGGAGAGACAAAGGGTGAGAAAGATAGAAAGGGAAGAAACAGAGAGTGAAAGAGAGGGAAGAGGGGGAGAGAGAGAGGGACGGGGGAAGAGAGAATGAAGAGGAGGTGAGGAGAGAGTGAGAGAAAGGGAAGATAGAAAGGGAGGAGAAAGGGTGGAGTGAGAGAGAGAGTGAGGGAGGGGAGAGGGAGGGGAGTGAGAAAGAGGGAAAAAAGAGAGTGGGAGGAGGGCTGAGAGTGACGGGGATGGAGAGGAGAGAAGAATGAATGTAGGGAGGATGAGAGGGAGACAGTAGAGAGAGGATGAGAAAGATAAGGATGGGGAGAGGGAGGGAGTAGAGAAAAAGATGAGAGAGAGAGAGAGAGGAAGGGAAGAGAGAAAGGGGGTAGATAGAGAGAAGAGGGAGAGAGGGAGGGGGTGAGAGAGAGGGAGGTAGAGAGAAGAGGGGGAGTGAGAGAGCGGAATTGTGCACTAAGGCCTGGGATCCTCTGCAAGCTGGATTTTCAACTTCAATAAAAGCCTTTAATGTTGCCATGGTTACCTCCTCTCTCCTCTGTATGCTTCCTAGCTCCTACCTCCTAGCTCCTCTGCACTCGTCCTTGCTGGAGCGTTCTCTCTCCAGCGGCAGGGGCTGTGGGCGGAGAAGTGATTGTGACTTGACTCCTGAATGAAGAGAGTGAGACAGAGCAGAGACTGGACAAAATAAAGGGACAAAAGTAATAAAACTTTTGAATCCAGCTACGCACATTTGGTCCTGACCACATCCTTTTGTGAGCTTTTTATCCAGTGTTGTTGTCAGCAAACTGAACTCTCAAACACCTCATTTCATGTCAGATTTGAGGCCCTGGAGTGGATTTTCCCGTGTGTTTGAACAAAATGTGTCTTGTCCAAATTCAGCAAACACTTCCAAAAAAGTTTGAAGATCCTGTCAGGAGGAGGAGCCTGTCAGTCCAAGCGATCATGGTTCTGTTTAGGTGTTTGACTTTAAACAAAAAGGTGAGAGGGACTCTGCTGTAGTTCCAGTTAAGTCTCTTATAAAGTCTTTCTGGTCAGATTGTGTTAAAAGCTCAGATTAAGTCTAACTTTAGTAACATCATGCGGCTGTACAACACTTAACTATCATTTAATACACTGATATAAACTGATGTTATGTATTGTATTATGAATTGTATACTGTCTAAAAAATGTTTTCCTTTGTGATAATAAAGTATCCAACTAACTAGATACTTCATTCTTGCTTCATTCTTGCCTTTTTTGGACTTGAGGCCCTTCCAGGACTCGAGATCCTATCAGGACTCAAGACCCTTCCAGGACTCGAGATCCTATCAGGACTCAAGGCCCTTCCAGGACTCGAGATCCTATCAGGACTCAAGACCCTTCCAGGACTCGAGATCCTATCAGGACTCAAGACCCTTCCAGGACTCGAGATCCTATCAGGACTCAAGACCCTTCCAGGACTCGAGATCCTATCAGGACTCAAGACCCTTCCAGGACTCGAGATCCTATCAGGACTCAAGGCCCTTCCAGGACTCGAGATCCTATCAGGACTCAAGGCCCTTCCAGGACTCGAGATCAAACCAGAACTTGAGCAGGTCCCTGAAATCAAGACCCTTCCAGGACTCAAGGCCCTACCAGAACTTGATTCCTACCAGGTCTTGAGACTCTACCAGGACTCGAGACCCTCCAGGACTCAAGACGTGAGCAGATCCCAGCACTAGAGGAGCTCCTGCTTCAGTAGAGCTTTTTATCCCTGTACAATAAACAGCTTGTGCGACATGTTGGTGCCTTTTCATCTGGAATATAACTGATACCTACTTGTACCCACAAACCTTAGCTTTATTTTTCTTTATATATATATATATATATATATATATATATATATATATATATATATATATATATATATATATATATATATATATATATTTCATTTTATGACATATTTTATTTAATTATTTTCAGTCAGTGGCTCTGAGGTTTTCACTCTGCCGTTTTCATCCTGAACAGTGTAAGCAGATTTTGTGCATAATAAGATACATGAACATTTTTTGAAATTGCTCCAAAGTTTTAAAAATAACCGACATTTGTTCTGTTCATTTTGCCCTTAGTCACACTTGTGAGGCAAAGACACGAGGAAGCAAAGGAGGTAAGGACACATGGAAGGAAGGATGTGTGTCTTTGTGTAAATAAATACACAGCTTCATAGCTGTATAGTGCTTTTTTGCACTTTATAAGTCCTCGCCAGGGAACCACATTCAGCTACGTCTCGCATCTCATATGCCTGTGATGAGCTGCTCAAACTACAAGGGCCCTCTCTACTCCACGGATACGGAGGAAGAGAAGAGGCTGCAGGGCTGGACGCAAGAAACGGAGACCGCATTTACCGTATCTACCCGCGGTAATTACGGGAAATGTGCGCTTCATCTCCATCCGGACAATATAATTTCCCTGGATGGATTTTCTATAAAGCGCGCGGACCGGACTGTGTCGGGCAGTGGAAAAACGTGAGGAGGTGGACTCATTTTATTCGTGAACGAATGCTGGTGTCATGCCGGGAACGCGCACTTGAAACATCAGCTGTGCTCCTGGGACACTGAACTGCTGGCTGTGAGTATGAGGCCGTTCTATCTGCCAAGGGAATTTTCGCACGTGATTGTGTTCTGTGTGTACATTCTCCTTCTCATCACTGGGGACTTTAATCACACTTCTCTATCCGCTACTCTTCCCACATTCACGCAATACGTCACATTCCTCACGAGAGACAATAAGACTCTGGACTTGTTTTACGCCAATATCAAAGACGCTTACACCTCCGCCCCCCTCCCCCCGCTCGGACGCTCGGATCACTGTCTGGTTTACCTGCTCCCTGAATACACACCCAGGGTGAGAAGAGGACCTGGGTATAATTTTTATAATTCTTGCGTTAGTTTGCAGTGTAATTAATTAATCTAATTAAGGCTTTAAACTGACAGCCCTAGTATAAATAAAACATCATAACATGGGATTTTAACCAAGTAAGAAGCCCAGCATGTGTCCATACGTGACACCTTCAGAGGAAATACTGAAACACGAGGGACTGTTGAATTGTGTGAAACGAACTGTTTGTGGCAGCAAATGTGTCAGAAGACCTTCCAGAGGAAGCACGTTGAGGGAATGGACCATTTCATCACACACTGAAGTGCCAGAGTGGAGTAAGAGTGAGACCTTTCCTGTTGTGGTCACTTCCTCCCTGGACACTGCTGTGATGCTGCCGGGCACAGAGGAAGGACACGTTTGGCTCCTCCTCTCCTCAAACTGCCCTGACACAAATCTCCTGATCCTCCCTGACCAGTCCTCCTGTTAAACTGCACTGAGACCTGGGACTGGGACTCAAAGGGCACTGAGTCCCTCCTCTGTGTCCTGCTGCATCATAGCAGTGTCCAGGAGTGGTCAGGAGGGCAGGTGAAGACATTCTTACTCCACTCTGGTGTTTCAGCCATGAAATAGTTCATGTCTCAAAGTGTTTCCTCTGGAAAGTCTTCTGTCACATCTGGTGTGAAAAGCCCATAAATGCCCATAGCTAAAGAACTCCACATGCTGCACTTCTTAGATGGTTAAAGTCTTATGACATAATGTTAAAAACTGAGCTCAAAACATGAAGTAAAAAACAACACCTGCTCAGTGTGTGAACCAGGAAACCACAAAAGTTTGTGTGGAAGTTTGTGTGGACAGAAATAGAGAAAGTAGCACTGAATTCAAAAACAAAATACCTCTGTCTATGTCATCAACACAGAAATATCATCCAAAGTGTGGAGACCATTTCCACTGGAACTGTAGTGTTCGACAGGTTTGGCCCTTGTTTACATCAGAACTGGTATTACTCCCACCTGTGTCAGTCAACGCATAAACTTCACTAAAATTAACAAACAACAACAAAACAAACCTTAAATATAATGATGTTTTAGATAAATGAGGAGTCTAACCTTTCATAGGCACTTTTAAAAATCCTGTACGAGGAATTCCCTTCATGTACAATTTGAGATTTACTCTAAGTCTGTAGCACTAACGAGTCGAGCATTACTCAACACATGGACATTTGCACTTTAGATGATGAGATTCATTATACATAAAACACTTAATTGGCTTAAAGCATAAATGTACTTGAACAAACTGCTTCCATAGTAACCGGAAATGCTAATGAGTGTGTGAGCGTTATCTGTGTCCCTTTGTCATGTGCACTGGTCCCTCCTTCACTTTTCAGACACTATTTTGGATCCTGTGATAACCAAACGGTTGCATCTTCAGTTTGGACTATTTTTGTTTGAGCAGATTTTTATAGCCCTACTCTGAGAGATATTATCTGAGAGTAAAGGCAGAAAAATGCACTCAAACAACTTCCACTCTAAAAAGAAGCACATTTTAAAGAGCCCCTGTTAGACTATTGTCTGATCTGTTCTAATGTTGTTTCCTCATCACAAACACACCTGGACTTTTGTTTGGTTTCATTCACATTCACATTTTGTGTAATATGGAATCTTTAACACTGACACACAACACATTTTGTGACTTTGCATCTACAAGAACTCTCGTCAGAATTACTCTGCGTTCATTATTTTACTGATGTGGTCCCGGTTTGATCCTGGCCCAGTCCTGCTTTAGTTCCTGGTTAGTCCCTGTTTGGATACGGTGTGTGCCGTATTCTAACCCTGTCCATGGGTTTCAGAATGATGAAAAATGATGACCGTTGCCATAGTGATTTACAGTTTAGAACTACAGTGGAAGTGATGTAGTCCATTTTTAGACCTGGTTCAGCCCTAGACTAGACCTGGAATAGTCCTGTTATAGATTCATTTGATCTGGTGATACTTGGAAAACCAAAATCTTTTCGTTGGTGGTGCTTGGAGTG
>JAVJIX010000290.1:300000-320000 GCA_036785185.1 Paratrypauchen microcephalus
GTCCTCCAAGGCGCATGCGGGACACTTTTGGGGAGTTTAGCGTTCACACTGGAGATCACATACAATTCACATTTAACTGGAAATGTGAACGGCCTCGCAAAAAAATCGGATTTCACAAAAAAATCGGAATTGAGCATTAAGCCCTGCAGTGTGAACGTAGCCTTACACACTCACAAGTTGTATTTATATGAATCCAATCCAATCCAATCCACTTTATTTCTATAGCACATTTCATAAACTAAAAGTGTTTCCAAAGTGCTGCACAGAAACATCATTTAAAATAAACAAATAATCACAAAAACAAGTGTGCACACAAATAAATATACCATAAAATAATAAAAACAATATAGAATAAAAAAAATAAAAATAAATAAATAAATAAAAATACAAACGCTAAAAAATAAATAAATAAATACTCTAAGAACAATAAAATAATTAAAAACCTTAAAATACAATAAAAGACAACAGAGGACCACACAACTCACGCGGTGTTAAAAGCCAGAGAATAAAAGTGGGTCTGAAGAAGAAGAAGTGACTTTATTGATCTCACATCAGGAGAAATTCTTCTGCATTTAACCCATCCTGTTATCAGGAGCAGTGGGCAGCACATTACTGCACCCGGGGACCATCTCCATGATCTTCTTGCTTCGGTTTGGTCAGGACCTCAGGAGGATTTTACCTGGAGCATGTTTTGGGTTGATGGGGGAAAAGTGCCCGGAGGAAACCCACCCAGACACAGGGAGAACATGCAAACTCCACACAGAAAGGCCCGGGTGATCCAAATCTTATCTTCTATATCTTACACACTCACATTCTGCCAAAACAGCAATTTACACAGAAAATTAATAGGAAACTGTAAAAAATGTAAAGTATAAAAAGGCAGATTCTGAAATAACTGAAAAGTGACATGGTTCATCTTTAATCGACCATCTTCTAATCCTCTTGTAACTTTTAGTCATGTTATAATGTTGTGACCTTAAAAACATACCTGGAATTGTGGTTTGTTTTATTCACACATTTGAGTCATTCTTTATTAGTCTGTCTACAGGTCCAAACCTCAAAATGCATCATTTCACCTTGTGATGTCACAAAGCAGTTGTTTTCATGTTAATGTCCAAATGATTCTAGTGAAGATGTATGGAGTTTAAAAGCACAGTGGAGTGTTTTCCGTTTGAGAGCAGAACTCAGCCTAAATCTGCAGGTTTGTGTGTTAAACATGTGTGAATAAAACAAAAGTCCAGGTCTGTTCGTGATGAGGAAACTACATTAGAGCAGAGATCAGAAAACAGTGTAACATAGGCCCTTAAAAGGTGCATTGTGTAATATTTGTGATGGCGGGTCCATCAAATGCTTTTCTCTATGGAGATGTTATTGACTTCCTATTGTCATGGAGCCAAAGCAGACCAAGTTACAGGTTAGATCTGTGGAGAGGCAACCCCCGCTCACAGTCACAAAACCACCTGTAATTGAATACATGTAAGGTAGAGCTGTTTAATGCCATATCGTGGAACATTCCAGACAGAGGTGTCACATCTTCATAGAAACAAGCAGGCAAAGTATCCCCAACCGAAAAGTGACAAAGTACCTGAAATAGTGCTAATATTGACCATATGATCAGAGGAAGAGTTGGGCAGTTATGACTCGTACTTCTTTTTCTCTGAGCTCCCCTCAAGTTTCAATTACAGCCTTCACAGAAAAACACAATTAAGCTCCATCAAACAGCAGCAAAAACCATTACTGATGGTCCTTAGTGATGCTGCGTGCCTTACGCAGACCCCTGCTGTGGTAAATGTCCTGGATGGAGGGGAGACTGCTGCCAGTGATGTCCTCTGCCTCTCGCACCACCCTCTGTAGTGCTTTGTGGTTCCCATACCACACTGTGATGCAGCCCGTCAGCAGGCTCTCCATGGTGCACCTGTAGAAGTTTGTGAGGATGCTGGTGTTCATACCAAACTTCCTCAACTTCCTCAGGAAGTAGAGTCTTTGTCGGGCTTTCTTAACCACAGTGTCTGTATGTAGTGTCCAGGACAGATCCTCAGTGATGTGGACCCCAAGGAACTTAAAGCTGCTGACCTGCTCCACCTCAGCGTTGTTGATGGAGATGGGGGGATGCTGGTCTACACACTGTCTCCTGAAGTCCACGATCATTTCCTTAGTTTTGCTGACGTTCAGAGAGAGGTTATTTTCCTGACACCAGCTGGTCAGTGATTTCACCTCGTCTCTGTAGGTGCTCTCATCGTTGTTGGTGATGAGGCCTAAGATGGTGGTGTCGTCAGCAAACTTGAGGATGATATTGGAGCTGTGCCTGGTGGTACAGTCGTAGGTGAACAGGGAGTACAGGAGAGGGCTGAGAACACAGCCCTGGGGACTGGCGTGGACGTGGCTGCCGATCCTCACCGCCTGTGGCCTGTTGGTGAGGAAGTCCCATATCCAGCAGCAGGTGGACGTCCCCAGGCCCAGGGCGGTGAGCTTAGAGACCAGTTTGGAGGGGATTATGGTGTTGAATGCCGAGCTGTAGTCGATGAAGAGCATTCTCACATATGTGTTTCCTCTCTCCAGATGACTGAGAGAGGTGTGGACTGCTAGAGCAATAGCGTCGTCTGTAGACCTCTTTGCTCTATATGCAAACTGCAGGGGGTCCAGGGTGTCGGGGAGGGAGTCACAGATGTGTCTCTTAATGACTCGTTCAAAGCACTTCATGATGACAGATGTGAGTGCTATGGGCCGATAGTCATTAGGACAGGATGCTGTGGGGGTCTTTGGGATGGGGACTACAGTGGAGGTCTTGAAGATGGTGGGCACAATAGACTGGCTCAGACACAGGTTGAAGATGTTGGTGAACACCTCGGCGAGTTGGTCAGCACAAGCCCTCAGCACCCGTTCGGGGATGCCGTCGGGTCCTGGTGCTTTGCGGGGATTCACTCTCTTGAACGCCCGTCTCATTGTAGCAGTGTCTATACAAAGTACAGTGTCCTCACTGTCCACATGAGGTCGGTGACAGGCATGGTGTTAACTGCATCAAACCGGACGTAGAAGGTGTTGAGTTCATCCGGAAATGATGCACTGGACAGTTCCACGGGCCCGCTCCTCCCCTTGTAGTCAGTGATGCAGCGTAGCTCGTGCCACACCCATCTCGGGTCACTGCCCTGCTGGGCAGACTCCACGCTCTCCCTGTAGACGGCGGTGCGAGCTTTCAGTTTAGCACGCACCTCCGGTCCCGCTCAGGGTTTCTGATTTGGGTGCAGATGGAAATTTTGGGCACCGTGTCCTCAATGCACTTCCCTATGTAGCCTACGACAGAGTCTGTGTACGCATTAACGTCACCATCCGCTGCGTCTGCAAACATCTGCCAGTCCATTGTTTCAAAGCAGTCCTGTAGCACCTCATCAGACATACTGCTCCATTTGTGTATTTGTCTGGGCTTCCCTACCCTGTTTAGCCCCCCCCCCACCCGGATGTCCTTTATCCGAGCCTCTGAACCTCTGAAACAGCAGTGGTTTCATTTTATTTTCTGTGGAAATGTGTTTATTTTTCAATGGAAATCGTCTCATATCTTCCTCCGCGCTTAAACGCGGAAGTGGGGCCAGTGCACAGCGCACCGCTAAACGAGGAAAGAGTGGAGAGTTTGCCCCCCCCCCACCCCACCCGCTGCACTGGCCTGTCTCTGTCCTCCTCATTTGCATTCAAGCAACAACGCCCAGAATAAAGTGTTTCAGAGACATATTTATGACTCTGACTGTGTTCATGAGGCTTTCTCATGCACTGAGTGTTGATTTTGAAGAAGGATTCATTTACAGTATTAGGGAACCATTAAGGCGTCATATAAAAGCATCAAGAAGTACCATGTCATGTCTTTAATATAATCTGTCTATAGCAGTATACGGCATTATGGTGAGTGCCATGTCCTGTATGTTATCACAGCCTACAGTCCTACTGGAGCTTCTGTGTGTGAGGTGTGAATCAAAGTTTCAAAGAACTAAATGTCAGTGTAATGAGACCACTATAATTAAAGGTCTACTATGCCGCTTATCACATGGCTCCCTCCTTGTCTCTTTAGAGGTTGTTGCTGGGATGTTCTACTAGACGGCATTAAACATGTGTATCATACCTTTATTGAATTACAGATGTTTTCTTGATTAAAAAAAGTACCTTAATAAACATGCATTGTACCTGTGAGTGGGGTCGCCCCTCCACAGATCTTACTTGTCTTGGCTTAACCTGTTGCTAGTCTCCTGCCCAATCTGCTGTCGCATTAACAGTGCATTGTGTAACTTTTCTGGTGGAGGGTCAGTCAAATGCTTTTCATCATCATGTGGAAAGTTGCACAGTACGGCATTAAACCTTTCTATCTTCATGGAGACCAAACCAGACAAAATTACAGGTCAGATCTGTGGAGAGGCGACTCTGCTCACTGTTTTTGTAGGTATTTTTGAGCTATAAAGCTACCTGCAGTTTTATGCATGTATATTAGAGCTGTTTAATGTCACATGGTGGAATATTCCAGGCAGGTGAAATAAGTGACATAGTGAACCTTGAACAGGCCCTGTCTCCACTGTCTGAACACAGATCTGATACTGACTTTATGACATGGACAGATGACTGACAGGGGTTGAAAATAATGCGACACAAACTTCAAACAAACTGTAGGCTGAAAAAGGATGGGTCAAATGCACAAGTCAAATTTCTCCCATGTGTCACTGTGTGTGAGACAAATAAAGGCTTAATCTTAATCTGAATCTTAGTCCTTATCAACAAATATACTACAAACTGGGCTAAAAAATAAATCCAAAGTAAATGAGAAACACTGAGGAGTTTCTATGGCAACTCGGATCTGAGCGGAGAGAGAGAGAGAGAGAGAAAGAGAAAAAGAGAGAAGGGGAGAGCGAGATTAAATAAAGGCATGCTGTAAAACATTGAGTTTTACAGAGAATATGCACCAGATTGAATTGTTTGAAGGAGCGATGCTAAAGGGAACGTGTGGAGTGAGGGATTTTGTCTGAGAAATGGTTGAAAGAAAAGTTGCAGTTTCAGTTTTCTCAGTGCAGCTTTAAGAGCCCGTATTACACTATTTTCTGATCTATATTTCTATCACGTTGTTTCCTCATGAAAAACATACCTGGAGTAAGTTGTATTTTTGTGTCATTCGCACATGTTTAACACACAAACTTCTTACACCTTTTTTACAGTTTGGGTGATTTCAGCCCCAGAATTGAGCTAAAGGCCCAACCTGCCTGTCAAAGCCTGATCCCGGCACATCTCAGGAGCTCAGCAGGGCCTGGTCAGGACTTGGATGGGAGACGCTGGGAATTCCAGGAGCCACAGGGGGGCGCCAGTTGCAAAAAAAAAAAACAGTTGTTGTGTCCTTAGGCAAGACACTTCACCCACATTGCCGAGTATGAAAGTGGAGTGTGCGTGAGTGTTGGAGGTGGTCGAAGGGGCCGATGGCGCAGATTGGCAGCCTCCCTTCCGTCAGTCTGCCCCAGGGCAGCTGTGGCTACAGAAAGTATCTTACCTTATCTTAAAGGTAAAAGGAGCTGTTCACTTGAAAACTACCACTTCATGACATCACATTGTGGCAAAGAGCATTTTGAGCTTTGGAGATGTTACTCAAACATGTATGAATGAAATAAAACACAACTCCAGGTATATTTTTGGTGAGGTTTGGTCACAAGAATAATATAGGACATATTTTAGAAGAACTAAAAGTATCACAAGTAAAACTAGTAAAGTACCTGTTCCAAACGCACTTTAAACAGGTGCAGAGATTTTTTAGCACAATTAAGGCATCAAATATAGTGATTTTGATAAAGAATTTAGCAGATTTTCAACTGATTTCTTATGCTAGCTGTGATTGTGTATTTGTGCATTTGGTTTGCTCAAGGTTGGGCATTAACTCAAATGAAATGTGCTAAAAATAATTCTCAGACATTTCAGCAGGTCTCAAACCATACACAAAAGTACTTTTGACTTTTCAGTCCACATCTAAAATGTAGAGTAGAAAGTACAGATACAAACTTTGTATCTTTGTAAATGTAGTGAAGAAGGCCCAGCAGAGGTTGTACTTCCTGCGGCAGCTAAGAAAAGCCAAGCTGCCAGTCCAGACGATGGTGCAGTTCTACACGGCCATCATTGAGTCCATCCTCACCTCTTCCATCACTGTGTGGTGCTGGAGCCACTGCCAGGGACAGAGACTCTGCCCAGAAGGTGATTGGCTGCAGCCTTCCATCTGTCCAGGACCTGAACGTCTCCAGGACCCGTACGTCTCCAGGACCTGTACGTCTCCAGGACCTGTACGTCTCCAGGACCTGTACGTCTCCAGGACCTGTACGCCTCCAGGACCTGTACGTCTCCAGGACCTGTATGTCTCCAGGACCTGTACGTCTCCAGGACCTGTACGCCTCCAGGACCTGTACGTCTCCAGGACCTGTACGTCTCCAGGACCTGTACGTCTCCAGGACCTGTACGCCTCCAGGACCTGTACGCCTCCAGGACCTGTACGTCTCCAGGACCTGTACGTCTCCAGGACCTGTACGTCTCCAGGACCTGTACGTCTCCAGGACCTGTACGTCTCCAGGACCTGTACGTCTCCAGGACTCGGGGGCGAGCAGGCCGGAGAGCAGCTGACACTTCTCACCCTGGACATGGACTATTTGAGCCACTTCCCTCTGGCAGGAGGCTACGGTCCATCGGGACCAGAACCTCCCGTCACAAGAACAGTTTCTTTCCCTCTGCTGTTGGACTCATGAACAATTCAGAACATCTGCACAAAGCTGGACACTTTATATCACCAGGCACTTTAATTACGTCATGTTTGCACTACTGTTCTGATGCTGCTCATCTGAACCTTTTTGGTATTTGGATTGTTTATTGTTTTTTTACTATATTATAGCTATATTTTAGTTATTACTATTATTTAGTGTCTATACTCTAGTTATTACTATTATTATTTAGTGTTTTATGTTCTTATCACGGAGACAAGTTCCTAGTTTTGTGAACTCTGTTCACTTGACAATGGAAATAAAAATCTTTCTGATTCTGATCTGAATTTTTCTGATTCTGAAAAGTTCCCACTATAAAATTCACTTAAAGGTACATTGTGTAACTTTTCTGGTGGAGGATCCGTCACATGCTTTTTACCATGGATATGTTATTGCTTTGTCTGGAATTGTTTTTCCCAGTGTGGCATTAAACCTTTCAAACAGACCAAGTTACAGGTCAGATCTGTGGAGAGACGACCCCGCTCACAGTCAGAACGCCTGTTTGTCTAGGTATTTTTAAGCTATTAAACCACCTGTAATTGAATAAATGTAAGATCTGTTTAATATCATACTGTGGAACATTCTAGGCACAGTATCCATAGAACAAGCAGGACCCCCAACCAAAAAGTTACACAGTGCAATTTAAGTCAAGTACAAATATCTAAAAAGTATTCTACTTTTACATTTGTACATCTTTGTAAAGTAATGAAGACGTGTGTATTCTGGGTCCAAGGCAAACACATTTCAGTCTTGGTTTGTCTTCTGCCAAAACAATCCTCAACACATCTTAGAGCAGCGTTCACACAGGGGACTGTCTCTCCCAAACCGAGCTGGAGGATCTGGGCTGTGGAGGTCTTTTCTTCCAGACATCCACTGATTCAGTCATGTCATGCACGGATACTTCCACCTGTGCTAATGGACGGGCCTGTTTAAAAAGCACCTCTACACTCTGTTCCACGATTCAGGCTAATAAGTGGAACAATCTTCTTGGTCATGCTGAGCTAAGGTCTCTTAAACTCAGAAACAAGTCAGATGGTTTCAGTGGATGCACTCGTATTCTGCTGTTCGGCCTGTAGTGACAGACCTGTCCCCGACCCGAAGACGTAGGGACACCTCCAACACACAGTGGCTGAGCTGAGATTTAGTCTCTGATCCATCTTCTGTCATCCTCTTTTAACCTTTGTTAAGTGTCATTGAGTGTCCAGTTAGTGCTTGTAAATAAAATGAAATTATTTGTTGAAATATAGTTTTTTATTCTAATAAAATGGCCAGAATTTGAAAATGCCTGTTGTCCCTCCCCTTAAAGGTGAACTGTGCAACTTCTAAGGTTGAGGGTCCGCTACTTGCTTGTCTCCATGAAGATGTTATCTCTTTGCCTGGAATGTTCCATAGTAAGGCATTTAACATATCTCCCTTGAATTTGTTCAATTACAGGTGTTTTGTAGCTCAGAAACACCTTCTACAATCATGAATTCTTAACATGCAATAGGCTTGCTTCTCCACAGAACTTGTCTCCATTGTGACTACCAAGTTTATTTCCGTACTGAAGAATGATTAAGGTAAAACAGTAATATCTCCATGGAGACAAGTAAGTCATGACCCTCCACCAGAAAATGACACAGTGCACCTTTAACAAACTGGTCTGGATTTATGGTGGTGTTATAATGATAACAGGAGTACAGGATTTCTTTTTACTGTACCATTTCACTTAATGACTCCTCGCGTTTAGGTCATTAGAAGCAGAGATCCCTGGGGCCTTTTTAGTCGTTACATAAAAAGTGCTGATCTAAACTGAGGCTGTGAAATGCTGACACCAGAAAAGTACACACGATTCAGAATGATTTGACTTCTCCTCAGAGCTCATAGTGCAGCCATATCCTTTGCTTCACTCTGCATTTCACACATTTAGCCATTGTTTTTAGTCTAATTCTGACTGCTTCATTCCTCAGTGTGCCAGCAGGTGGTGCTCTTGCCACTCTGCCAGTATTATATTTTCATGACAGAAGTTCTTTTACATGAACCATCTTGGATATACCACAACGAGGCATAAAGGTGCACTATGTAACTTTTCTGGTGGAGATTGCTTCCATGGAGATGTTCAATCACAGATGTTTTTATTGATTTGAAATACATGCTGACAGTGAGCAGGGTCTCCTCACCACACATCTGTCCTGTAACCAGCTTTTCCCTATGTAGATAGATACATTTAGGCAAAAGCATCTCCATGGAAACCAGCAGGTGACTGACCTTCCACTAGAAAAGTTACATAATAAACCTTTAAAGCCCCAGTGTGTAGGATTTGTGGCGCATAGGTGGATGGTGCTATTGCACTTTCTGTTTTAGCTACGGCAGACCTCGAGGGTCACCCGGGCGCGCCGTAACATGGACAACTCTCGTACACGTTACGGCACGAGCCACGCGCCGCTACTGTATAAATAAAACGCGGTCCTGTTTTTATTTTATTTATTTTTTTCTCATGAAAACACACATTCCAGATCATGTACCATGACACTCTACACATCAAATGAAACCTTACAGTCTCCTCTTTTTGACTATGCAATTCATTTCCCGGCACAACAGTCACTCCCCGAGCACATGGGGCTTTTATACGGAAAAGCACAAAACAAGGTTAGCTTACCTTAGAATGCTTTGCACAGGTCAAACTCTGTATTTCACCATAAACTTGCTCTCAATTTGTCCGTAAGGATCCAGCGAATAAAATCCAGTAAAACAATTTAGTCCAAAACACGTGTTAGATCCATTACGACGTCTGATCCGGCAGCATGCTTGTGTTGTTTACCCAAAACCACGAGCCTTGCCGAAGGCGAAGGCGGAGCCCAAATGTCCTTCTGCGGCTCTCGTATTCAAAATGGCTGCCTCTGCATGGGGAAGATCCCCCTTTTATGTGACTATATCTAAGTCCAACAGAATACTTTGATTTCATGATGGAAGTGAAAAGGCTTGGAAAACACTGTATTTTTGAATGGGTATCTTCAATTTCAGTAATTAACGGGTACAAATCTTACACACTGTCCCTTTAAGTGACTAAAATGCATTGTATTGTCTGCACTTTGATCTCTTATTATTGCTCCAACTAACTTTACTAATATCTTATCTTTCTTATGTTTTGCAGGTTGTTCCTAAACCACTCCACAAGAGCACCATCTCCTGCCAGGATGTGAAGGAGCCGTTGTGTTGATCAACGCTGTTTTCTTCAACCTACGGCCATTTTACACCGGAATATAAAAGTAAACTTCACTAGATTACCTGGAAAGGAAACTCCAATTACCTATAAACGATGTGAAACCAAGAAGATGGCACCCATACTATTGGCAATCTTCTGAACACACTTAGCATTTCTTTCAACTGCAACCTCCGTTCATTTTTAAGGATTATGAGGTGCCAACCATCACCCTTGTATTGCACTGTATCTATCTTACTGGTCATTTGTGTGCCTCTAGTGGTGGCTAACCTACCACATTCACTGCCCTGGCATGTCTCCTGCCCAATCCGCTGCATTTGCCAAATCAAGCCATGGTTTTCTTTTGACTCCTTGTACCACGAGGCACCAACTGTGGATTGTAATGACCTATTGCTAACCAAGCTTCCATCACCCATTCCCAAAAACACGCACACGCTAAGATTGCAGAGTAATATCCTTTCGGACTTAGACACTTCAACATTGCAAACACTCCCAAATTTGACCGATCTTGACTTATCGCAAAACCGTTTCAACCATATTCGAACGATAACTTCAGGTCCCCCATTGCGGTATTTGCTAGCACTGCATTTAGAAGAAAACCATTTAAGCCACTTACCTGAAGCGTCTTTCCCGTCACTGCCAGTCTTGCAAGAACTGTTTTTAAGTCACAACAATTTGCATACGATTTCACCAGGAGCATTCACGGGCTTGGATAACTTGCTTCGCTTGCATATCAACAATAATAGACTGATCACAATAGATCCAAGATGGTTCAAAGCATTACCGAAGTTGGAGGTGCTAATGCTAGGTGGAAATCCGGTAGTAGCATTACCGGAACAAGCCTTTATTGCGTTGAAATCTTTGAGGAGTCTCGTTCTTGGTGGGATGGGGCTACAAAATCTAGCAGAGAAAGGACTAGATGGCTTGGATCAGCTAGAAAGTCTGTCCTTCTTTGACAACCAACTTACAAAAGTCCCTACTGCAGCCTTGCGAAGAGTTCCCGGTCTCAAATTCCTTGATCTGAACAAAAATCCGATCAAATTAATTCAACATGGTGATTTCCGTGACATGGTGCATCTTAAGGAGCTCGGCCTGAACAACATGGACGATTTGGTTTCTATTGAGAAAGGTGCGTTGGAAAATCTCCCAGAATTGACCAAACTTGAAATCACAAATAATCCACGTTTGTCCTTTATTCACCCTCACGCATTTCTGAAGCTAACCAGGCTTGAAAGTTTAATGCTAAACTCAAATTCTCTTAGCGCTCTACATCACAATATCATGCTATCTTTGCCCAATTTACAAGAAGTTAGCTTACACTCTAACCCGCTACGTTGTGATTGTCTATTTCGTTGGGCTGCCAAAGAATCTCCCCATCTTTATATTGACAAAGATCAAACTGATTCCCAAACACTTCGAGTTGTACGATTTATCCAACCACAAGCCACTCTTTGCTCTGAGCCTCCAGAATTGAGATCACGAAAAGTTCGGGAGGTATCAACTCTCGAAATGTCTGCTTCTTGCCTTCCGATGATCCCATCAAATTCACTCCCTTCATACGTTGGCGTTAGAGAAAACGGAAAACTGGTTTTGCATTGCCGAGCACTTGGTGATCCGCAACCTGAAATCTACTGGGTCACTCCTTCTGGGATGAAATTGGGACCAAATAAACAAAATGTTTGTCGCAATTTTTCAAGATCTAATCATAACTTTACATCAAGCAAAAATCAAGACAGTCAGAACAGGTCATTATGCTTTCGGAACAAGTACAAGCTACTTCCTGAGGGTACTTTAGAAATTAGCAAGGTGACATCCCACGAAGCCGGACTGTACACTTGTATTGCTGAAAATATACTAGGCGCAGATACAAGAAGCATAACCGTTGGCATACATGCTCGAGAAAATCATTGGAAGAAAGTCAATTTGAAAGCATTTTTGAGAGCCGAGATTGCCAGATTGGAATTAAGGGAAGTTGGAGAACGCTATGCTATCCTTTCCTGGCAAAATGTACGTAACTTACCTTCAACGCGTCTATCGTGGCAAGCCATATACGCCAGTTTGCACACACCAACTTACACAACAAGAATCCTAGCTGGAACGCAAAATTTTAATCTAACACATTTGCAGCCAGAGACGTTTTACAGGGTATGTCTCCACCTGCGGGTCACAGGCGATAGCGAGCGTGTTAGCAAAAGGGTGAGACATTTTCGAAAACCTCAATGCGTCACATTTAGGACAAAAGAAGCTGAGGAGACTGAAGCTAGTCTCGAGCTAAAACCAGAGTTGACGTCAACAGCGGTTACACTCCTGCTGCTAGCGCTAATCTTGCTAGCGCTAGCCGGGCAGAGCTTTGAGACGGAGGGTCAGAAGGGTGGTCATGTGATGCTGCTACAGGAAGTGAAAGGTCATGTGATCCAGGTCAAAGAAGAAAACGGAAGAGAGAGTGAGAAAGTGCCATTGTGATGGGTTAAACAGCGAAACGTGGCTCTATAGCGGAGGATTTGGGATGCCATATATTTGTAGTACAACCTTAAATGTATGTGTCATTCTTCTGGTAGAGGGTTCGCCATGTTCTTGTCTGGTATTAAACCTTGCATTTTCACAATTATAGATGTTTTTAATACTAACAAAAACACTGAGCAGGATCAGCACTCCATTAATCTGATGTAGAACTTGGCCTGGTGGAGTCTCTTGCTGTTTTCTTGGTGATTGTCGGTTTTATACAATACTGTGCTGTACTAAAACTATACAGGTGGAACATCTCAGGCAGGTTGTGGATCCTTCACCTGAACAGTTACATAGAGTAGCTCTAAGGTCAAATAAACAGCTCAAACATCTTGCTAACCACAAACCCTCTGGTTGATGGGATGAGATATAGCCATGGGTGCTCTAAACATCATTTTTCAGGCTGATAACTAAAATGTCTAACTTATGAACGGTTCATACTTCTAATGTCTGTTTCCTGACCAAACTGGTTTTAACTAAGTAACGTAATGACAACGAACTCTTCACAGGCGTCAGGATTCATCCACAGAATTTGCCGTGTGATGATGAAATACGTGGAGGCATTTTTCAAGCCCAAATATGTCACCGAAATCCACACACAGAAAATAAAGCCTCAAAATGAATAGATTTGATATGATTTTATTTGAGCAGAGGATGAGGAGAGTGAAGGGGATGATGAGAGGATGAGGATAGTGAAGGGGAAGATGAGAGGAAGAGACAGAAGGGGATGATGAGAGTGAGAAGGACGATAAGGATGAGGAGAGAGAGAAGGGAGGGATGAGAGGATG
Organism: Paratrypauchen microcephalus; assembly: GCA_036785185.1. Lineage (NCBI taxonomy): Eukaryota > Metazoa > Chordata > Actinopteri > Gobiiformes > Gobiidae > Paratrypauchen > Paratrypauchen microcephalus. The sequence continues at coordinate 313,254 of JAVJIX010000290.1, forward strand.
AGGAGAGTGAAGGAGATGATGAGAGTGAGAAGGACGATAAGGATGAGGAGAGAGAGAAGGGAGGGATGAGAGGCTGAATTTACAGTAGCTCCATTTTAAGGACTTTTTCTCGTTCAATAGACACAATACATAGATTTAAATTGTTAATCACTATAGCAACGGTCCTAATTTGTCATCATTGTGAAACCCATGGATTGGCTTTGAGCTCAGAAGGAGAATACTAGTATAGTTTGACTATTTTTACACATATATTGTGTACTAAACTTGACCGAATCCTCCAGTATAAAGCCGTGTGATGTGGTCTAACTCTTGTGTTATAAACAGACACTTACATACACGAGAAACAACATGAAGAAAGATTGTAAATTCCAGCCGTGGTGTGTGGATCTATAGATTTGTATTTATTTTCTATACCATATAAAGTAAATATATATTGTCATTGTTTTGTGTTTAAGTGTATTGTACAGAATTAAGACGTAACTGGACAATCACAAAGGCAGAATGACTGAATCAAAAGACTTTTATTTGGAAGTGCTTCGGACTCCAGGGTCGTCATCATGTCCACATTGTTTAAAGCTCAAATGAAGACTCCAGATTTTGGAAAAGTTTTGAACTAAACTGCTGCTTGTTTTTGTGAGCTGGTGATCGCTGTGAACTTTTTGCTTTGCTTCCAGTAACATGGACATATGAAAAGTCACAGTACTGTGGAAAAGTTCTACACCTATCAATATTTTATTTAAAGATGCACCATGTAACTTAATCCATTTGAGGCCTGGAATGTTCCAGAGTATGGCATTAAACGTATCTCATTGTCATTTATTTCACTGCAGTGCACAGTTGTTTTGTTTTCATATTGTGAGGGCTCGTCTCCCCGTAGATCTGACCTGTAAACTGGCCTGGTTTTCATGACTGAATACGTTCTTGTGACATGTTGAGGACTTTCCACCTTTCAAAGGGGGATTTTGTTTTAAATGGTTAAATACCATAGCAACAGTGGTCATTTCTCTTCATTCTGAATCCCGTGGACTGAAAAAGACTAGAAGTTACAGCATCATATAAACTTATTTAACCATTTATCATATTACAAATGCTGTTTCATTATAAACATGGTGAATTTTGTTTCATGGCACTACATTAAGGCCGACGCTTTAACAGGTCCAACTATATTTTTAGATTTTTTTTTGAAGATGTGTATATTTTTTGTACATCTGTCTGACTTTTGCACAGTACTGTCCCTGTCCTCCCAGAAGCTTCATTTAAAGTGATTGTGCTCCAGTCTATTTTGAAACATTATCTAATAAAAGATCAAATTTATCCAACTCTCTTGTAACTCATGATTTTCTTACAATGAAAAGGAACACATTTCAGAGCCAACAGCAGCAGCAGCATCAGCAGCATCGTACAGAGCTCCTTGTCATAGCTAAAGCCGGTAAACTCACAGCGTTCTAGTCCTGCGCCCTACAGGACCAGATGTGACATTACACATGATACAGACACTACAGTATGTTTGACTCCTTCACACTTAAGTACAATGTACCAAGAGGGGTCATTATACTGAATAAAAAAGAATATTACATCTGCATGAAGTAGCATTGGTGAATATCCTTGCATAATGTAATAGCAAAAAATTAATTTTTGTGTTAAGGTCTTGAAAGTTTTTCAGGCCAGGGACCCCCAACTATATATACGGCATAGAATTGTGTTTTATATTAAATTGAGCTTAGTGTCATGTATAAACATTGCTACTCTGTTATGGTTCAAAGTTCAAAGTTCAAAGTCAGCTTTATTGTCAATTCTGCCATATGTGTTCAACATACAGTGAATCGAAATTTTGTTTCTCTCTGGCCAAGTGCAAAAAGACAGTGTACAAAATACAATATGAAGACAAAACACAACAAAAACTATCTAAGACAGAGATCTAAAGTTAAAACTAAAGTCTACGGTCTAAAATCTTAAAACAGTGCAACATAATAAATAAACTATACTATATACAGATTTCCAAAGTGTGCAGTGTGCATCAAAATGTGCAATGGAAGATACAGCAGTGAATTGGTCATGTGCAGTAGAATGTGCATTGGAGTTAAGATAAATAAAAATAAATGTGCAACAGTAGTAATTCTAGTGCAACAGGAGTAAACAACAGTACTAAAAATTCCAGTAGTAAATGTGCAATAACAGTAGTAAACAACAGTGCAACGGGGGTAAAAATAATGGTACATAAATATGGTACATCCAATACAAGGAAATAATACACAGGTTAATACTGTATTTTCATGTTTTTTTTATTTTAAAGATGGGCTGGACAGGCCCTACGGGGTGGATGTGCTACTGCAGTTTTTAAACACAACTTGCATATAACACAGGCCTAATAAGATCGTCATGTGCGCATTAATGTGCATTTTAAGACATCAAAGAGGGCGGAGGGACAAGGGAGAAATTGATTGGGGAAAAATGAAAAATATATTGTTTTTAAAAATACTAAAATATAAAACTATATTATTTTAAAGTGAAATCAAAAGATTTCGCGACCCCCCTGCAGTACCTCCGTGACTCCCCTAGGGGTCGCGACCCCCCTGTTGAAGACCTCTGGAATAAAGCATTAAACAATACAAGAATAATTATAAACATCATGAAAACAAGATGCAAATACATAAAATAAGACACAAAACGAACATAAAACAACGAAGCTCACAAACCCCATAACCCAACACAAACTCTTCAAACGGCATAAGAAAGAACAAATACGTTAAAAAATAAAGAAATAAAAAAACATGAAATATAAAAGAAACACCAATAATAGTGTCAGTGCAGCAGGACCAAACTGCTGTAGCCACGTTATTTATTTTATTTATTAGATTGTGACAGACCAGGAGGAGCTATTTGGAGCATTAGAATAACAAACAACTTCACTTAAAATGCATCTTTGTTTGGTGATGGGTCCGCCACCCCCTTGTCTCCATGGAGATGTAATTGCATTGCCTGGAATGTTCCGCAGTATGGCTTTAAGTGATATTACATTTATTCAATTGCAATTTATTGCCTAAAAAACATGCTTTTAGAGCCTGTAGAGCAGTTGAATGAATTCAGTAATAACATCTCCATGGAGACACTTCATGAATAAAGTTACAGAGTGAAACTTTAAAGAATGGCACCCTTTACGCATCAAAAACATACCCAGAGTTTGTTTCATTCTCACATGTTTGAGTCATTTATTATTATTAGTCTGTCGACATCTGCAAAGCTCAAAATGCTCTGTTCCACCTTGTGATGTCATCAAGCTGTAGTTTTACCTTTAGTTCAATAGAGATTGACAATTCCAGGGATGAAATCATCCAAATGATTCTAGTGAAGGTGTGTGGAGTTTATAAACACAGTGGAGCACTTCCTGTATCATCACATGACATCACAAAGTGAAACATTGTGTTTTTAATTTGAGAGATGAACTCAGCCTAATGTATCTGCAGGTTTTGTGTTAAACATGTGTGAATGAAACAAAACAAAACAAAACTAGCATCATACAGGACCTTTAATAGGTATAGATATTTCAATCAATTCAATATGTGATCAATAATGCTGTAATGAATGACAAAAACACATCTCTTTAGGTAGACTCTGCATTTATTCACACAAAACATTTGACATTTTCTGCAATAAGGCATCACAAGACTGTATATACATAAAATACTATCACTTCTATGTTACTTCTTTTCTCTCTGCACTAAATAAATATCTTATGAAAAGTGTCATGTTAGTACATCCCACATAATGTCAGATACTTCAGAAAGTCCTGCAGTTTCAGACCATCCCATGGAATAGAAAATGGTTTGTAGACATTTAAAACATTAGAAAAACAAACCACCACCAACTCTATAGAACAATAACACTGACATCGTTATTCGCTGCTGGCAAAGGTTTTTTAAATGAACATGGTAATAAACTTGTCCTTTTTCAGTCTTAATAACAGTTATAACAGTTATGGTGATGCAGGTTCAGTGTTACACTGTTCACTTAACGGTGGATTACAAAAATATAAATCTATTTCTTAATAAAGAGAAGAGAGATTAGTCAAAGTATTTCTGTGGTTCATTCATAACTTTATATCATTTGTTTAATTTCTTGTTGCTTTTCTGACATTTGTTAATAAATCAAGCAAGTAATCCTATAACACCACCAGCATCAGCATAAGAGTTTTATTTGAACTATTATAATTCATGTTCTTCACCAGGATCAGTGTCCTCAGGGAGCTTTTCTTATTTCTATTGTATTTAGGGGAATGTTTTCAGTGCACGTTTGGCATAAATGTTCTACATTCTTATCATGCCTGTTCCAGTTTTTCACAATAAACCCTGTTAATAACACAATTATTTCAAATGATTTCAAACATGGTGCTAAAATGAATTGGCACCAGACAGTAGTAAACACATGAAAATGGCAAAAAATGTTCTGAACTGTAGCTGATCCCACTGAGCAGCAGAGGGCGCTAAAGGACTGATGACTCATAGTACCACAGTTACATTCGTAACTATTTAGCTCCATTTTCTCTTGTCTTTTTTCTTTTACTGTCACAGTATTTAGAATATAAGATAAAAAAAACAATGTACCTTGTTTTGACCAATAAGGAAAAAAACAATATGACTAAATCAAACCATTAGATAGAAGTTAAAACGTCCAAAGACACACAGGACTGGGTACTTGTCCAAGTTTGAAAATAACACAAATAATTACATGTATTTAATGGATGAGGATGATGATTATTGTTTATGTTTCTGGTCTAGATGACCGACACCTCACAGGTATCGGAATACTTTTTTTTGGGCACTAGTTCCCTAAAAAAAAAAATAATAAATGGGTCAGTGAGGACATTCTTTCCTCTCCTCGTCTCACTAAAGCTAAGAGCAAAATGAAGTCTTTTGCTTGTGTAATGTGCCGTGTGGAAACACGTTCTGGTCGTTCATTTGAATTAACAACAATTCTTTTGTTAAGTCAATATTTTTCTTATTTTCTATAGATCATTGTTGATCATTTTGTGCCTAGACAAAATGTGAAGACAAATGACTTGTAGTTAAGTTATAGTTATAGTGTTTTCAGTTAAAGTTACGTAAGTTTTTATTGATTTGAGATCTTTTCTTCTTTAATGTGAGGTTCTGTCATATTTAGTGACATTTGTGATGTTTTCAGCTGAAGTTCGAGTAGTCGTTCATCAGTTCTAGTTTTAGATAAAGATTTAATAGATTTTTTTTCAGTTGTTGTAATTAGAGTTACAGTGAAAGTTGTGAATTTTTCAGTTGTGAATCATTTTTTCACCTGTAGTTGGAGTTGGTATTTTCAGCTGTAGCTGGACTGAAGCTATAGCTGACTTGTTGTATGTTTCAGGTGTAGCTGCAGTTGTTTTTCAGCTGTAGTTGTAGTTGAAATTGTAGGAGCTGGGTTCTTTGGGCACAGGGGGCGGGGCTTCTGGGATGGTGATGTTCTCCAGGTCGAGGAGGCGGAGCTTCATCTCCATACTGATCAGAGTGTCCAGGTCTGAGCGTGTCAGGTCACTGCCCATCTCCCTCCCCAAGAGCGCACAAAGCCCATCGGTCCAGATGCAGTACTACAGGGGGAAAAACACGTATTTAAAGGGATAGTGTGGTTTTTTTATGTTAATCTGTATGTGTTTCCTTCTAAAAGTTCCGTGTGTTGACACAGTCTTACCTCTGACAGTCTCAGATGATCCCGGTTCGGCTCGCTTTCTGGAGCTCAGGTAAGTAGGTCCGGTAACTTCTCAGGAACATGAAATAAAGTTTGTTTTTCTTCTCAAAACAAAACATTTGTCCGAAAGGTGATATATTTGCGTCCCAAACAGTTGTCCACGAAACATCCAGCAGCGTAGATAACGATCGCATTTTGTCTCTGTCGACTCGTATCACTGCGCTCCCGTTACCCGCCTGTTGCCTGTTCACTCGTAAACTTCTCCTTACGGCGGAGCGCATCCGTCGTTCACTTCCGCTAAAGGCTAACAGGCTAATACAGCTAATATGAGCGCAGTGATACGAGTCGACAGAGACAAAATGTGATCGTTATCTACGCTGCTGGATGTTTCGTGGACAACTGTTTCGGACGCAAATATATCACCTTTCAGACAAATGTTTTGTTTTGAGAAGAAAAACAAACTTTATTTCATGTTCCAGGGAAGTTACCGGACCTACTTACGTGGGCTTCAGAAAGCGAGCTGAACCGGGATCAGCTGAGACTGTCAGAGGTAAACCGGTGTCAACACACGGAACTTTTAGAAGGAAACACATACAGATTAACATAAAAAAACACACTATCCCTTTATAATATGCACTTCTTTTAGAAGGAAACCCATACAGATTAACATAAAAAAACCACACTATCCCTTTATAATATGCACTTACTGACAGGTGGAGGAAGTACTCAACTTTGTACTATCTACTAAACCTACTAATGTATTAAAATACATGTTTAAAATGTAAAAAGAGTAAAAAGTAAACGTATTTCAGTATTTTCATGAAGTGTTAATTTGTTAAATTATTAAATGTAGTGAAATTGATTTTAAAAAGTATACAGATTTTGATCAACAGTAGCAATTTCTACGTATCAATTTCTTCTTTTTTTATTCATTAATTTTGTGTTTTGTTTGCTGAAACTCAAAATCTTTAGCCAGGATAGTAAAAATAACCCCTTCAATCATATGAAAAGGACTTTTACTTTACAGTCCTGTTAATTAAAATAATGTGAGTAAAA
>JAVJIX010000290.1:327500-332500 GCA_036785185.1 Paratrypauchen microcephalus
GTATTAGACTGTCCATACATGATCGGGGGGGACTGGAAGTCGTCCTGGCTCATGCGCTCGGACTGGCGCAGACGCAGGATTTCAGAATAGTTTAAACCTCGGAGTTTGTTTTTCAGCTGGTCCAAAGACGAAGGCTTCATGGCCAAAGCTCGAGTGATCTGCTCCCGCACCACCTGCATCACCTACAGCACGACAGGAATGATATTACAAATGTATTTGGATATTTACAGTTCACTTTATCATTATAATGCCATCATTAACCAGTGAATCAGCAAATGCAGCTCTGATGTAACACCATTTTTACTCCATATCAGTTGTGGTTGCTTTACTTTATATATATATGAATGAATACAGACATGTGACAGGGCGACCCCTGTCACCCCTGTCACGATAATGACTATATTTTTATATATAGTCATATTTTTATATATTTTTGGGGAGGGTCACCATTTATCCTGTGTATATTTTCTTTGGGTCAAAGGGAATTTTTGGTCATTTTTTGGCTCTATGATAAACTGGAAAATGTTGAATTAATAGTAATAATAATAATACATTTTATTTATAGCACTTTTCTAAAGACTCAAAGATGCTGTACAAAGAATACAATTAAAAAAGTGCATATTTAAAAACGAGGTAATGGGACAAAATATAGGCATGATTTAAGAGCAGGTTAGACATTAAAAGCGGTTCTAAATAGAAGGTTTTGGAGCATTTTCTTGAAGGTGGAGAGTTCAGTTCAGTGACAGATTTGCTGAGGTGGAGTTCCAGAGGGTGGAGGAGGTTCTGTTTCCCCAGGTTCGAGCTTGGTATTAATAACTTCTATAAATAATTACAGATGCAAACTAAGTCCTAAACTGTGTCATTCTGCTTTTTATTTATTGCAGTTTGTGAATTACATTTTCATAGTTTCAGTGTTATCGTTTATATTTACTTCAGCAAACATCACACTTTAAAATGTGTTATAGTGACAGGCCTAAAATGTATTTGTACATTTATGCAATATTATGTTGTATTTGCACCATTGGCCCCTCCAACCCCCACAGATAACCCTATGTCCTGTCAATCAAGACATAAATAAGATAAGATAAGACTTTATTGATCTCACGCAGGAGAAATTTACTTGCCACAGTAGCTCCAGGTAGGGACAGTTTGAACAAGAAAGAAAAGTGCAGGCAGCAAGAATGGAATAAAATAAGTAATAATAAAATAAGTAACAAGGAGAGTATTGAAAAACGATACTGCACGTTTGGACTCTACAGTGGAGTTGTACAGTCTAATGGAGGTGGGGATGAAGGATCTGCAGTAGCGCTCCTTCTTGCACTGGGGGTGCCTCAGTCGGCTGCTGAAGGAGCTGCTCAGCTCCTCTACAGTCCGGTGCAGAGGGTGAGAGGTGTCGTCCATGATGGACGTAAGTTTGTCCAGTACCCTCCTCTCAGCCACCTCCTCTACAGAGTCCAGAGGACAGCCCAGGACAGAGCTGGCCCTCCTGACCAGCTTATTAAGTCTCTTCCTGTCCCGCTCTGTGCTGCTCGGGGCCCAGCAGACGACAGACGGAACTATTTTTCAGTGCGGAAAAAGAAAGCCGAAGCACACACCACGCTGACAGGGGAATCCCTGCACCAGGAAGGGAGTTCCCCTGTTACGCAGCCTGGTGTGTGCTTTGGCTGTTTTTCCGCACTGGAAAATAGTTCCCACCCAAAATGACCAAGGCAAGCTCTCCGTGTTGATTTGCACATTTATTTGCACTCGATATGAATGCGCACTACACAGAAAGTAATTGGGAAACGCATCGAGCAAATTAATTCCTTTTGGCCGAAATCTTTCTCTGGCGACGTTAGACTCCAGTCTAAGGCGGAGGAGCAGCAGATACCGCGGCGGTCAGTGGCGACAGACTCGGACAATGGCTGGGTGAGCAGGAAAACGCTTTCCACCACTTATTTTAGTCTCTGGACTGTGGGGAGATGCCCAAGTTTGACCTGGGGGTGGCATATCCCTTTAAGGTGGATTGTCCGCAGAAAGCACGTAAAGCATCACTGACATCTTTTAAACAACAAAATGAATTAAATCTTCCACTAGATTACAGTATTTACTGTAGGAACAAAAATGTATTCTGCCTATCTTGGCCAAGCTACTGAAAAATGTGTAATAAATAATTGCAAACCTTGTTAAAGTCTTCGGCAGTGGCTCTCATCTCCTTCCATGTTTTGTTGAGCAGTTGGATACAGACACAGAAGAACTCCTCCCAGGCCCGATCGTGAGTGAAGAACATCGGGTGGTAATCATTACAGCCTTCATTTGCTGGTTAGTGGGGAAACGAAATTTCAAATTCACTCTATGTACATGTACATATGGTTGTTTTTCAACAATAAAGCAACTATGACTATGACTGAGAAAAAAACTTCAACTGTCGCGTGTCCAAAATCTGTATTATTTTAGCCAACACACACAAGAGCTAAAACTGGAGACATCTGTCACAGTGAGGGACGTGAGGACACTGGACAAACTGCTCTCCATCATGGACACTCCTGCTCACCCACTGCACCGATAGAGCGATAGAGACACTCAGACAGTGAGATACAGGACTACATTCATACTATAATACTCCCTACAACTGTACAACAACTCACCATTATGTTAATGCCTAAATATGGGGATAATAAGACCAGGCCCTATCCAAATGAATGGCGATTCCCCAGTATATGCACTAGTATGGTAGTCAAGACCTGTTTGAGACAACAGGGTCCCGAGACTGAGAGAAGACCAAAACCTCTGAGGGTCGAGACCGAGACAAGACCAAGACTTTTAAGGAGACTGAGACAAGACCAAAACCACGGCCATCCATCCATTTTCTTCCGCTTATCCAGGGCCGGGTCGCGGGGGCAACAGTCTAAGCAGGGACTCCCAGACCTCCTTCACCCCGGACACTTCCTCCAGCTCCTCCGGGGGGACCCCAAGGTGTTCCCAGGCCAGCCGGGACACATAGTCCCTCCAGTGTGTCCTGGGTCTTCCCCGGGGCCTCCTCCCAGTGGGACGTGCCCGGAACACCTCCCGAGGGAGCTGACCAGGAGGCATCCGGAACAGACGCCCGAGCCACCTCAGCTGCTCCTCTCCACGTGGAGAAGCAGCGGCTCTACTCCGAGCTCCTCCCGTGTGACTGAGCTCCTCACCCTATCTCTAAGGGTGCGCCCAGCCACTCTGCGGAGGAAACTCATTTCGGCCGCTTGTATCCGCGATCTTGTCCTTTCGGTCATTACCCAGAGCTCATGACCATAGGTGAGGGGAGGAACGTAGATTGACCGGTAAATTGAGAGCTTTGCCTTTCGGCTCAGCTGCCTCTTCACCACAACGGTCCGGTACAACGACCGCATCACTGCCGACGATGCAACGATCCGCCTGTCAATCTCACGCTCCATCCTCCCCTCACTCGTGAACAAGACCTCGAGATACTTGAACTCCTCCACTTGAGGCAGGGACTCCCCACCCACCCAGAGAGGGCAAGCCCACGGCCCATCGAGACCAATCTGAGACCATCGTTGTCATTTTCTACAAGTTTTACAGTTATTTTGGCACATACATGTATAGCCATGCTTTATAAATCTATCTCTGCTTTTTCTGATTAATGTTAATTTAGGCAAAAAAAAAAAAGCAAAGCAAACTGTACTGCACTTCAACACTCCACACTTATCCACAGTTTCACTTCCACTGGCACTTTACAGAAAACTGCTCCAAAGTGAATAAAGTGGGTAGGATTTTTATGTTTTTTCAAGTTCCATTCTCTTACTGGTTTTACAGTGGTATTTAGCAGCCTCTGCACATTTACCAAGCCAAAAGCACATTGTGACAAACACAGATTTATTTGGCATTTTATTAGGCAAACTTCAGCCCACATATCAAAGTACGCCTGCTGTGCCGACACTGCAGCATACATTTGGATTTGTTTTTGCTTCGCATTTTGTCTTGCCCTTCTAACCGTTGTGCAGTACACGCGGGGGGGAGAACGTGTGAAAAGAATAACCTGAGGCAGGATGTTTTATAAACTTTAACCTGCCCTGTCATACACCAAAAGGTGAGAGATTTTCATACCTGATAACACCTCACCCTTATGTAATATAATACTCCCTACAACTGTACAACACTCACCCCTAGCGCTCATGCCTCACAGCAAGAAGGTTCCGGGTTCGATCCCCAGGTCGCCCAGGCCTTTCTGTGTGGAGTTTGCATGTTCTCCCCGTGTCTTTTGGTCTTTTTGGTCTTGACCAAAGCTGTTCTTGTTCTTGTTGTTCTTCAACAGACCCTATGTCCATCTTTGCACTGTTTTCCTTATGACCTCTTGTATGTACCGTATATACTGTAGCTGAGAAATATTGTATTACAGTGAACCCTCGCTGTATCGCGGTTCACTCTTCGCGGCCTCGCTGTTTCGCGGATTTTTTTTTCCAATTTTTTTTTTTTTTTCCAATTTTTTTTATAGTGTAACTTTTTTTTACAGTGTAACATTCTGTCCTGCGCCCTGATTAGCTAAGAGACTAGACCAGGACTAAACCAGGTCTAAAGCAGGTCTAAACCAGGACTAAACCAGGTCTAAACCAGGACTAAACCAGGTCTAGACCAGGGATGGTAGGGACAGAGTCTCAGATGTCCTTCACGAGAGCGCCTGGGTGACAGGAGGTGTGGCCTTTGTTTAAGATAAGATAAGATGCCTTTATTAGTCCCCCAGTGGGGAAATTCCAGTGCCGCAACGCACAGATCAAGAACAGCACGAAAAAGTAACGTCGGCCTCTGCGCGTCCTCCGTAGCAGCTCCTCCGCACATAGCAACGCACATAGCAACGGTGAAAAAGTTAAAATCCAGAGAAAATAGAGGTTGAAATGGAGCAGAAACATCGCGTATCTGAAGCACTTAGCCTTATACACATAATCTTCAAAGTGTGCAAACGAACAAGCAGGTAAGAGCAGAAAAAAAGTTGGAAAATAAGGGAGCGCGTTGCAACCAGCTCCGGC
>JAVJIX010000290.1:337500-585000 GCA_036785185.1 Paratrypauchen microcephalus
AGAATATATAAGTAAATTAGTAAAACCTTTTCACTTTTACAATGGTAATGTGAAAATAGTAGTAGTAAGTAGTACAGTAGTAGTATTACTTGTAGTATTTCTTACTTGAATACTGGAATTATTTAAGTAACAAATGAGACAAACGTGGTTTTGTTTGCAGACGTGCTGTACCTGATACTGTAGCAGTGGGACGATGTAGAAATACTGTTACATTCTGTTGTTTCTATGGTTTTATGGTTATTATTTAAAGGTGCATTGCGCAACTTTCATGGAGGGTCCGTCACCTGCTTGTTTCCATGGAGATGTTATTGCTTTGTCTAGAGGGAATGTTCCACGGTGGAGATGAATCCTGGAGACAACTATAGGCTAAAGTACAGGTCAGATCTGTGGAGAGTCGACCCTCTTCACCAAGAGAATAGAAACATCTGTAATGAATAAATGCTAAATAGATGTGTTTAATGTCATATCACGGAACCTTCCAGGCCTAGTAAAAACACCTCATGGAGACAAGCAGGTGACGGACCCTCTACCAGAAAACGTATACTTACTGCACCTTTAAAGAGACACTGACCGTGAAGCCGAGCATCTTATAGTCTTTGCTGTACATGGCCTTCCTCTTCTCTGTCCCCATGGGGTCGTTCTCTCCGTCAAAGGCGATTCTGCGCAGCTCAAAGATGACGTCTCTCTGAGTCTAGGACATGCAATATAAATGTGATCAAATTATACTCATCTAATTATATTTACTGACACAAGTTCCACACTTTGTCATCCATTTTATTCATCATAACATTGGTACCACCGTGACAAGCATGTAGCTATCTGTAGACGCAATGAATTAACACTTTTTCATTTAGTGCATCCACTATTTGAATTCATGCTTCTACAAATAAATGTCTCTTTCCAATAATGGTCAATGGTCACATTTTTATACAGGGATTTTCCACCTTCAAGGCACTCAAAGTGATCTACATCAAGGACCTACTCACCCACACACACACTCACACACCAGAGGCGAGAATCACACCAGACACACACCTGTGGGTCAGCGGATCTGACCAACCAATGTTTATGTTGAGAGCGGGATTCAAACCGCCAACCTTCGGATCAGAGGACAAACGTTCAACTGAGCTACTGCTGCCAATGTATTATTATTAATAATAATAAATGATGTAATCCATGTTTAAAGGCAAAGTAACGTTATTTTACAATCTGAGCCTTCTTTCGGCAATAAAACAAGTAGTTTTACTCACCCATAGCAGTTTTCTGTCAATTGGAGCAGTATCGCAGAACTTATGTTGAGCCGTTCTGTTCTACTAATGATCCGGTATCCGTTAACATGGTGCTGTATCATATGCTCGGAGCATTACTTTGCGGTGTCCAAATAACACAAACTTTAGCACTTTTCAAATCATAGAAGCCCGATGTCTTAATGAAAGATTTCGTGTGGTCAAAAGTGGCCTGTAATCCGAGATTTAGCCATAGTTTCGAGTAGATGAGGAGGCCAGTGCGCATGCGCGGACTGTGCTCTCAGCTCCCGGGACCCAAACATGAAACGCAAAGCTGAAAACTATGGATAAATCTCGAATTACAGGCCACTTTTGCTTCAAACGAAATCTTACATTAAGACATCGGGCTTCTATGATTTGAAAAGTGCTAAAGTTTGTGTTATTTGGACACCGCAAAGTAATGCCCCGAATACAAATGCTAACGGATACGCTACAACATAACTTTCACCAAACAGCTCCAAATGACACGAACGTGATATGGGTGAGTCAAACGACTTGTTTTATTACCGAAAGAAGGCTCAGATTGTAAAATAACGTTACTTTTCCTTTAACTTACTGATCCCCTGTGCCACCGTCGTCTGGATATGGATCATACATTTATACATTGGCTACTCTTAGTATGCTCTGACCTGGTCATTGGGGTCCATCTTGGTCATCATCCTCTCCTCCAGAAGGTTAAAGGTCAGCACTTGGAGCACATAGAGCTGGTGAGCCATCTCTGCTTTGATTGGTCGGTTTCCTCTGATGACGTGCTGTAGAGAGGACGCAGCACACACACAAACTGGTGTCACTTTGAAAATAAAAACACGTCTTTAAAGAGCCTCTCTTTTCTTTTTCACTGTAAACAAATGAGATCCTTAACCAGCATCGCCATCAAGCTCAAGATTAAGTCACTCACATGTTTGGATCAGAAGAACTGGTTCAGTATTCATTGCTCCATTGGATAATTCAGTAAAACACCAAACTAACGTGATAAATATTGTCTTACAAAAATACTTGTGACACATTTTAGTGATTGGTGAGGAATTAGAGGAACTTTAGGAGAAACTGTAAAAATAAGTATTAAGTAATAATAAATCTAAGTGTTCCAAAATACATTGTAGCATCACCAGTTTTAATTTCCATTTGGAACAATCCATTCTTTAAACCCTTGTGTAACTGAAGCTGGACTTTAGAAGCTCCAGGTGGTGCTCTGCAGACGTACATTGAGGATGATGGAGCGCAGGTGCTTCTGGGCCAAAGTGCTCGCCATTTCCTATGGGGCAAAAGACAAGATGCTCATTTACTGGACAGCCAACAATGCAAAAACATGATGAATTATATCAACTAACTATAGCTGTTTTCTGTCAGCACTTTTATTTATGTTTGGGGGAACATTTAAAGTGCCTAAGATAGTTTTTTTAACTCTCATATCAGAGTTTTACATCAGTTAAAAATGTGATTCAAAAATCCGCCAACAACTGAAACATGAATTTAATCAAATACCAAATAAAGGATTCATCATTTACACCCTCAGCTCCCTGTTCATAGTCTTATTTTTAAATAGATTTTATTTTAGCATGAGATCAAACTGAACAGGAAGAACGGATGAGGCTGCCGGGCGCTTTTGTGCACAAAACCTGTTTAGACAAACAAGTAGTAGTTTTGGCTCTTGATAGCTTTTCAGTTGCTAGGTAACAGTTATGGAATTACAAGTCAAGTGTACTGCCCATGTCCAACCAGGAAGTAAAATGACTAAAATTAAGTAAAATCTTTAATATAATAATGTTAACTATGTATTTAGTATATCCAAAAATGAGAACTTCGCACTTCAATCTCTTCAGACGGGTGCGTTGGAGGTGAGGGAGCAGACCCAGAACACACGAGGAGAAAACAATCCCGCACTCCGTCTTACTTGCAAAATGAGAAGTTTATGAAGACATGCAGCGTTTCATTTTGCCTGATGAAGGCCCAGGGCCCAAACGCTGCATGTCTTCATAAACTTCTCATTTTGCGGGATTGTTTTCTCCAACTATGTATTTAGTGAAATGGATAACCTAAGCCAGGGGTGTCCAAACTATGGCCCAGGGGTCAAATCCGGCCCTTTGACAAATTTTGTTGGCCCCCGGGGATCCTGCTGAATTGGCCCAAATGATCATGGAGCCACTGAGCAGCACTTTCGACTTCAAATTCCAGTATCACTGTAATCTCAATAACAACTCACTGCATTATGATACAGATCTAAAGCATTCTAGGACTTTGAAAGGTGTTAAAGTGTGTTACAGTGTGGCTCCGTCAAACTCATCTATCTGAAAGTCTCACTGTACTGACCAGTTGTCTACAGCCCTCCACTATGAATATGGTTGTATATGGAAACAGCTGAACCACTCCTGACCTATGCTGTCATACGCACTTTAAGGCTGTTTGTCTGCTGTTGCAGCATTGCCGTGGTTCAGAATATTGTAAGCGATGACAAGTACATTGACTAAACAGAAAATGGAGTGAAGTTGACAGGCAAAGCGTTTGGGTCATTACTCACAGTGAGGTAACACTCCAGTGCATTAGAATAGTCCGAGTTCTGCAGACGGAGGGTTTGTGGGACAGGAATAATGGACATGCAAATATATTCAACATAAGACATATAACATGCACAACAAACAAGTGAAATACAGTATAAAGAATCAAATGAACACAAAAATATGATGAAAACACTAGATTCTTTCCAAATTGCATAATTAGAATGGCGTTTACTGGGACATTTTGGCTCTAGTTTCTGGACACGTTTTAAAAATACTTATTATGCAAAATGAAATACAGTCGTCCCTCGTTTATCGCGGGGGTTCGGTTCCAGAAATAACAGTTATTCTCCATGTTTTAAGGCTGTAAACGCCTCACCACACACATTATACACTTTCCTCAGACTGGTATTAACCTTTTCTCACATTTCTCTCTTGTTTAAACACTGAAACTTTCGTAGATTTTCAACAAAATGTATTAATAGTGAAGTGTGTGTGTGTGTGTGTGTGTGTGTGTGTGTGTGTGTGTGTGTGTGTGTGTGTGTGTGTGTGTGTGTGTGTGTGTGTGTGTGTGTGTGTGTGTGTGGTGACATCGTGGTCAAATCCGTGATAGAGCAGCATGACCAGCGTCCCACCCAGGGCTGCGAGCATGAGACCGAGGCAGTGTCCGGACCGCGCCTCCCCCTTGGGACGGCGTCCAACGCGGCAGTCCGAGCCACGAAGCAAAGAGCCGCATGCGGTGGTTTAATCCTGGTTTAGACCTGGTCTAGTCCTGGTTTAGTCCCGGTCTGGTCCTCATGTCTTAGGTCGTTTTCACACCTTGTTTGGTTCGTTTAAAATGAACCAGAGTTCGTTTGCTCCTTTGATTCGGACCTTTTGTTCTGGTGTGAATAAAAACCAAAAGTCTCGATCTGGAGCAAACAGAACCGAGACCACCTAAAATGCTCGGTCTCTGCACGGTTCCATTCGAACTCTGGTGCGGTTCGTTTGAGGTGAGAATGCAGACCGGACTCGATCCGACACAATTTGGCTTTTTGTACTTAACGAGCTCCCGTCGTATGTCGAGCATTATGGGAAACCGAGGCTGATGAAACGAAACAAAACAAAACAAAACGAAACTTACGAGGTTTACTTACGTTTTGTGTGAAGAGCAAGAGTCCGAACTTGATGCTCACATGAGTTCTGTCCTCTGTAGTCGTCTTGTCCTGTGTCTTTGTTGTTTGGAAATTGATGGTACAATAGTGTAAACCTCATGATGCTGCTCAAACATTTGTGCGAACTGTAAAAACTGAGCAAACCATATCGCTAAGGCTAGATTGAAAACTGCATTATTCTCCTCCTTCTGTGTTTGGACACCGCATTTGGACACGGCTCATTTCTGTCCAATGGCTGAGCGACCTCAGCACATGTGCTTTTGTTTATAGATGTTAGTTCGCTTGGGGAAAAAGTGCAGTGTGAAAGCGAACCGCACCAAAATAAAAAAAATCTGGTCCGGACCAAAGCAAGTGAACTATCGGACTTTCCTGGTGTGAAAACGACCTCGGTTCTGTTTGCTTCAGATCGAGACTTTTGTTTTTTATTCACACCAGAACAAAAGGTCCGAATCAAAGGAGCAAACGAACTCTGGTTCATTT
Source organism: Paratrypauchen microcephalus (assembly GCA_036785185.1). Classification (NCBI taxonomy): domain Eukaryota; kingdom Metazoa; phylum Chordata; class Actinopteri; order Gobiiformes; family Gobiidae; genus Paratrypauchen; species Paratrypauchen microcephalus. The sequence goes on from JAVJIX010000290.1 coordinate 342,916, forward strand.
AAAACGAACCAAACAAGGTGTGAAAACGACCCCAGTCTGGACTTCCTCCGGATCCAGTGACTCATGTCTCCGCTCGTCGCACGTCCAGCCGGACTCCGCCCCCCCACGTCCCCCCTCTATAACATCTATATAAATCTGGCAAACTGAGCACATTTTCTACTGTACAGGAGACACGGCACAGAGGAGAAGCCAATCAGGACGCACAACACAATGTTGATACACTATTAAAAAAAATTGAAATAAAAAAAAAATAAAAAATCCACGAAACAGCGAGGCCGCGAAAAGTGAACCGCGATAGAACAAAGGACCACTGTAATTCAAATATAACTGTTATTCTCTCCATACTAAATATTTGTTATTTATTGATACTTTGCAGCTCGTGTCATCAATATTCTCTGGGGCTGTGACGCTAACTGCAGACACCACTCTTATTCAAGTGATCTGAGCGATATTTGAACACAATCTGAGCAGAAAGAGCTGATTTACTGTCATTGGAGCAGGTGATCGGATTTGTGCAAGTCCCTCTTACATCAAATGAAAAACACACATCATAAAATGAAAAAGAGCCATCTCTGCTTTGATTGGTGGGTTTCCTGTGACCACACGCTGCAGACACACAGACTGGTATCACTTTGAAAATAAAAACACATCTTTAAAGAGCCTCTCTCTTCTCTGATCTTCTCTGATCTGTGACATTAGCAGTGTTTCACCTTTTTGCTGAAAATCAAAGCAAACAAAACCACAGCACATTCTTTATCCCACAGTACGTCATAAAATTATCTCCCTCCATGGGGAATGTTGATTTGAACTTTCTATTGGAAACATATAGATGACGTTCCAGCGCCAGTAAGCTACGCTGTTTTAAATACAATATTGAAATAGCCGTTCAACAGATTTCAGAACATGTCTAAACTACTGGGTTAGCAGATTCTATACATAAGACGAAACAGAGATGGGGAGAAAAAGCTTTCAAACGAAAGAAGCTGATTCTGTATTAGTACAGGCAAAATGACTCAGGGAGGTGTGTACAAAATATTAGAGAGAGAAAAATGAATAAGATATGAAAGAACAGACCAAATTAAAAATGTCTGTTAATTACAGTGAAAGCAATGGAAAAATGTTTTTGCATCTTGTGTTATATAAATGATGAATGCTGACAGACAGACACCTCTACGGACTCATGGAAGTATTACACAAGTTAAATTAGACGTAATGCGATAAAACTACTGTATGTCTGTAGTGTTTGAGTTCGACTGGGGCTCAGACCTGTCTTCTGTCCTCTGGGGCCTTCAGGAACAGTGCGTTAATCAGAGCGATGGCGTAAGTCTGGATCTCCTGATTCGACCTGAAATATACAACAACAGAACACACCGTTAGAAGCACCTTGCTCCAAGAAACAACATTCTTCAAGCTTGTCTACTGCTACTGCTACTACTACTACTACTACTGCTACTGCTACTGCTGCTGCTGCTACTGCTACTGCTACTGCTACTGCTGCTGCTGCTGCTGCTGCTGCTGCTGCTGCTGCTGCTGCTGCTGCTGCTACTGCTACTGCTACTGCTACTGCTACTGCTACTGCTACTGCTACTACTGCTGCTGCTGCTGCTGCTGCTGCTGCTGCTGCTGCTGCTACTGCTACTGCTACTGCTACTGCTACTACTACTACTACTACTACTACTGCTACTGCTACTACTACTACTGCTACTACTACTACTGCTACTGCTACTGCTACTACTACTACTACTACTACTACTGCTACTGCTACTACTACTACTGCTACTACTACTACTGCTACTGCTACTGCTACTACTACTACTACTACTGCTACTGCTACTACTACTACTACTGCTACTGCTATGACTAAGACTACTACTGCAACTACTACTATTACACCTGCTCCTCCTAATACTACTACTTCTTCTAAAATGGCTAGGACTAAAACTGGAAGACTAAACCCAGGACTAAAAGAGGCCAAAATTACCTGTCAATAACATAAAACCAGATGTAAAATAGGACTAATCCAGGACTTAACTAAGAGGATAAAATCTGGCAGGACTTCACCAGGACAGCAGTACAAAACAAGATCTAAGATAGAATAAACTATGAAAATGCAATGTCCAAAGACTAAACCAAGTCAAAAATGGGGCTACACCAGGACGAGACAATGCATCAAAAAGGATTAAATCTAAGCAAGATGAAAACAACAAGAATTTAAAGTGCTCCATATGAGGACTACCTGAATGAATACAGATCGAGAAACACTGGTATAAACTCCAACCTCACGTTACCAACTTGTCCTCTCCCCCTTTCTTCCCTCTTCCCCCTCTCTCCCCAGGGTGTCCCGTTCAGAGCACAGAGCTCCGTGGGTGCGTGGGTGAGCTCACACTTGCAGGTGCCCGATGAGCTGTCCCACGGTGATCTCTTGTGCCACCCGGTGGTAGAGGCTGTGGCTGTTCAGGACCATGCTCTCCAGAATGGCCAGAGAGCGCTGCAGAATGGACACGTCCACCATGGGCTGGTTCACGTATCCAGCGATCTGCACGAGGACACAAAGGAAATTAAAGGGCACATATCACACTATTGTGTGGTCTATGTTCTAATGTTTCCTCATCACAAACACACCTGGAGGTGTGTTCTGTTTCATTCACATGTTTAACACACAAACACTGCAGAGTTCTTCTTTCAAATACTGTTCCACCTTGTGATGTCATGCAGTAATTCAGCAAGTGCTCCACTGTGTTTTTAAACTCCACACACCTTCACTAGAATCATTTGGATAATTTTAGCCCTGGAATTGCCGATCTCTACTGAACTAAATGTAAAAAGATTAACTTGAAAACTACCACTACATGACATCACAAGGTGGAACAGAGCATTTTGAACTTTGGAGATGTAAACAGACAAATTATAAAGGATTAATCAGACATGCGTGAATAAAACAAAACACAACTCCAGGGGGGTATTCCACGAACGTCGCTAAACATAGCAGCGCCTAAGTGGTAAAGCCTCGCCTGAAGTAGCGGCAACTTAGCGTAAAGCCTGAAGTCGTTCCACTAACGCATTTCAGCTGCGCCTCAGCGGTGCTAACTTCAGCCGCGCCGATCCAGTCCTGGCCTAGACACGTGCACGGGGGATGTAAGAAGCCCAGAACAAGCAACTGTCGAAAACGCGATCATGTCGAAGATTCGGGCCGATTATTTAATCGCATCAGAACAGAAGTTGCTTTTGGAACTCTACAACACATTTGCCAAGGCGAGAGACATGGCGTGGCAGAAGATCGTCAAGCGCTTAAATACCTAAGTTAAGTCCTATAACAGTGCTGAATGTTGAGTTTTTTAAGTCTGTTTTTACCATCGGTGTTAAGACAAGTCTGTGGGGGAGAGGGTATGTTAGGGTTTGGCATGTGGGAGACATGAGGTCGTTTCTCAGGGAGAACAGTTGATGTCAAAATATTATATATTTGTAGAGCAGTCTTGTCAGTTGTAATTTATTTTTACTGTGTAAAAGTATTTGCTCCAACTAATACGTTAAATTGTGTTATCTTGTCTTTGAGCAGGAATAATGTGAAGAGGACTGTTTTGCAGGTAAAGACGAAGCATAATAACATTTTGCAGAGTGGTAAGTAGGCTAATATTAATATTATTATTCAGTGAAATTAGTAATACTGTTGAAATGGTACCTTAATTTAATTTAAAATGAACAGTAGCTACCAAGCCACAGGAGGTGGGAGCCCCCCTCAAAACCTTTCACCTGCAGAGGAGCCGGCACTGGCCCTAAACCGGGGTCACCCACTGGTGGAGGTAACTGAAGGAGGGACCCCATCAAAGATCCTTCCTGTGAGTTCTCGTGAAGAGTATATTCAAGGTATTCTCTAGACTAATGCTTGCCTCAGCTGTGATCCAAGCATCTGTGTATTTTAATAGTATGTTTGTGTTCTAGTTACTGAAGATGGCGTACACTTGGACCCTCCTCAGCAGTCCTCCAGCAGTGACTTGCCTGACCCTCAGCAGTCCTCCAGCAGTGCCTTGCCTGACCCTCAGCAGTCCTCCAGCAGTGCCTTGCCTGACCCTCAGCAGTCCTCCAGCAGTGCCTTGCCTGACCCTCAGCCGTCCTCCAGCAGTGCCTTGCCTGACCCTCAGCGGTCCTCCAGCAGTGTCTTGCCTGACCCTCAGCAGTCCTCCAGCAGTGCCTTGCCTGACCCTCAGCAGTCCTCCAGCAGTGCCTTGCCTGACCCTCAGCAGTCCTCCAGCAGTGCCTTGCCTGACCCTCAGCGGTCCTCCAGCAGTGCCTTGCCTGACCCTCAGCAGTCCTCCAGCAGTGGCCTCACACCAGAATGTCATACCTAATGTCTTTTATTGTTTTATGCCTATTGATGGAAATTCCTAAATAGGATTTCATTAAAGAGACTTGCACAGCATCTCTGAAGCAAATTTGTTGAATCATTGAAATGTTGCATCATGGAGTGTGCCTGTTATTTGGCTACATTTTGTTTTAAAAGTAAAGGTTTACCTGTAACTGTATTCTTTGATAGAGATGTCACATAAAATATAAAGTGTCATTGTCGTCAAGTGAGAGTGATGTTAGGCCCAACTGATATAAGTTCTATGATATATGAATAATTGTAGGTTAAATTCATTCACATTTGTGTAATGTGTGGCAAAAGTAAATTTGTGAAAATGTAACACATAATTGACTTGCGCATGAATAAGTCAGTAACAGGAATCGAACCCGGGACGCCCATGTGAAAGACACAGTGCTTAACCACTCGACTAAAGTATTTTTCTGAGACAGCTCTGGAATTCTTCTATTGGATAATGTTGTAAAGACAGTGGTTCAAAAGAATATTTTTAAATGACTGGAAATTTGTCAAAACTGACCAAGAACGTAAGGTCACTTTTATTTTTTGCTGATATTGTTTTCGGACAACACAGATACTCATGTGGGAGGTGTGCGGGACTGTTTTTTGACACTCTGTTTACTTCCGGTACGTATTCTCTGCGACACGGCCTGTTTCAGCCTCGTTTTTAGCCTGCCCCGGACCAGGCTAGCTCCGACGACTGTGTTGCCATAGTAACTCAGCGGGGACTAAGGTTAGCGAGAGTCATGGAACCGAACTCTCACTAAAACTAGCGCGGACTGTTGAATAAAGCCGGGCTTTGCGCTTAGCCGTGTTCGTGGAATACCTCTCAGGTATGTTTTTGATGAGGTAACAACAATATAAGATGGCTTAACGTTCACAAGAATCCATTCTATGTAACAGACGACCTTAAACTGCAAACAAAGGTTTATCTACTGTACGTTAAAGGGATAGTGTGTTTTTTTTTATGTTAATCTGTATGGCGTCCCCTTCAACAGTGTCCTGAGATGAACACTGCCTTACCCATGACAGCGTGATCTGACCCCGGTTCTCCTCCGGTTCCGTAGCTCATGAATGTAGTTCCGGTAAGTTAGCCAGGACAGTTAATAAAGCTTGTTTTTCTTCTCAAAACATTTGTCCAAAAAGTGATATATTTGTGTCACAAACAGTTGTCTGCTAAAAATCCAGCAGCGTAATTTGCATTTGCATATTTTCTCTCGATTCGTATCACTGCGCACATATTAGCTGTATTAGCCTACTAACTTTTAGCAGATGTGAACAGGCTAATAGAGCTAACATGGGCGCATTGATACGAATCTAGAGAAAAAATATGCAAATGCGAAATACACTGCTGAATTTTTAGGGGACTGTTTGTGACACAAAAATATCACTTTTTGGACAAATGTTGTTTTGAGAAGAAAAACAAGCTTTATTAACTGTCCTGGCTAACTTACCGGAACTACATTCATGAGCTACGGAACCGGAGGAGAACCGGGGTCAGATCACGCTGTCATGGGTAAGGCAGTGTTCATCTCAGGACCCTGTTGAAGGGGACGTCATACAGATTAACATAAAAAACAAAACAAAACAAAAACAAAACAAAAAAAAAACGCACTATCCCTTTAATAATGTGACTTTATGTAACAATTATGTAACTTTTCAGGTGGAGGTTCTGCTACCTGCATGTCTCCATGGACATATTATTGTACTGCCTAGAGCAGTGGTCCCCAACCACCGGGCCGCGGATCGGTACCAGTCCGTGGGCCATTTGGTACCGGGCCGCGGTGGCTCATCCCCCCCCCCCCCTTCATTTTGAGTGGTCCGTCTGTGTTCTGAAAAGAGAGCGTAATGAAGTTGGCTCGATGTTTGACGTTCGCTTGATATTCGGGGTTTAAAGGTCCCATGGCATGAAATTTTCACTTTCTGAGGTTTTTGAACGTTAATGTGAGCTCCCCTACCCTGTTTAGCCCCCCCCATGGTTAAAAGTTGTGAAATGTCTAAACTGAGCATTTGCGATCCTTTTCTGTGTTAGAAAAAATCGGAGCTCAAACGGGCAATTTTGAACAAGGAAAATTATTGACGTCAGATGGAAAAAAGAAATGCAAATGCAGTTCCACCCCCGTCTGTCTGTACTCAGCGTCTCTGTAAATCACGCCCAGAGAGTTTGGACTGCGGAGGAGCTACGCAATGCGACATACGTTTTTTTTTTATTTGCCTGGAGGAACTTGCGAGTGTTTCTAGGCTCGGAAGTCCTTTATCTGAGCCTGTGGACCTTTGAACAGCAGTGGTTTCATTTTATTTTCTGTGGAAATGTGTTTATTTTTCAATGGAACGCTTCTCATCCCTCCCCCCGTGCAAAAACACGGAAGTGGGTCACAGAGCAGAGCGGAGAGCTTGGCCACGCCCCCACCCCCTACTATAGGCCATCTCTGTCCTCCTCATTTGCATTAAAGCAACAGCGCCCATAATGGAGTGTTCCAGAGTGACATTTATGACTCTTTCTCATCTTCTCTCTGTTTCTCATGCACTGAGTGTTGATTTTGAAGAAGGATTCATTTACAGTATTAGGGAACCATTAAGGAGCCATATAAAAGCATCAAGAAGTACCATGTCATGGGATCTTTAACATTCCCGCATTAAGATCCAAAGAAGCATTTTACCTAAATAACGCGACCAAGGTTAACGAGAGTTCTACTTGTTAATGTCTATCTAATAAAACGATAGTAAGTAATACTAACTATCGATTTATAGGCAAAAACTCTGCTCACGCAGCTCCTTCGTTCTGCGGCTACAGTCTGTGTTAGGGACCGTCAACAAATGATCTTCACATTACTGGAGGGAGTCACTGCTGCGGTGGAGCAGGGGACGAAATAATTTCCCCATAAAATTCATGAAAAATCAACCAAAGCACTTTTTTAAAATCTGTTGGGCGTAGTAGTTGCTGAATAAATGTGTTTACTTACTACAGGTCAGATTTTGCTCCTAGGTCATATTTCTGTGAAGCGGGACACAATAATTACATTTTAAAAATTCACAAAAATCAACCAAATCATTTTTTTCTAAATCTGATGGGCGTAGTAGTTGCCAAATGTTTCTACATGTCTCAAATTTTATGGGGAAATTATTTCGTCCCCTGCTCCACCGCAGCAGTGACTCCCTCCAGTAATGTGAAGATCATTTGTTGACGGTCCCTAACACAGACTGTAGCCGCAGAACGAAGGAGCTGCGTGAGCAGAGTTTTGCCTATAAATCGGTAGTTAGTATTACTTACTATAGTTTTATTAGATAGACATTAACAAGTAGAACTCTCGTTAACCTTGGTCGCGTTATTTAGGTAAAATGCTTCTTTGGATCTTAATGCGGGAATGTTAAACCCCGAATATCAAGCGAACGTCAAACATCGAGCCAACTTCATTACACTTCGCACAGAGGTGAAAAAATCAGATTTGGGTCACTTCAGGCTGCAGTGTGAACGTACGTTAATATTAAACCGACATGTCAACAAAATGAGGAAAAAACAGACGTCTTTGCAAAGGGGAAAAGGCCCAGTGAGGAGACAGAAGAAGAGCCGATGACCACTAAGAAAAAGAAAGCTGGATTTAACAGACAACACCAGGAGACCTACTGAAAATATGGATTTATCACAACAGGTGATTCCCACACACCGCACGCTCTGCAGCGACCAGCTCTCCAAAGAGGCGGCCTTAAAAGTATGTTCGAGACATCAACTGGTGCTCTGGATAAAAGTTACGGAGTAGACTGGACATAAGCAGCACACTTCAGGTGTCATTGTCTCCCATTATGCTGAGATAGATCTCGTAGCAGAGAAACAAGCTCAGGGCTCTCATTGATTCAGCGTTACGGTGAGTTGAATTTTTCATGTACTTTATATTTGTTTTGTGATGTATCTCTTATTCTGAAGGCATGTTTAAGCGTTACCTTAGCGACCAGAGAGCGTCGGGGCAGAGAGGATGTTGTTGGTGCAGGTCATGAGGACGCTGTTATTAAAGTTATATACAAGTACTCGTACACAGTGGATTCACCATTATTATTACATTTATAATAATATTGTGTTGTTCGCATCATTTTATTTTGTGGTATTTATCCGCCAATATCTGCGTGCGTGTGGTGACATTAACCGGTCCGTGGTTGGGGACCACTGGCCTAGAGAGTTCCACACTATGACACTAAACTCATCTATCTCCAGTCACTGGTAAGATCTGTGGAGAGGCAAGTCCGCTCTCAGTAAGAACACGTGTTGTTGATTAGATTTATTCTTTACATTAGATTAATTCTTTACAATAAAAACAACTGTATTTAAATAAATGATAATGTCAAGACTGATGTATTTAATGCCATACTGTGGAACATTTCCCAAAAAACTATAACATCATGCATCAAACCAGAACATTTACATAGTGCACTTAAAGTCAATTCTGAATATTAATCTTAATCTTTTTTTTTTTTGGAAGATTTTTTGGCACTTAAAAATGATGATCGTTTTGATCATTTAAGGTACGTTACATAAGAGTCAGAAATCTATTAAATCAATTGTATTTTTCCATAAAATTAAACATGTTTTTATGCTACGACATCACATTTGAACATCGGAAAGTGGAGACTAAAATAGTGGAAAAAGAGGTAATTGCAGCTTTAGCCACATCAGTCTGAGCACAAACTGTTCCTGCAGCGAGACCCTGTTGAGTCAAGGTCGCTCTGCTTTTCAAAAGAAACCAATGAAAACCAAAATAAGATGAGTTACTAAGGCAACGATATCTAAGGGTCGGTATGTTCATGATATCAGTGATGACAAACCTGTGCTCCATGATCTATTATCAGCATATTAACATCTGTGCACGACATCGGCCTAAACTTCACTGTCTGCATCACTACTTCCTGTACTACCCGAACCCGAACCCCAACCCCAACCCGAACCCTTCCTGTCGAGCTTCATCTCTGTGGGGATTTTGGTGAGTCGTGCTGAAACTAATAAATATTTAAAGATAAAGCTGTGAGCAGGAAACTGTCATAAATTAAATTAATATTTCAGTGGAGGATATTGCTGTGTTTGTGTCTGAGTCTTAAAAATATAAATATTACAACATCACAAACTGAAGTATTCTAAATATATAAATCAATGGGCAGTCTATATTTTTAATTAATTTGAATTTCAATAAGTTGTTCATTTTATGTTTTGCAATTTTAATAAAAATTACTTGCTCGATATTTGCATTTTGATTTTGCAATTTGAATTTATTTGTTTTAATTGTATTTATTTTAAAAACATAAAAAACAGTTCATTTTAAAGGGTTTGCACTGGTCCAAAGTTCATCCTTATGCACTCAGAGCATCCTCATTATTCACCATGATGAGTTTAGAATCACCAGAGTGACAGTAAAGCTAATAACAACAAGCATGCTAACCACACACTTTCTGATTAGATGCAGACAGCACACAGCACCTCAAGCGCTGCTTATATAATATATCTGTACTAGGGCAAAGCAAATGTTGCTCAAATACATATTTTTAAAAATCAAATACAGGAACTTTAAAGGAAAAGTAACGTTTTTTACAATTTGAGCCTTATTTCGGTAATAAAACAAGTTGTTTTACTCACCCATAGCACTTTGGTGTCATATGGAGCACTTCCAGAGATGTTTTAGATTAGCGTTAGCCTAGCGCGACTTCTAGCCATAGCTCGGGGCATATAATATATTCCCCGAGCATGTAATATGCCCCGTGCGGGCTCCAAATAACACAAACTTTAGCACTTTTCAAATCATAGAAGCCTGATGTCTTAGTCTACGATTTCATTTGAATTAAAAGTGGCCTGTAATCCCAGATTTATCCATAATTTTCAGTTTTGCGTTCCATGTTTGTGTCCCGGGAGCTGAGAGCACAGTCCGCACATGCGCACTGGCCTCCTCATCTACTCGAAACTATGGCTAAATCTCGGATTACAGGCCACTTTTGACCACACGAAATCGTAGACTAAGACATTGAGCTTCTATGATTTGAAAAGTGCTAAAGTTTGTGTTATTTGGAGCCCGCACGGGGCATATTACATGCTCGGGGAATGCCCAGAGCTATGGCTATAAGTCGCGCTAGGCTAACGCTAATCTAAGACATCTCGGGAAATGCTCCATATGACACCAAAGTGCTATGGGTGAGTAAAACAACTTGTTTTATTACCGAAATAAGGCTCAAATTGTAAAAAACATTACTTTTCCTTTAAATCTTCAGCGTGACGCCAAATATGTTGTTTCGACTGAACATCAGAGTAAGAAGAAAAGAAAAACATTTTGCTGTATTTGAACACTGAATTGCAAAGGGAGCCGTGCATAAATGTGACTGATCTGTTCTCATCTGTGGTGAAACAGGGCTGTGGTTAAGTTTACTGCCTTTTCAAATCATTTGGGTGAAATGATCCAAATCAGCCCCAAAAGTCTGAACTTAATGCCCGTGAGCTGATCTCGTTTCAGCATCATCTAATCAGCAAAGACCATGAAAAAAAACATATCAGACATTTATATTGATAATATTGTATTTCCACCATGAAATTAATGGTTTAATTTAATTATATATATATTTTTCTTTCTTTTCCTTACATGTTTTAAATGTATTTTTAAGTATCTGACTGTGAAATATCTAAAAGGTAAATTCACAAATGTTGAACCTGATCATTTCAAGTGATCTGAAAGCAATATTATTCTATAAGATTATAGAATGATGCAACGCTAAAACCCAGTAAATAACAGCAGAAATGTTATTACTAAAAACAAGGAGCATTTAATCCATGGCGTTTTTCCTTTTACAACCTTCATTTAACTATGCGCCATGGTTGGATGGGTGGAGAACATGATGGGTGGAGAACATGATGGGTGGAGAACATGATGGGTGGAGAACATGATGGGTGGAGAACATGATGGGTGGAGAACATGATGGGTGGAGAACATGATGGATGGAGAACATGATGGGTGGAGAACATGATGGGTGGAGAACATGATGGGTGGAGAACATGATGGGTGGAGAACATGATGGGTGGAGAACATGATGGGTGGAGAACATGATGGATGGAGAACATGATGGGTGGAGAACATGATGGGTGGAGAACATGATGGGTGGAGAACATGCATTCTAACAGTACCTGTTTGATGAAGGACAGAGAGATGAGGTCCCAGGAGACGATGCCGTGGTCCATCAGCTCCAGAAACGCCGTGAGGGTGAAGGCCAACATCTCACCAAAACTGCTGATTTAAATGAAAAGTTTCATTTCACACTAGTGTTAATTCTACACTATTTTGTGTCCTAATGTTTCGTCATCACAAACACACCTGGAGTTTTGTGTTTTGTGTCATTCACATGTTTAACACACAAATCCTCCACTGTGTTTTTACACTCCGTACACCAGACTTCACTCGAATCATTTCAATCATTTCAGACCTGGGAAATGCCCAGCTCTACTGAACTAAAGGTAAAAGGAAGATATTAACTTAAAAACTACCACTTCATGACATCATAAGGTGAAACAGCATTTTGAATTCTGGAAATGTAACAGACTTAATAATAAAGGGAAACAATATTATTTTTATATTTGGATGAGGTAACAGCATGATAACACGTCTTAAGTGACTTTATTGATCTCACACTGGAGAAATTCTTCTCTGCATTTAACGCCCGGGGACCATCTCCAGGATCTTCTGCTTCGGCTCGGTCAGGACCTAAGCTGGAGAATTTTTACCTATGATTTTTAGCGGAGTGCCCGGAGGAAACCCACCCAGACACGGGGAGAACAAGCAAACTCCACACAGAAAGGCCCAGGTGACCCGGGGATCGAACCCGGAACCTTCTTGCTGTGAAGCATGAGTGTGAGTACTCTCTGAAGCCACCTAAAGATCTACCATGATGGCAAAACTAATGAACAAATGATAATCACAGCTCACTGTGATACTGTGTTTTAGTCCAGAGACAGACGGTTATCATTTCTTACTCCTAATTACCAAACGATTCATTTATTAAATTATCATTAACACTCGATTTTCTTTAGAAATAGTTACTAAATTTGCTCATTGAAACCACTCAAATTAAACCACTCAAATTAAACCACTCAATTCAAACTAATTTGCTCTACATCTCCAGATTCACTTATTTATTTTCAGCCCTCATGACTTTTTTTTTTTGTACTTTGCTTTTTTGTTTTCTTTAAACGTTTGTGGTTTGGAGGTCAGACTTTGAATAAAGAAATGTGAAAATATATTTCTTGTGTTAAATGACAATGATTAAAAGTCTGTCTTGTTCATGTTCAAAGAATTAAAATTAATAATAAGATAAGACTTTATTGATCTCACATAGGAGAAATGTACTTCTCCACAGGAGCTCCAGGCAGAGATGAAAGTGCACGCAGGAAGAATCAAATAAATATAAGTGATACAATAAAATAAGTAAGAATAAAACAGTAACTAGGAGAGTATGGAAAAATACTGCACGTTTGTAGTCGGAGCGTCTGCAAAAGGCAGCTGGCCTCTCCATAATAATAATAATAATAATAATAATAATAATAATAATAATAATAATAATAATAATATATAAAGCTATTTTAAAGGTGCATTGTTGAACTTTTCTGGTGGAGGATTCATCAAATGATTTTTCTAAGGTTCCACACAGTTTGACATTAAACCTTTTTCTATCTTCAGACCAAAACAGGTCAGAGTTACAGGTCAGATCTGTGGAGAGGCGACTCTGTTTTTCTAGGTATTTTTGAGCTATAAAACCACTATAATTGAATAAACATAAGGTAGGTCTGTTTAATGTCATACTGTGGAACATTCCAGACAGAGCAATGACATAGTTTCATATCACCCAGCCCCACCTTCAACCCAGTGACGTGCGGGTCGTGGCTGGTGAGGCACTGATGTCATCAGTGACATCACCAGGTGCCGGGCCAGTTTCTCTCCCTGTAAGTGACTGAAGCTTGCAATATTTTTGATGTGAAGCTGAAAATTAATTATTATTGTGCATTTTCCAGAGCGCACAGAGAAGCATCATAAATAAAAATAGTGACGTTTTTAGAGTAATCTGGCTGTGAATGTGAGCGGTGGACTTCTCATGTTTAACGAGGATTCTTTGCTAATTTTTCAGGTCCCAATATCCCATCTGAGTCCAGACACTGTCACAGCAGGTCGAGAAAAGAAGGCAGGAAAAGCAGAAAAGACGATTTCTTACCAGCTGTTTGAAAAGAACAAGTCTTTCGTCCCGTCGTCTGGAGCAAACGCTTTAGTGTTGGTCTTCCTTTAATTATAACCTCAGCTTCAACCCAAAGTCAAGCTTAGAAAACTGCTTGAGCTTTAACATGAAATCTTAAAAAGTCGGGCCAGACAAGAAGAAAAAAGTGAACATTGCTAAACTTGACTTCTTAATTCTAAATTGTAGTTTGCTGTCACTTATTCTAATCTGCTGCCCCAGGAGCTGCAGAAGAATCCGTGAGTTCATGAGGCCAGGGAACTACGAGCCTCACCCCGGCGCCTTTTCACCGCCGCTTTACCCCGGCGCCTTTTCACCGCCGCTTTACCCCGGCGCCTTTTCACCGCCGCTTTACCCCGGCGCCTTTTCACCGCCGCTTTACCCCGGCGCCTTTTCACCGCCGCTTTAACCCGGCGCCTTTTCACCGCCGCTTTAACCCGGCGCCTTTTCACCGCCGCTTTAACCCGGCGCCTTTTCACCGCCGCTTTAACCCGGCGCCTTTTCACCGCCGCTTTACCCCGGGGCCTTTTCACCGCCGCTTTACCCCGGCGCCTTTTCACCGCCGCTTTACCCCGGCGCCTTTTCACCGCCGCTTTAACCCGGCGCCTTTTCACCGCCGCTTTAACCCGGCGCCTTTTCACCGCCGCTTTAACCCGGCGCCTTTTCACCGCCGCTTTAACCCGGCGCCTTTTCACCGCCGCTTTACCCCGGCGCCTTTTCACCGCCGCTTTACCCCGGCGCCTTTTCACCGCCGCTTTAACCCGGCGCCTTTTCACCGCCGCTTTAACCCGGCGCCTTTTCACCGCCGCTTTACCCCGGCGCCTTTTCACCGCCGCTTTAACCCGGCGCCTTTTCACCGCCGCTTTAACCCGGCGCCTTTTCACCGCCGCTTTAACCCGGCGCCTTTTCACCGCCGCTTTACCCCGGCGCCTTTTCACCGCCGCTTTACCCCGGCGCCTTTTCACCGCCGCTTTACCCCGGCGCCTTTTCACCGCCGCTTTACCCCGGCGCCTTTTCACCGCCGCTTTACCCCGGCGCCTTTTCACCGCCGCTTTAACCCGGCGCCTTTTCACCGCCGCTTTAACCCGGCGCCTTTTCACCGCCGCTTTAACCCGGCGCCTTTTCACCGCCGCTTTACCCCGGCGCCTTTTCACCGCCGCTTTACCCCGGCGCCTTTTCACCGCCGCTTTAACCCGGCGCCTTTTCACCGCCGCTTTAACCCGGCGCCTTTTCACCGCCGCTTTACCCCGGCGCCTTTTCACCGCCGCTTCAACCCGGCGCCTTTTCACCGCCGCTTTACCCCGGCGCCTTTTCACCGCCGCTTTAACCCGGCGCCTTTTCACCGCCGCTTTAACCCGGCGCCTTTTCACCGCCGCTTTAGCACAGTACCTGTCAGTGCTGAGCTACAGTCGGTCCATGTGAGGCACGAACCATCGGTGAGGCTCTGCACGTCTCGTCTCAGTATTTGAACAGTAAAAGTGAAAATTCAGAGATTTTGAATAAAAAAATAATTAAAATTTAAAGTTAAGTACAAATCATTGGAGAAACATTAGGGCTGTCAATTGAACGCGTTAATTAGATTAATTCATTACACTGCAAATTAACATGTTTTAAAAATTAACGCAATTCATTATGAGTGGCAATTCAATGCGCTCGCATTTTAAATTTGGCGAGCGGCGAGCAAATCGCTGCTAAGGACTTTGAACTGCAAGTTTATTTATAAAAAGAAGGAAAACGGGACGATCAGCAAGAACACAGTGATTTGGAGCTTTTGTCAAAAAGCATTTTCCGATCACCGAAGCTGCACCGGCCTGACGGATCAATTGATCAGTTCCATTGTTACCGGTGATAGTGCGAGTGTGAGCGCACTTCAACAAACCACCAAACCACCAAACCACCACACCACCAAACCACCACACCACCACACCACCAAACCACCACACCACCAAACCACCAAACCACCAAACCACCACACCACCAAACCACCACACCACCAAACCACCAAACCACCAAACCACCACACCACAAAACCACCACACCACCAAACCACCACACCACCACACCACCAAACCACCAAACCACCACACCACCACACCACCACACCACCAAACCACCACACCACCAAACCACAAAACCACCACACCACCAAACCACCAAACCACCACACCACCAAACCACCACACCACCACACCACCAAACCACCACACCACCAAACCACCACACCACCACACTACCAAACCACCACACCACCAAACCACCACACCACCAAACCACCACACCACCAAACCACCACACCACCAAACCACCAAACCACCACACCACCAAACCACCACACCACCACACTACCAAACCACCACACCACCAAACCACTACACCACCAAACCACCACACCACCAAACCACCACACCACCACACTACCAAACCACCACACCACCAAACCACCACACCACCACACCACCAAACCACCACACCACCAAACCACCACACCACCACACTACCAAACCACCACACCACCAAACCACCACACCACCAAACCACCACACCACCAAACCACCACACCACCAAACCACCAAACCACCACACCACCAAACCACCACACCACCACACTACCAAACCACCACACCACCAAACCACTACACCACCAAACCACCACACCACCAAACCACCACACCACCACACCACCAAACCACCACACCACCAAACCACCACACCACACTCGCAGAATTTGGGAAACCAATGAGCGAACACAGAAAAACCAACAAACTCAGTCTCAAAGTGGGTTCTCTCTCTCAATCTCTCTCTCTCTGTCAAGATTAAAATGCAATTAATTAGATTGATTACAAATCCTGTAATTAATTAGAAAATGTATTTTAATCGCCTGACAGCACTAATAAATATAACCATTTATTTTTTTATTTTACTTTTTTGTTTTCTCTGCAGGGCCTCACATGCCTCCCCTGACCGCACGTCACTACTACGACCCAAACAGTTCACCAATCAGCATCTGCTATGATTTACTAAGTGTCATGGTCCTTACTGTGTCCCGCTCTCCACCAGCCTCGCCAGGGTCCCGATGCCCTCCATGTTGATGAATTCTGCGGCAAAGGTGGGGTCAGCTGACAGTTTGGCCAGTTCCTTCAGAGCCTCCAGACGAGCGTCGATCCCGTGGGACTGAATCCTCTCCAGGAGCTGTCGCGCCGCTCGGCCCTGGGGACGACGGAGGTGACGGTTTATTATTCAGATCAAAGGAGAAGTTCAATTTGTCAACTTTATTATTCAGATGAGATTTTTCTTATGTTTCAAAGGGATGGTTCTCCAACTTTTCACAACAAGAACTATCTTTGAAAGTATTTGCCCTTTCAGACCGTAACCATGTTTATAACTGGACACAAGTGATATACTTAAGTCAATACAAGAACACATTTTGAAGCATGATATATCACTACAGAGAAATACTACAACATGAACGATAAAATGAAACTACTTTATGCCTCTGATACAACGACAATAATGCAAGATAATCCCAGTAACATTTTTAAATAGACAGTTTCATTAAAAGGCCTGAGATCAAAACAAATAACAGAATGAAGCTAGCTCAAATCTGACCCTATTACAACAGAAATAGCCTCCCCACTTCAACAAAGAAATTGTACACACACATTTTGAGCCCCAAAATATATTGTTCTGACTTTCATATATGCACAGTGAGTCCATATTGTGGTTATTGTGACACTTATACTACTTATAGTAGTGCTAACCCAAAGAAGAAAGAAGAAAATTAAGAAAATGAGGAATTGACTGTAAATTCAACAAATATTTGAATTGTATTTGAATCTGCATAAAACCTAAACTTGGACATGCCACAGTTTGCGAACAGGTTTAGTCATAATCGCATAATAAGAATCCCAGCTTGGAATTCAAGGTAACTCATTCTTGAAGTATGTGCATCAAAATTAAAAATTAAAATAGAGCTGCAAGCAGCAATGTGGGGCCAAGCACCAGAGGTGCATGTAGGCCTCAGCATGTAGGCCGCATGCAGGGTCTGACAGGGTCTGACAGGGTCTGACAGGGTCTAACAGAGTCTAACAGGGTCTGACAGGGTCTGACAGGGTCTAACAGGGTCTAACAGAGTCTGACAGAGTCTAACAGGGTCTGACAGGGTCTAACAGAATCTGACAGGGTCTAACAGGGTCTGACAGGGTCTGACAGGGTCTGACAGGGTCTAACAGAGTCTGACAGGGTCTAACAGGGTCTGACAGGGTCTGACAGGGTCTGACAGTTTTCATAAACTATAATAACCTTGTTGCAGGTGCTGGGTACAGTGGAGCACTTCCTGTGTTACCTAGGGTCAGGGCCAGGGCCAACTCCCTGAAAAATAAATAAGGGACACCTCATTGGCAGGACCGGCCCGATCGCCTTCGTGGTGTAGTGAATCTTTTTAGCCCTTTTTTGTATGTGTGAAGCGATTTTTTAACTATTTGACTCAAACTGGAATTGAATTAGATGCATATCTGAGTGATATGAACACAGGGAAAATAGATCATTATCAGCAATTTATTTTTAATACTAATCAACAAAATTAACAGAATAAAAAATATATATGTTCTGCTTAACTTAAAACTGTATAAATTAATATAAACAGGGCTGAAAGTGAGCAGTAATGAAAAAAGCTGAAAGTCACTGAAAAGCTCGGGGGGTCCGGGGGCATGCCCCCCCGGAACATTTTTGAACTCTAGATGCTCTGAGATGCTTTTCGGCCAATAAAAACTAAGATGTCAACCACCCATTTTGGGGTGAAAAATTCCCTTTCCCTCTTGATGATCCCACTTTGCACGACCTTCTCACAGAATGTGACTTGTACTGGATGAAATCAGCTCAGGACGTGTATCTGGACAGGAGCTGCTGACAGACTCAAGCACATTTCTAAATGATCATCATCATGGTGGAACAGGCTTAATGATCTTCATGTGGGAAAAGACTCACATAAATAAGTTTTCATAAATCTATCTCCATTTTATCTGATGAATGTTCATTTTAATCTTAAAATAAGCCAAACAAACTGCACTGCACTGAAACACACACTTTTTGGACCTTCACACACAGTTTGAGGACCCCTTCTTTGAATTTCTATTTTTTTTTTTAAACCTGTTTTTCTAACTGGAGTCACATTCTCTTACTGGTTTTGCAGTGGTATTTACCTCTGCACATTTACCAAACGCATGTGGTGACAAACGCATGCATTTGTGCACTTTTATTAGGCAAAATTCAACCACATGTCGCTGTAGACCTGCTCTGTGCTGTACACCTGCTCTGTGCTGTAGACCTGCTCTGTGCTGTACACCTGCTCTGTGCTGTACACCTGCTCTGTGCTGTAGACCTGCTCTGTGCTGTACACCTGCTCTGTGCTGTACACCTGCTCTGTGCTGTAGACCTGCTCTGTGCTGTACACCTGCTCTGTGCTGTAGACCTGCTCTGTGCTGTAGACCTGCTCTGTGTGGACACTGTAACATAAATTTAGATTAGTTTTTGCTTTGCACTTAGTCTTGCACTTCTAATCAGAGGCATTGAGGAGGAGCTTGCGTGCGCTATGAGCAGGGAGAAATAGAACTCGGCTCTAAATCTTCCCCATAACTGCCAGCCCCATGTGAGCTTCATTTGACTGGAGCCGTTATGGGTGACATCAACATCACCTTACATCATCTTAGTCCACTTCTTTATACAGTCTATGCAGTCAGAATATACATGTTTACTTAC
This sequence comes from Paratrypauchen microcephalus, assembly GCA_036785185.1. Taxonomy (NCBI): domain Eukaryota; kingdom Metazoa; phylum Chordata; class Actinopteri; order Gobiiformes; family Gobiidae; genus Paratrypauchen; species Paratrypauchen microcephalus. The sequence goes on from JAVJIX010000290.1 coordinate 362,267, forward strand.
AGGTGAAATAGCTAATCGGAGGATAGTACCATTCTTGATTTCTCCTCGAGTCTGAAACAGAAGAAGCAGAAGTGTCTGAGTCACTTTCTAAAGAAAACGTGTAGAGAAGCCCCTCCTTACCTGTTCAGTGATGTACAGCTGAGGACCATCGGCATAACGCAAAGCAAACTGCTCCGAGCCAGACAGAGACCAACTGCAGACACAAACACTGGATCTTTATCTTCTTTTAAGGGTCCATAATACTCCACATGTGTTTTTGAGGAGGTAACAACATTCTAACATGACTTAAAGGTCCCACGGCATGAAATTTTCACTTTCTGAGGTTTTTGAACGTTTATGTGAGCTCCCCTACCCTGTTTAGCCCCCCCCCAGCATTTGTGATCCTTTTCAACGTTTGAAAAAAAACAGCCCAAACAGGTGATTCTGAACAAGGGAACTTTCTGACATCACACTCAGGAAAAGGTTTCCACCCCCCATCTGGATGTCTACCCACTGTCTCTGGAAATCACACCCAGAGAGTTTGGACCGCAAACGAGCTATGCAATGCGAGATGCGTTTTTTTATTTGCCTGGAAACACGGGTTTCCAGACTTGGATGTCCTTTATCTGAGCCTCCGAACCTCTGAAACAGCAGTGGTTTAATTTTACTTTCTGTGGAAATGTGTTTTTTTAATGGAAAGTGTCTCATATCTTCCTCCGCACTTAAAACACGGAAGTGAGGCCAGCGCACCAGCGCACCACTAATCCACCCGCTGCACTGGCCTCAAGCAATAACGCCCAGAATAAAGAGACATATTTAGCCTCATGAAGACAGTCAGAGTCATATCTCATGTACTGAGGCTTGATTTTGAAGAAGGATTCATTTACAGTACAGTGGTACCTCACCTTACGAAATGAATTCGTTCCAGAAGTGGTTTCGTAACGTGAATTTTCCCTAAGTTGAGTAGCTATTTCAATGGAAAAAGCCTGATTCGTTCCAAGGCCCCGATCCAAGTTTTTTTTTTATAGTGTAACTTTTTTTATAGTGTAACATTGTGTTCTGTGTAGAGACTGTAGACCCAGGACTAAACCTGGACTAAACCTGGACTAGACCAGGACTAAACCAGGTCTAGACCAGGTGGATTAAAGCGCCGCGCGCGGGTCTATTTCCTCCTCTACACCATATAAAAGCATCAAGAAGTACCATGTCATGGGACCTTTAAAGCTCACAAGAATCCATTTGAAAAAGATTTCTGGGATTCTTATTTCAGACTAATCTCATCACAAGTGTAACAGCTGTCATAAAATAGCTCTGATAGAAGACATCTACAACACCGCAATGCAATAAAATACAAATAAAATCCAATACTTTGAGAATAGAGATGGAGTTTATGTGCTCCAATGAAATAAAGACTCCATATTTAGAGTTTGTGGAGGAGAGTGATTCAGTCGCTCTGTTCCGCACAAACACTTGTACCAAGATACAGATGGAAAAAACTAAATTAGAGGTAGTTTAACTCAAGTCATTTTTGAAAAATATTGTACTTGTTTCCAGTCCTTGTTACAGTAAGTATAAAGGTGACAAATGTTGACAATATTAAATCATTTGAACTGCTTGTATTTTTTTTCCTGTGGTCTATACATACAAAAATACTACATTTGTGGATAATCCAGTGTTTTGTCATTTAATTTAAAACGTCCAGACAGTTCCTCTTATTGAGCGGTAGTCTCCCTCAGTAGGGCTGGATGATTGCAATTGTGAATAGATTTGCGATTTGATTTAATAATTTGTATGTATTTATTTTACATTTGTACAGATGTAAAGTGCAGAAGAAGAATGTTCCACAGTGTCACGAGGGACTCGAGCAGGTCACAGGACTGTGCTACATCACACTTCCACACAACACAAGGAACTGTTGTGTTTTTAAGCACCAGAAAAACCTGTAATGAATAAATGCTAGATGGAAATGTTTAAAGTCATACCATGGAACATTTCAGGCAAAGCAATAACATCTCCATGGAGACCAGCAGAACAGAACAGTTGCATATTTAACCTATAGTTAACCTTTAAAGGGTTTTAACCTGAACCTTTAACCTTGTTCATCATAAACATACCTGGAGTTGTGTTTTGTTTTTTTGTAGTTGTTAACTTGAAATCTACCACTTCATGACATCACAAGGTGGAACAGTGTTTGGAGCTTTGGGGATGTAGATAGATTCATAATAAAGAGTTACTCAAACGTGTGAATGAAACAAACACAAGTCCAGGTGTGTTTTTGTTTAGGAAACATTATCACAAGAGTCTTTTTGTGTAAAATAGGACCTTTAAGTAATATTGTGAAGTAGGAAATCCATCCTGAATACGATATTTGCTATACTCGACCCAACAGCACACAGTAAAATGAGCTCATCTCTATGAAACACTTTAGAGCAGCTCTCCACCGCCAAGGGATTTCTGAAGTACACGTATTGTCAGAAATAACTCAAATTGGATTAATTAAATGCCTATTATTATTGTAAAGCTATGATTTTATGCCCGACTTTGTGCATTCAAAAATAAATGATTCATGTATGTTTTATCTAACTGTTCCCCATCCAAGTCTTGCCATGGCTCTTATGTATATTTATTTCCTGTGAGCGCTAAAATGAGTAGCTCTCTGGCATTTTCATTTTGTAAAGGCAGCTCATGGGAGGAAAAAGACTGGAGACACCTGCTTTACACTCATTTCATGTGGAGGTGTCTCATTCTGAAGTGTGAAACAGCAGAGCAGATGGCCGTACCCCTAAGACAGGCCCATGTGACGTTTGGTGCTTTTCATGTAACATTTGGATTTGTTAAATGGGTTAGCATGGAACACATGTGAATAATAACACTTTAACATCATATAGGGTTTGCTTAATATTAGGGCTGAATTTGGAAATAAAATCCTTTTTTTTTTTGTACAAGTACTGACGTCTAGTTCACACATTTTCACACATTTTAAGCCCAAACCGGATCCTGTATTACTCACAATTGACTCTTTAATTGAGCTTTAGGACATATTCGAATATTGTTCCCTCCTCAAAAACATACCTGGAGTTGTGCTTTTTGTGTGTGTGTTTTTTGTTCTACATCTCAAAAGCTTGTGATGTCATGTAGAAGAATCCCTCAGTCGTCCAGCTCCTCCCTGCAGATAGACAACTCTAACTCTGTGTGGAGTTTGCATGTTCTCCCCGTGTCTGGGTGGGTTTCCTCCGGGCACTCCGGTTTCCCTCTAACCAGCACTAGAACCAGAACTGACTAAGCCTCTCGGATGAGCGGCGAAACGTTTTCCACCAAACAAACTTTGTCCAGTTGACAAATTGAATTTCTTCTTTTCTCCTGGATTCTACCTGGACGACTGAGGGACTCTTCACACATTATGAGTGTAGAGCGCTTACCCATCACACACCTCCCGTATTATTGACAGCAGAGCTCTTTTCTGTACAAATGAGAAAAACAAAGAGCAATGTAAACGGTTACTACAGCAGGATCCATGGAGTAATATCACTTTATAATATCGGTTTGTATATTTGTGTCTGACCTGGTCCATCTCGATGAGCTGAGCGTTGGCACCGGGCCACTCAATGGCCACCTTCACTATGTCAGCTGGAGGAGGCATGGCTCTGCCCAGTGAGGCCCTGACACACACAGTACCATTACACACAGTACACAGTACACACACATACAGTACACAGTACACAGTACCATTACACACACATACAGTACCATTACACACACATACAGTACCATTACACACACACACACACACAGTACCATTACACACACATACAGTACACAGTACCATTACACACACATACAGTACACAGTACACAGTACACAGTACACAGTACACAGTACCATTACACACAGTACACAGTACACTGTACCATTACACACACATACAGTACCATTACACACACATACAGTACCATTACACACACATACAGTACACAGTACACAGTACCATTACACACAGTACACAGTACACACACATACAGTACCATTACACACACATACAGTACACAGTACACACACATACAGTACACAGTACCATTACACACACATACAGTACCATTACACACACATACAGTACACAGTACACAGTACACAGTACCATTACACACAGTACACAGTACACACACATACAGTACCATTACACACACATACAGTACACAGTACACAGGACACAATACACAGTACACAGTACCATTACACACACATACAGTACACAGTACACAGTACACAGTACACTGCACACAGTACACAGTACACAGTACACAGTACCATTACACACACACACAGTACACAGTACACAGTACACAGTACACAGTACCATTACACACACACACAGTACACAGTACACAGTACACAGTACACAGTACACAGTACACAGTACACTGCACACAGTACACAGTACACAGGACACAGGACACAGTACACAGTACCATTACACACACATACAGTACACAGTACACAGTACACAGTACACAGTACACAGTACACAGTACACTGCACACAGTACACAGTACACAGGACACAGGACACAGTACACAGTACCATTACACACACATACAGTACACAGTACACAGTACACAGTACACAGTACCATTACACACACACACAGTACACAGTACACAGTACACAGTACACAGTACACAGTACACAGTACACAGTACACTGCACACAGTACACAGTACACAGTACACAGTACACAGTACACAGTACACAGTACACAGTACACAGTACACAGTACACAGTACACAGTACACAGTACACTGTACACTGTACACTGTACACTGTACACTGTACACTGTACACTGTACACTGTACACAGTACACAGTACACAGTACACTGTACACTGTACACTGTACACTGTACACTGTACACTGTACACTGTACACTGTACACAGTACACAGTACACAGTACACAGGACACAGGACACAGTACACAGTACCATTACACACACATACAGTACACAGTACACAGTACACAGTACACAGTACACAGTACACAGGACACAGTACACAGTACACAGTACACAGCTGGGATTTAGAATTCAGCTGGTTTAAACAACATAATGTTAAACCAGAGGCTAAAGATTTTAGATTTTGTCTTAGTTTTTGTATTGTCTTTATATTGTATTTTGTACACTCTTTTTGCACTTGGCCAGAGAGAGAAACAAAATTTCAATTCACTGTTGAACACATATGGCAGAATTGAGAATAAAGCTGAACTTTGATCTAAAGAAATGTAAACGTTACACAAATGTCTCCCACAGGTTAAATAATATTCTGTTGCATTGAACTTGTATCAAATGTGTGTTTCTGTGGTGGTTTTCCACTCACATCTATTACAGTCTCGTAATATGTCCCTCTGTGTAACGTGGACGAGCAAAGTGGAAGTCCTTTGACCATCTCCCAGTTCACAAATTGGAATTATCAGTTGGAGCATTTTTTCAAGTTGGAGGTCGGAGGGAAATATCCCAGTTACTCGCTGCCTGAGGATGTGAACAGAGCTGACAATGTGCCTGCGTGAAAGGGAATTTGTACACAGCAATTTTCTGGAATCTGTGTGTGAATGGGGTTTAGGAGGAGTTCAAATACCTGATTAATGGTGCACAGACAGGTCAGTCACGCTGCTCCTCTCCTCTGCACAAACCAATAAATCCACTCCCCTGTCAACAGAAAACTCACTTTGGTCAAATCTTTTAACATCATGAAGTCATCACAGAACCATCCACACCCACTGGTGCTGCTACTGCAGGTTTACTCACTGTTACATGAACAAGAAGGAAGAATAAATCATTGATTTTTGAATGTGTGTGTCCAGATTAAGATTGGACATACGACATACTAGTGATTATGGTACGAGGGAGAGTGAATATTCTGTGGTATAATAGAGGAGTGTTACAATACTCAAATTTCAAACTTGATTTTGATACTGAGGAATAGGCGCAGTGCTCAATACCAATTTAGATACCACAATGACAGGAATTATTTAGACATTAGTCATTTTCAACCTTAAATGGCAGTACTTTTCATATTCCCATGTGGTCTTATATGTCAGTAGGTTCCGTAGTGCTCCAGCGGCGTATACTAGTCTATGTGCTCTCAAACTTGTTTGGATACAGCTCAAGATCAATCTAAATCTATTTAGGAAAGGTTCATTTCTATCCTGTGAATGTGACTTTAGTATTGATACCTGCTCAAATGAGTATCTACTTTTCGATACTAATACGAGAGCTGCAGAGAGATGGATGTGTGGAGCAGGAGAGTGAAAGAGGACATGAAGTTTGTTAGTTGTACGTAGGGAATGCAGATGCTTAAAGATTAAAACAGATATAATCACATAATGTACATAGGCTCATTTTATAAACCTTCATGTTTGTGAACACTGGAAAAGCAAAGAAAAATACATTTAATTCAGGCACCATCTGCTGCAGTACACCACCTCCACATCTCCACCGCATTATGAGCAAAGTGCCTCTTCTAATCCCCTTCTCCAGGACATTTCACTCCATACGACAAAAACCTCTGCCTGCAGTGTCATGTACGTTATCAACTCAGGTCACTAACTTCATAGACAAAACATTATATTCAAAAAGGATCATGAAATAGAGCTGCAAGCAGCAATGTGGGGCCAAGCACCGAAGGTTCATGTAGGCCTCATGCAGGGTCTGACAGGGTCTGACAGGGTCTAACAGGGTCTGACAGAGTCTGACAGGGTCTGACAGGGTCTGACAGGGTCTGACAGGGTCTGACAGAGTCTAACAGGGTCTAACAGGGTCTAACAGAGTCTGACAGGGTCTGACAGGGTCTGACAGGGTCTGACAGAGTCTGACAGGGTCTGACAGAGTCTGACAGGGTCTGACAGGGTCTAACAGAGTCTGACAGAGTCTGACTGGGTCTGACAGGGTCTGACAGAGTCTGAGAGGGTCTGACTGGGTCTAACAGGGTCTGACAGGGTCTGACTGGGTCTGACTGGGTCTGACAGGGTCTGACAGAGTCTGAGAGGGTCTGACTGGGTCTAACAGGGTCTGACAGGGTCTGACTGGGTCCAACAGAGTCTGACAGGGTCTGACAGGGTCTGACAGGGTCTGACAGAGTCTAACAGGGTCTAACAGGGTCTAACAGAGTCTGACAGGGTCTGACAGGGTCTGACAGGGTCTGACAGGGTCTGACAGAGTCTGACAGGGTCTGACAGAGTCTGACAGGGTCTGACAGGGTCTAACAGAGTCTGACAGAGTCTGACTGGGTCTGACAGGGTCTGAGAGGGTCTGACTGGGTCTAACAGGGTCTGACAGGGTCTGACTGGGTCTGACAGGGTCTGACAGAGTCTGAGAGGGTCTGACTGGGTCTAACAGGGTCTGACAGGGTCTGACTGGGTCCAACAGAGTCTGACAGGGTCTGACAGGGTCTAACAGAGTCTGACAGGGTCTAACAGAGTCTGACAGGGTCTGACAGAGTCTGACAGGGTCTAACAGAGTCTGACAGGGTCTAACAGAGTCTGACAGAGTCTGACAGGGTCTGACAGAGTCTGACAGGGTCTGACAGGGTCTGACAGAGTCTGACAGGGTCTAACAGAGTCTGACAGAGTCTGACAGGGTCTGACAGGGTCTGACAGAGTCTGACAGGGTCTAACAGAGTCTGACAGGGTCTGACAGGGTTCGACCCTGTCAGAACAGAGACATCAAAGACAGATCAAAGGTTGCTAGGTGCGTTGCTAGGCAATTGACAAATTCCTGCAAATTTGACCTGCTGGTGGCGCTAGAGGGTTGGGGCTGGGGGCCTATAAATTGCTGTGGGTAATGAGGAGACTGGCTAAAATGTGCATGCTAAATTTCACAACTTTTTACCAGACGGTTCTAGGGGTTGCCATAGACTCCCCATGGTGAAAGGAATATAAAATAATAAGAATCAGGAGACCAGAACATCAAAGGAAAGATCAAAGGGTTGCTAGGCAACGTCGCTAGGCAACGTCGCTAGGCAACGTCGCTAGGCAACGTCGCTAGGCAACGTCGCTAGGCAACGCAGTACAAACACATTTTTTTTAATCTTTTAATATTACAGGGTACACAATAATACACATTAGGGTGCCCTATAGCAAACACTATAGGGTGCCTAGCACCTATGGTGCTTGTCCCCTAAAAATCTGGACATTGATACTGAGCAGAGGTAGTGGCGCTTAGTTCAAAGTGGAGTCAGTCTATGAATGGATTGATTTCCCCAATGACATGACAAATAAAAATGTGTTGAGTAAATGCACATATTTCTTATATTTGTAGATAAAGAGTAGGATGCACCATATATCGGCATTAACATCGGTATCGGCCGATATTGCAAAAAAATTTAACATATCGGTATCGGCCGATATCAGCAACATTAATATCGGTGTCGGTGCGTCCCTGATAAAGAGGAAGAAGAATAGAAGAAGAATAGAATAAGAATAGAAGAATGTGCCAAATGTTTTCACTGTAAAAACTAATGACATATGAAGAATAGTCATAATAATAGAACTTGTAATGCTCTTTTCAAACACTCCACTGTGTCAGTATTCAGTCTCTCCACACTGGGGCTAAGAAACTACCACTGTAGTCACAGTTGCCCTGGGGCAGACTGACTGCCAAGTGTCTTGCCTAAGGACACAACAACAGAACTTGGCTCAGCCATGGGACATGTGGACTTTCCGGTTTTATCCTCAGTTATTCAATTAAATGCAAAGATTCAGTACATGAATGATCATATTTATATACAGTGGTTATTTCTTAAACCCCACGACAAACGAGGGACCAGTGTACATGTCATTATGTCATGATGTCATGATGTCATTATGTCATGATGTCATGATGTCATTGTCATTATGTCATGATGTCATGATGTCATGATGTCATGATGTCATTATGTCATGATGTCATGATGTCATCTACAATACTAAAGATTCTGTGACATGTTAAAGCTCCCACATGACAGAATGACAAATACATGCTAATACATGCTAATACATGCTAATATTCAGTGTTGTGAGCCTGATATAAACTGTGCAGGGCCTTGTGTGGGTTCATTTAAGTGTGTGCGGGTGGGCTGAGCCCAAGTTTTGTGCCTTTTGAGCCGAGACGAAGCTCTTTTTGTCGGATTTGCTGCAGATTTCCCTTTTTCCGCGGATGGCGCTGGAGGAGCTCGTAGCTTAGCAACAGCTGCTAAGGAACAAGAGAAAGAAACCACTAATATACTCACTTTATTACAAATAAACCTCGTTTATTGTACATTTTACTTTTAACTCATTCAATGCCGGAGACGTCTATTGACGTCCCCTCGAATCCAACCGTTGAGTGCCGTGACGTCTATAGACGTCAATTGCTTTTTTCAGCGGGGGTTGCTAGGTTACGGCCTGGAGCAACTTTTGAGGTGTAATTTACATCTCTCAACCTGTAGATGGCGATGTTGTATCATTATTAGCCGATCAGAGCCGGGGAAGAAAGGAGGAGTGCAGCGTGTGTATGGTGTATTGGCCAGAGTAGTAAGATGGCGAGGCCAGGGAACCCGGAAAAGCAGACAACTGTTGATCAGCGCCTATGGAGCGATCAGATTGCTCTTGGGACCCAGGATCCTGGATCAGAGGATCGCAGAGACAAGCCGGATCAAGCAGCGAGGTCTGAGCAGAGATCTGCTGTGCCCGAGGAGGGGGCGTGTCCTGTGTGCGCTGCACGGACCAGGGAGTCTCCTCAGAACTACGACAGCTCCAAAGAAGAAGTTTACTGACTTGGAGCAGTGAGCAGTGTATGGTAATTGTAATGAATGAAGTTGTGTGTGTGTGTGTGTGTGTGTGCGTGTGTGCGTGCGTGCGTGTGTGCGTGTGTGCGTGCGTGCGCGCGTGTGCGTGCGCGTGTGTAGCTGTGTGTGTGTAAAGGTTTATGCATGGGTTTGTGTGTATGTACATATATATGTGTGTGTGTGTGTGTGTGTGTGTGTGTATTAGTTTTTATTATGGGTCTGTACTCTGGGCCTCAGACAAAGCCTCAACAAAGTTCTATTTTATAGGAAAAGATATTATATCCTGTAAACATCTCTTGGCACTATTGATTTGAACGAATTTTCAATTCACAGAGCCTTATATTCTTATATTTGTAAATAAAAAATGTACTTTGTCATCAAAAATCTCTTTCTCTGTTATTTTAGATGTTTGAGGTGTCACTAAATCAATAAATATTGATGTCAAAGTCACTGATCTGCTCGAAATCCTTCCCTGAACTAAACGGTCGTTTTCTCCATTTCTTGCTCAAAAACCAGTGTTTTTGCTGAAACTTCCCTATGTTCTACTATCAGTTATTTGAGAACCGAAAAGGTTAGAAACATAATTTTTTTTCCAGGTGAAAGAAGAGAGTCGACACTTTATTTTGATGTGTCCCATGTTTATATAGTCAAAGAACTCAGTATTCTGTGGGTCTTGGAACATCAGTGAAATTCTACTGAAACCTGTGGCACTCTGGGGGATAGAATTCTGAAAACAGGCCGGCAGTGAATGAGTTAATAAGCTGTTTATACTATCATTTCTTTTAAAGTCTGTATTTTGCACGATATTTTGATCGATATTAGTGCCAAACTTTTCGCCTGTTGTTCGTGTGTTGAACACAGGGCGGCGCTATTTGGTCACATTTTGAGACCATTCACTTCAAATACATTTATTTAATCTTTTTGCACCTTAGAACATGTATTTGGTTCCTGGAACTTATTTGAATCCTGACAATTTCATTCAGTATTTATTTGACTTGTTGTTTCAGTCCTTTGAGGAAAACACTCGCATAACTTTACATAATAATTCTGCTCTGTGGCATCTCCATGTTCTGCTCCAAACATCGCCCTGTTTTACCCTGTTTTACCCTGTTTTACCCTGTTTTACCCTGTTTTACCCACACACATTCTGGGTGAAGTTTGTGACAGTCCGGAGCTCCAGGCCGCAGCTCCAGGCCTGGTTCGGGTTCTGGAGCTTAGGGAAGGGGCTCGTTCTGTTGCAGCATCGGCTCAATGTGATATTCATCCACTGCCAATATGTCCATAACGACACCAGCCCCGCACACGGACCCCCGCACACGGACCCCCGAACACGGACCCCCGCACACGGACCCCCGCACACGGACCCCCGCACACGGACCCCCGAACACGGACCCCCGCACACGGACCCCCGCACACCGACCACCGCACACGGACCCCCGAACACGGACCCCCGCACACGGACCCCCGCACACGGACCCCCGCACACGGACCCCCGAACACGGACCCCCGCACACGGACCCCCGCACACGGACCCCCGCACACGACGGACCCCCGCACACGGAGCCCCGCACACGGAGCCCCGCAGCTCTTCAGCCTCTCACACAGACGTGGAAAGGACGCGCTTTAGCTCCCACATCACACATGATGAGACAGTATGAGACATTATGAGACATTATGAGACATTTGTCGAAAGGCGCTGTTGTTATTCATCCCGAGCCCGCGTCTCCTCCTCCACTGCGGAGGAACGCAGCCGTCCCTGGGCTTCCGTCCCTGGGCTTCCGTCCCTGGGCGTCCGTCCCTGGGCGTCCGTCCCTGGGCGTCTGTCCTCGGGATCCGGAGCGCACAGACTCCCCTCTCAGAGCCGTGCGTGGGCGAAAAGCAGAGAATAACGCGATAATAACAGTGTGAAAATGTGACTTACCCTGGAGCTGGGCCATCGATGATGCTCTCGGATGGATCCTTCGCTTCGATGAGGACAGAGGAGTTTGGGGAAAAGAGCCGAGTCCACCACGCCTTGTAGGCGGGACACAGCCTGTGTCAGACCTACCGCTGGGCCCCAGGCCCCAAATGTCCAATGACACGATACAATTAAGATGCGGTTCCTGGGAATTATACGTATTTGAAATATTTAATATTTCATTTACAATGTTCCCGCTGTTATTTGGTCCAGTTCGGGCTACAGGTGTCCTAAAAAGTACAGGACGTGAAGTCAGCCGACATCCTGAAGGTGAAGGTGCACTATGGAACTCACATCACTTCTCCTTGGATGTTCTACAGTATGGTATATCCAGGGCTCTCAAGTTTTGAAGATTGATAGGATTCTGAGGAGCAGTAGTCGAGTTATAAAATGAAACCAGGGGGATGGTGGAAGGGCAGGGCAGAATTAGAAGGTACTTTGTTAATATGGAAACGCTTTTATAACTAAATGTCCGTATTATCATTCAATAATGCACAGGGTAATATGTTATCACACACAGTCTTGGTTTAGTTCTGGTTTAGTCCTGGTTTAGACCTGGTTTAGACCTGGTTTAGGCCTAGTTTAGACCTGGTTTAGTCCTGGTTTAGACCTGGTTTAGACCTGGTTTAGGCCTAGTTTAGACCTGGTTTAGACCTGGTTTAGACCTGGTTTAGTCCTGGTTTAGACCTGGTTTAGACCTGGCTTAGTCTTGGTTTAGACCTGGTTTAGTTTTGGTTTAGTCCCGGTTTAGTCCTGGTTTAGACCCGGTTTAGATCTGGTTTAGTCTTGGCTTAGTCCTGGTTTAGACCTGGTTTAGTCCTAGTTTAGACCTGGTTTAGTCCTAGTTTAGACCTGGTTTAGTCCTGGTTTAGTGCTGGTTTAGACCTGGTTTAGTCCTGGTTTAGACCTGGTTTAGACCTGGTTTAGTCCTAGTTTAGACCTGGTTTAGTCCTAGTTTAGACCTGGTTTAGTGCTGGTTTAGTCCTGGTTTAGACCTGGTTTAGTGCTGGTTTAGTCCTGGTTTAGACCTGGTTTAGTCCTAGTTTAGACCTGGTTTAGTCCTAGTTTAGTCTTGGTTTAGACCGGGTTTAGTTTTGTTTAAGTCCTGGTTTAGTCCCAGTTTAGTCCTGGTTTAGACCTGGTTTAGATCTGGTTTAGTCTTGGCTTAGTCCTGGTTTAGACCTGGTTTAGTCCTGGTTTAGTGCCGGGTTAGTTCTGGTTTAGTCCTGGTTTAGACCTGGTTTAGACCTGGTTTAGTCCTAGTTTAGACCTGGTTTAGTCCTAGTTTAGACCTGGTTTAGTCCTAGTTTAGACCTGGTTTAGACCTGGCTTAGTCTTGGTTTAGACCTGGTTTAGTTTTGGTTTAGACCCGGTTTAGATCTGGTTTAGTCTTGGCTTAGTCCTGGTTTAGACCTGGTTTAGTCCTAGTTTAGACCTGGTTTAGTCCTAGTTTAGACCTGGTTTAGTCCTGGTTTAGTGCTGGTTTAGTCCTGGTTTAGACCTGGTTTAGTCCTGGTTTAGACCTGGTTTAGACCTGGTTTAGTCCTAGTTTAGACCTGGTTTAGTCCTAGTTTAGACCTGGTTTAGTCCTGGTTTAGTGCTGGTTTAGTCCTGGTTTAGACCTGGTTTAGTGCTGGTTTAGTCCTGGTTTAGACCTGGTTTAGTCCTAGTTTAGACCTGGTTTAGTCCTAGTTTAGTCTTGGTTTAGACCTGGTTTAGTTTTGTTTAAGTCCTGGTTTAGTCCCAGTTTAGTCCTGGTTTAGACCTGGTTTAGATCTGGTTTAGTCTTGGCTTAGTCCTGGTTTAGACCTGGTTTAGTCCTGGTTTAGTGCCGGGTTAGTTCTGGTTTAGTCCTGGTTTAGACCTGGTTTAGACCTGGTTTAGACCTGGTTTAGTCCTAGTTAAGACCTGGTTTAGACCTGGTTTAGTCTTGGCTTAGTCCTGGTTTAGACCTGGCTTAGTCTTGGTTTAGACCTGGTTTAGACCTGGCTTAGTCTTGGTTTAGACCTGGTTTAGTTTTGGTTTAGTCCCGGTTTAGTCCTGGTTTAGTCCTGGTTTAGACCTGGTTTAGTCCTGGTTTAGTGCCGGGTTAGTTCTGGTTTAGTCCTGGTTTAGACCTGGTTTAGACCTGGTTTAGACCTGGTTTAGACCTGGTTTAGTCCTAGTTAAGACCTGGTTTAGACCTGGTTTAGTCTTGGCTTAGTCCTGGTTTAGACCTGGCTTAGTCTTGGTTTAGACCTGGTTTAGACCTGGCTTAGTCTTGGTTTAGACCTGGTTTAGTCTTGGTTTAGTCCTAGTTTAGACCTGGTTTAGTCCTGGTTTAGACCTGGTTTAGACCTGGCTTAGTCTTGGTTTAGACCTGGTTTAGTTTTGGTTTAGTCCCGGTTTAGTCCTGGTTTAGACCCGGTTTAGATCTGGTTTAGTCTTGGCTTAGTCCTGGTTTAGACCTGGTTTAGTCCTAGTTTAGACCTGGTTTAGTCCTAGTTTAGACCTGGTTTAGTCCTGGTTTAGTGCTGGTTTAGTCCTAGTTTAGACCTGGTTTAGTCCTGGTTTAGACCTGGTTTAGTGCTGGTTTAGTCCTGGTTTAGACCTGGTTTAGACCTGGTTTAGTCCTGGTTTAGACCTGGTTTAGTCCTAGTTTAGACCTGGTTTAGTCCTAGTTTAGTCTTGGTTTAGACCTGGTTTAGTTTTGTTTAAGTCCTGGTTTAGTCCCAGTTTAGTCCTGGTTTAGACCTGGTTTAGATCTGGTTTAGTCTTGGCTTAGTCCTGGTTTAGACCTGGTTTAGTCCTGGTTTAGTGCCGGGTTAGTTCTGGTTTAGTCCTGGTTTAGTCCTGGTTTAGACCTGGTTTAGACCTGGTTTAGACCTGGTTTAGTCCTAGTTTAGACCTGGTTTAGTCCTAGTTTAGACCTGGCTTAGTCTTGGTTTAGACCTGGCTTAGTTTTGGTTTAGTCCCGGTTTAGTCCTGGTTTAGACCCGGTTTAGATCTGGTTTAGTCTTGGCTTAGTCCTGGTTTAGACCTGGTTTAGTCCTAGTTTAGACCTGGTTTAGTCCTAGTTTAGACCTGGTTTAGTCCTGGTTTAGTGCTGGTTTAGTCCTGGTTTAGACCTGGTTTAGTCCTGGTTTAGACCTGGTTTAGACCTGGTTTAGTCCTAGTTTAGACCTGGTTTAGTCCTAGTTTAGACCTGGTTTAGTCCTGGTTTAGTGCTGGTTTAGTCCTGGTTTAGACCTGGTTTAGTGCTGGTTTAGTCCTGGTTTAGACCTGGTTTAGTCCTAGTTTAGACCTGGTTTAGTCCTAGTTTAGTCTTGGTTTAGACCTGGTTTAGTTTTGTTTAAGTCCTGGTTTAGTCCCAGTTTAGTCCTGGTTTAGACCTGGTTTAGACCTGGTTTAGATCTGGTTTAGTCTTGGCTTAGTCCTGGTTTAGACCTGGTTTAGTCCTGGTTTAGTGCCGGGTTAGTTCTGGTTTAGTCCTGGTTTAGACCTGGTTTAGACCTGGTTTAGACCTGGTTTAGTCCTAGTTTAGACCTGGTTTAGTCCTAGTTTAGACCTGGTTTAGTCCTAGTTTAGACCTGGTTTAGTCCTGGTTTAGACCTGGTTTAGACCTGGCTTAGTCTTGGTTTAGACCTGGTTTAGTTTTGGTTTAGTCCCGGTTTAGTCCTGGTTTAGACCCGGTTTAGATCTGGTTTAGTCTTGGCTTAGTCCTGGTTTAGACCTGGTTTAGTCCTAGTTTAGACCTGGTTTAGTCCTAGTTTAGACCTGGTTTAGTCCTGGTTTAGTGCTGGTTTAGTCCTGGTTTAGACCTGGTTTAGTCCTAGTTTAGACCTGGTTTAGTCCTAGTTTAGACCTGGTTTAGTCCTGGTTTAGTGCTGGTTTAGTCCTGGTTTAGACCTGGTTTAGTGCTGGTTTAGTCCTGGTTTAGACCTGGTTTAGTCCTGGTTTAGACCTGGTTTAGTCCCAGTTTAGTCCTGGTTTAGACCTGGTTTAGATCTGGTTTAGTCTTGGCTTAGTCCTGGTTTAGACCTGGTTTAGTCCTGGTTTAGTGCCGGGCTAGTCCCGGTTTAGTCCTGGTTTAGACCTGGTTTAGTCTTGGTTTAATCCTGGTTTAGTCCCAGTTGAATCCTGGTTTAGACCCGGTTTAGACCTGGTTTAGTCTTGGTTTAGTCCTGGTTTAGTTCTGGTTTAGTCCTGGTTGAATCCTGGTTTAGACCCGGATTAGACCTAGTTTAGTCTTGGTTTAGTTCTGGTTTAGTCCTGGCTAGGTCCTGGTTTAGTCTTGGTCTAGTCCTGGTTTAGTCCTGGTTCAGTCCTGGTTTAGTCCTGGTTTAGTCCTGGTTTAGTCCTGGTTTAGTCCTGGTTTAGTCCTGGTTTAGTCCTGGTTTAGTCCTGGTTTAGTCCTGGTTTAGTCCTGGTTTAGTCCTGGTTTAGTCCTGGTTCAGTCTTGGTTTAGTCTTGGTTTAGTCCTGGTTTAGTCCTGGTTTAGTCCTGGTTTAGTCTTGGTTTAGTCTTGGTTTAGTCCTGGTTTAGTCCTGGTTTAGTCCTGGTTTAGTCTTGGTTTAGTCTTGGTTTAGTCCTGGTTTAGACCTGGTTTAGACCTGGTTTAGTCCTGCTTTAGTCCTGCTTTAGTTTTGGTTTAGTTTTGGTTTAGTCCTGGTTTAGTCCTGCTTTAGTCCTGCTTTAGTCCTGGTTTAGTTTTGGTTTAGTTTTGGTTTAGTTCTGGTTTAGTCCTAGTTTAGTTCTGGTTTAGTCCTGGTTTAGTTCTGGTTTAGTTCTGGTTTAGTTCTGGTTTAGTTCTGGTTTAGTGCCGAAATAGATGCAGAAATAATCTGATATGACTCACCCATAAAAACGCGGTCACTCGTATCCATGTCTGCACGTGTCACGGTCTTTAATAATCCGGAGCTCCGGAGAAAAGGACATATCCCGAACTTATCCCGTGTCCCGAGACGAGAGTTCCTTCTTACGCAAGTTAAGGATTCTTATTCTCTTGGAAATGCCGCGTAAACATTCACACGGCTCGCGCACAGCTGATCGGCAAACAGGCCGATCGCTCAGCTCGAGTACTGGTGCGAGTGACTTTTTTTCGCTGAAATCGCGCGGTGCCTGCATTAACTTACCGATTTTCTGGGCACAGAAGCGCTGTGAACAGTGGCTACAGTTTTGAATTGCTTAACAAAATTTCAGCGTGAGAAATACCATGTGTGAACGTGTGAACATGTCGACCTGCGTGTGTCACACTCTCAAAGCGTGAGACTTGAGAGCCCTGGATCCATCATGCATGTCATTTAATGCCATACTCTGGAACATTCCATGTAGGTGGCAGAGTGCTACTATTTCACTTCAGATCTTAAACTTTAGCCCTTACTTCAACAGCCTAAAACCTGAGCAGTTGTTATAATAGAAAACATGACAAGAACATGGTTTTACAGTCACGGCACAGTCGTTTTATTTGACACACAAGTGAGTGCGTCAGTGAGTAACACTGGGGCACACACCATTAGAACAGGGTACATCATGCTCCACATCAAAAATAGTATTTGTGACAGTAAGTCTTTATGTACAAACACAGACACACCCCGTCTCAGATCGTGGAAGTGAAAATGATGAAGTGGCTAATGCATTGGGCAATTCTGTAAAACTAAAAAGCTATTTACGGGGAAAGCATTGTTCATTTCGTTTCACTGTGACGACTGTTCAAATGACCTGGTTTGAGTGACACACGAGTCACACCATTGACAACAACAAAAAATAAACACATTTTTACACATTATGACAAATACACAAATCAGTCACACCTTTAATGACCGTCTTAAAAACTGTGACATCTTTTGTATTTTGACATCTGTACAAACAAATGCTAAAAGGTGATTCTTGGATTAGTTCAGTAGCTCATACTCCACTCATTCTTTTCCAGACTCATTTAAATGTGAACTTTGAAAAGAAACTCATAACTTGCCAATTCATTTCATAATTTAGTACATAATATCCCTCAATCATTTTGAGTATTTTCATCAAGAAGTGCTAAGAATTTTGACTTGAACCAATCAAAAAATGGGGGATAGAATGGGCAGGCAAAACTTAGAATATCATCCAAACAATTAGATAAAAATCAAGATAGTTCCACCCCCTTTTGAGATAAACCGCTACGATTGGTGAGGCAGGATATCATAGTTTTGAATTGAAAGTATCCAGACCCAGCTCATTGATTAAATGAATGGTTCTTGATTAAAAATAAAAAAGCTACAAAACTGCAATGTGGCTTTTATATTGACAATAATCGAATTTCAGACATTATAATCATCATTATCATCAGAAAAACGGCACTTCCACCCTGCCCGTCCATTCTGTGGTCATTAAGTTATGGCTGATTTAGTGTATTCTCCAGGAGTCATTATTGCACACAAAATCTACACATACGTCGACTACTACGAGGTTGCAGTGTCACAACATCAAAACGAGAAAAATAAAATAAAACAGTACGGATTTCAGGTACGTAAACGGTGGTGTAAGAGGTAGGAAATGGTCCATAAACATCACCTCAGTGTTATCTAAAGTCAAGGCCACACAAGTGTCACAGCGTAAAGCGTTTCAGCCAATAGGGAACTACAAATCTGAAACTTTTTAAAAGTTATTCTCTAGAGCAGAGGTCCCCAATCTTTTTTGCCGCCACGGATCGGTTAATGTCACCCAAAAATTTTTCTTTGCAAAGAAATTTTCCAAAGACGTCTGTTTTTTCCTCATTTTGTTGACATGTCGGTTTAATATTAACGTACGTTCACACTGCAGCCTGAAGTGACCCAAATCTGATTTTTTCGCCTCTGTGCGAAGCGTAATGAAGTTGGCTCGATGTTTGACGTTCGCTTGATATTCGGGGTTTAACATTCCCGCATTAAGATCTAAAGAAGCATTTTACCTAAATAACGCGACCAAGGTTAACGAGAGTTCTACTTGTTAATGTCTATCTAATAAAACAATAGTAAGTAATACTAACTATCGATTTATAGGCAAAAACTCTGCTCACGCAGCTCCTTCGTTCTGCGGCTACAGTCTGTGTTAGGGACCGTCAACAAATGATCTTCACATTACTGGAGGGAGTCACTGCTACGGTGGAGCAGGGGACGAAATAATTTCCCCATAAAATTCACGAAATCAACCAAAGCACTTTTTTAAAATCTGTTGGGCGTAGTAGTTGCTGAATAAATGTGTTTACTTACTACAGGTCAGATTTTGCTCCTAGGTCATATTTCTGTGAAGCAGGACACAATAATTACATTTAAAAAATTCACAAAAATCAATCAAATCATTTTTTACTAAATCTGATGGGCGTAGTAGTTGCCAAATGTTTCTACATGTCTCGAATTTTATGGGGAAATTATTTCGTCCCCTGCTCCACCGCAGCAGTGACTCCCTCCAGTAATGTGAAGATCATTTGTTGACGGTCCCTAACACAGACTGTAGCCGCAGAACGAAGGAGCTGCGTGAGCAGAGTTTTTGCCTATAAATCGATAGTTGGTATTACTTACTATCGTTTTATTAGATAGACATTAACAAGTAGAACTCTCGTTAACCTTGGTCGTGTTATTTAGGTAAAACGCTTCTTTGGATCTTAATGCGGGAATGTTAAACCCCGAATATCAAGCGAACGTCAAACATTGAGCCAACTTCATTACGCTCTCTTTTCGGAACACGGACGGACCACTCAAAATGAAGGGGGGGAATGAGCCACCGCGGCCCGGTACCAAATGGCCCACAAACCGGTCCGCGGCCCAGTGGTTGGGGACCACTGCTCTAGAGGATCCCAGAATTAGGGTAAAATTTTGATCAAAGAAAATGGTAAAAAACAAGGGATGGGACGAGACACAAGATACAACAGGTGACTGAGGTCATAAGAACGAGATGAGATTTTGTTAATAAGAAGTCTAATTGTGCATTTAAGGTCACAACTTCAGCCACACAATGTTGGATTTATCCACTTTTGTTATGGAGCTCAACAGTGACCGCTCGCTTCGGTTCCAGGAGTAAATACATTTTTCCCCATAGACTTTTCAAAAAATTCAAATATTAAGAGTTCAAAAATGTATCACAGAGACTAACAAGCTACTAATGAACAAACTAAAACTAATAAATACTAAATGATAAATAAATACTAAAACAAACTATTATCCATTATGCATTTGTTTTAAAGGTGCACAGTGTAACTTTTCTTGTGGAGGGCCCGCCAACTGCTCGTCTCCATGGAGCCGTTATTGTTCCACCATAAAGCATTAAACTTATTCATCTCCATGAAGATGAGCAAAAACGAAAAATATCCTGTTTTTCATGGTCTTTTAAAGCAATAAAAACATCTGTAATGGAACAGATGTAAAACAGACACGTTTAATACCGTACTGTGGAACACTGCAGGCAAAACAATGACGTAACCATGGAGACGAGCAGGTGGACTTTACCAGAAAAGTCACACAGCACACCATTAAGTCCAAAAAGCACCCACTTTTAAAATTCTTTTTTGGAATGTCTATGGAAAAAATGTATAGGAAACTGACTTCCGGAACCAGGGAATGGGCAGATAATGTGGAGCACTGTTTTTTTGGAACTACAGATTCTCAAGAGGCGTAACTCGGCAAAGTAAATGCAGGAAAAAACACCTCACAAGAGCCATTTTTCTCGTGTGTGCACAAGATTTTGTGGCACAAGAGATCGATTCTGCAAAATATCTATTCTGCCTGGTTTAAAATCGTGTGTGGTTTGCATGTGATAGAAATTAAACCTTGTGTTTAAGGCAAAAAGAACAGCATTAGAGTAAAAACAGAACTTTTCATGTTGCAGTGAATTACCATTTGCATGAAATTATTGCATACAATCTTAACTGTTTTACGTGGATAAGATGACAAGGAAATGTCATCTTAAAAGGAGGTTTAATACGTTTGATTTTCTAACTTTCTGCTGGTTAAATTAAAGCCCTGTGAGGAGCCACAGTCACAACAGCAAAGATAAATGGAACTGAAGAATAAATCAGTCACCATGTTTGGTACTGCGTTCATCCAAGCAGGCCCTGGCATTACACGAGCTGTAGTAGTATTAGTACTAACTCTCAAAGCACTTACTCAAGCAAATGTTACGTTCTTGGGACGGTCCCCGGGTCAAATGCAGAAAACGATTTCTCTTTTAATCTTCTAACCCTTAACCACTGCAAGGCGCTTTGTGTTACAATTTTGTATGAAAAGCGCTTTATAAATCATGTTTGATTTATTGATTCAATATATGATACTTGAAGAATTAGCAATGGCAGTAATATTTAGTGGATTTGATCATGGAGGTTTGGAACACCATTTCAAAAAGCTCCTGTACCTGTTTTTTGGGGCCAAGCAGCGCTAAGCTGCAAGGCACCTATAGTGTTTCTACTGATTCTTACTATTATTATTATTAAACATTATTCTTATTATTATTATTATTATTATTATACAGGGGGTCCTCGGGTTACGACGTTGATCCGTTCTTAAGACGCGTCGTAACCCGAATTTCGTCGTAAGTCGGATTTTGCCTTTGATCTTCCAACCAAAGCACCAATAACCTTTCCATCTGAATAATTAGACCACTACGCTGCTTGGTTATCACTGCCGCTTTCATAGGAGCAGATCAGAGCCCACATCAGGTACTTCCGCCCACACACGCACATGAGGCCGTCTTCTTCACCCTACAACCACACAGAGCGTATTCTTGCGCCGTGCGCCGCGCTCCGTTCGCGTTTGTTTACATCTCTTACCACGCTAAACCGCGTAAGACGGAATGACGCGTAATATATAAATATTTTTTAAATGGGGGCGCGTTCGTAACCACGAAACGTCGTAACCCGAGACCGTCGTAACCCGAGGACCCCCTGTACATTTTTCTTCCGCCTCTGGAAGTCTATGGCAACCCCTAGAACCGTCTGGTAAAAAGTTGTGAAATTTGGCATGCACATTCCAGCCACTCTCCTCATTACCCACAGCAATTTATAGGCCCCCACCCCAAACTCTCTAGCGCCACCAGCAGCTCAAAGTTGCAGGAATTTTCAGGTACATTTCTGCGTGTAACTTTTGAACCGCAAGTCCAATTTTCCCTGGACTCCTTGGGCCAAGCCAAATCCAACATCGTCATTTTCCGCCAGGGTAGATTTTCCGCCATTTTGAATTTTATGAAAAACACTCAAAATGCTTCTCCTCCCTCAATTTTGGATCAATTTTGCTCAAATTTGGTACATAGCATCTTTGGACTGAACCTCATCAGAAATATGCCTGGATTCTTTGATATCTCTTATCGTTTTGTCGTGACAGCCAATCAAACGTGTCCTAAAAGTCGCCAAACTGGAAGTGAGGTCATATCTTGGGAACCCTTCATAGAATTATTTTCAAACTTTTCACACTTATTCTAGTCTGCCCCAGGATTCCCCACAAAAAATTACAGGGCCCCAGCTCAAACCCTCTAGCGCCACCAACAGGTCAAAATTTGAGGGACATTCTGCTCGAACCGTAAGTCCGATTTTCAAAAACTTGGTATCCCTGGGATCCTCGGGCGAAGACTCATCCAATGCACCTCATCAAATTAGGCTGGGTCACTGCTAATTAGAACACATTTTATTGGCCGAAGCACAGGGAGTGCGCTTGTTGCTTCACATAAGAGTCGTGAAAAGTGTTTATAAACTCACTGCTGTGAATAATTAGGATACTCTGAATGCATAAGGTAAGTGAGGAATAACTTTTGACCACTGCAAACGGTTTACAATGAAATAATTCTGTTTTTCATGTTCTTGTTTTGTTTATTATATTTTTATTTTATTTTTATTTTTCATTCCTTTCTGTAAAGCGTCTTTGAGTTGTTTTGAAAAGCGCTATATAAATCTTATGTATTATTATTATCATTTATTATTATTATTATTATTATTATTATTATTATTATTATTATTATTATTATTATTATTATTATTATTATGTAAAAATCCGGTACAGCACCTATAAGATAGATTAAATTTGGATATTTTTCTTCCACCTTTGCTTAAAAGACGTAATCCACGTAAAACAGTTAACCAAGTTATAGTTGAGTTTATGAATCTGATCTTGATTATGTCAAAATAACCAATCTCAGGCACTAATCAGTGGCCTATACACAAATATCAACTAATTATAGTTCAAACACATTCTCCTGCACACAGCACATTTGACAATATTTATACACATGATTTTGGGCAAGTACATAAAAAACATCAGATCTTAATAAAATAATAACTTTTTGGATCATAATTTGCTCATTTATTACACAATATTCCAGATCATTTTAATCTCTTGATCATTTTGAGCAATTAATAAAACCTTTTCATCACGATGCACTAAGAAACTCGACTTGAACGAATCAAAAATGGGGCAGAACAGCCAGTTGAAACGTACAATATTGTATAACCAATTAGACACATAAAAATGAAGAAAGACCCGCCCCCTTTTGTGATAAACAGCGATGATTGGCCAGGTAGGATGTAATCGTGTAGGTTTGAATTAGATGGTATTCAAAGCCGAGTTCACCAATTTAATGAATGGGTCTTGATGAACGGGCTACAAAACGGATATAATGTGGACTTATATTCACAATAGTCTAATCTGTATGTACAAGTCCTTTTAAGATTCCACACATTAAAACCATGCATTAAATCCATGTTATTCCAGCCCAAGGACCAATTTTACAGTATAGACATCTAACATTTACAATATTTAATCAAGGATTTCTGATCATTTGTGTCAGGGCTGCACCATCTCTGCACTACACCAAGGTGCTCGTAATGCCAAAGTCGAATATTAGTTTAAAAGTGCACCATGTACATTTTGCATGTTTCATTCTCTGTCTGGAAGGTTCCACAGTAGGACATTAAACAGTTCTACCTTACATTTATTTGATTCTTTTATAGCTCAAAAATACCTAAAAAAAACAGGCATTCTGATGGTGGGTGTGTGAGCGGGGTCGCCTCTCCACAGATCTGACCTGTCACTTGGTCTGGTTTGGCCTCCCTGAAGGTAGAAAGGTTTAATGCCCCACTGTGAAACATTCCAGACAAAGAAATGCCCATGGAGAAAAGCATTTGAAGGACCCTGAACAGGGAAAGTTACACAGTGCACCTTTAAGTTGACTAATGAGAGCTTTTTAAGTTATACCAAATCATCTTCAAACCTTTTGGGTCTTTTTACATAACTACAGCACTTCTGGACTGTCTCCCTGTGCATGAGAGATGACAAGATGAGATGATATTTCCACATTTAAATACACTAATAGATTGTTTTCACCAGTCTGCGTTATCCCAGCTCTCCTCCACTGGTTTCGAGGGGCTCTTCTTGTTCTTACCATCTGAATTCTCCCAGTTGCTATCCCAGGCCTCCCAGCTATCTTCACTGTTCTTGTTGTTGGACGCAGAGTTTTCCACGTTGGTCCAGCTGTCTGAACTGGGGGATTTCTTGGCCTTTAAGGAGTTGTTGCTGCCGAAAGTTTCCCAGAAGTCTTTGGCCATGGCCTGGCCCGATCCGCCCTGGTACCCACCCTCTGTGTTGTCCATGTTCTGGTAGCTCTCGCCGGTAGATCTGGAGAGGAGGTAAACTTACACTTAGACAAACTTTACTTACTGATCCACAACAGAAATTATTTGGACAATGTAGCTCACACATCACAATATATTATAATAACAAAGACAAAAAAATATATATAAACAGTAATATTAAAGTCTAAACAAGTAGCAAAAATAGCAAGAGACAAAATAAGGCATAATTATATATATGTAATAATACAATATAGAAATATAGTATGACAAATATATCTTAGCTATATACAAGAGGTCAGTTCAAAGCCCTAATATGTCAAATAAACCAAATCCTAAACAGGCACAGTAAAATCCTCTGGCCAAGCCTAAAACAAAAATCTAAATTCGAGTTTGAGTTTGTGTAATTTTTAATTGCAAAAAGACTCAGACTTCACACAAATGTTAATGCAGCTGGAGTTCTACAACGTGCACAGAATCCTACTTTTTAAATCATATATTTTAGATCCACTTCTTTATACAGTCTATGGTCACATGTTTGAGAGTCAAACTTACCCATCTTCAGGTTTTGCAGTAAAGAGGTTTGTCAGTTTGGCTCCAGCTCCCTGCACCTGAAGGAAACAGGTCATGTGTCAGTCCTCAACTGACTAAAGGAACAGGTTTCAGTCTAGAACATGAAAAGTCTACAGAATTATTAACATTCTGCTATTATGATTATATCAGGTGTACTTTATAGATTATGAGACTGAGTGAGGCTCTGGAATAAAATGCATTTGTCAGACTTTCCAGTAGAGATGGAAAAATTGATATTGTCACAATTAAAGATTGTTTGTCATTTTTGCATAAGTGCTATAATAAAAAATATAATATAAAACAATCTTAGTGTGTGTAAAGGATGTAAAATGATATTTCTACACTTTTGTGGTAAATTGTACAGTCCATTCACAGTTCGTAGATTAATTGAACCTCAACCAAGAGAATTACAGGGTTTTTCATCATGGACTGTTATCATCAGATCAGCAAAATCACCCTCTACTGGCCAGGACGTCTTCTCATAACCTAAACATATGGCTCAGTTTCAGATGACAGCATACTGTAAGCCAATAATATTTAGTACATACAGATGGGGGGGGTCAGTCTTATCTATAGGAAGTGTTGGCGGCTCTAATTCTTACCATTTCACAAAGGCAGCAAGGGAAAAAAAACAGACAAAATACATTATATATTGCTGAAATAATAAGATTCACTGCAAAACCAGCCTCCATCACCAATATGGCTTTAGTAAGTTAACATAAGACTAAATTAAAATACAGTCATGCTCAGCCCTGGTTGAGGAGACGGATTTCACAGCTGTGCACATAAACATACCTTATTCGCCAGCCCAGAAATGCTGACAGCCATTTCATCTAATAATTTTCCATCTTTGACCTAAATGAATCATATAATAATTAACACAATTCTAAAACAAGATTTAAATATAGGATTGGCTTAAGTTGAAGCATTGATTTCAGTGATGTAGCTTTAGGCAGTGCACACAGGTGGGAGGGGCCTTTATGGTCGGGGACACAGTCATTTTAGGACATAATCGGGGTTAAAATATGACTTAAATATCCTGTCCCTGATTTTCCCCATGTAGAAGTATGAAACTTTCTTGTCCCAGTACAGGTGTATTGTGTAAACAGCTCTTGTCTGCCTCTAATTAGAATGCATTTTGTGTGTGTCTGGGTGGGTTTCCTCCAGGAACTCCGGTTTCCCCCACCAACCCAAACATGCTCCATAGGTAAATCCTCCAGCTGAGGTCCTGACCAAACCGAAGCAAGAAGATCATGGAGCTGGTCCCCGGGTGCAGTAATGTGCTGCTCACTGCTCCTAATAACAGGATGGGTTAAATGCAGAACTGGAATTTCCCCACTGTGGGACTAATAAAGGCATGGCCTTTACTGTATGATAATCAGGAAGTGGTCACTAGCATGCTATTTTCACATTTATAAGACAATAAAAATCTGGTACAGTGCCTTAATAACCATGTTGCTGGCCTCTCCTTCCATTTTAAACTAATGATTGGGTTTTTTCTATGATTGGACAAGCTGCCGCGGTGCTACAAACTGGTATATTATTGAATTGTAAATATGACAAGACAAGATTATAGAGTAGCAACAATAAAGATTTAAACATTTTCAGCCCCTACATGCCACACTGAAGCCAGGTTTACCACCACTTGACATAAATATAGCTATAACACATAAGAGCTGCTCTTTTGAAATTTAAGAAACAATTATTCATGCATTTTCATTTTATATTAAATTGTTCACATGTTTTTGAGCATCGCCACTTTGAAGCTTGATTTGACTAGAATTGTGTTTAAATTGAATGAACCACAAAGCTAGATATGCCATTTCTTAGTAGATAATACGAGTACTACCAAGTATTTTAAACTATGTGAGGTTGGCGATACCAGTTTATACATAGATACAAAAAAGTAAAGCCAAAATTGAAATCCAAACTGCCAAATGACCAGCTCTGTTTTGCGTCTAATAGAAAAGTATGATCTCATCTGTGGTATTTATCCCCAGTTTTCATTATTATTTCATTAGATCAGATTACACCCCATAGGACCAACTGAGCAGGTGATTGAAGCAGTTAAATACAGCGTCTGTGGAGATCAAAAATGGACCGGGCAATCAGATTTTTTCATGTTGAATGGCGGTGACTAAAAATCTGTAGTCTGTGTTTAGAAAAAAAAAAGTAACAAATTATGAGTGATCAATAGGAGGAATAAATAACACCCATCCTTGCCTAAAATCTGTTTCTGTAACTTTATAAACCACAAAGTTCTAAACACATTTTGCTGTATTTTCATGTTTTTCATGTTTGTATTCAATATGTCATTACACAACCCCATTAGGCTTTAAAGGTGCACCTGCTCCTCTCCATGGAGATGTTATTGTCTCACTTAGAATGTTCCACCTTTCAGATTTGACCTGCAACTGGCCCTATTGTCCATCTCCATGGAGAGAAGTCGGTAGCTGATCCCTTTACTCTCTTCATTTATACATTATATTGTTGAAACTTCTTGCCTTGTCCATTGTCAAGCTCCATAGTACAGATACGACACAAAACAGCCAAGCAAAAGCAAAGACCAGACATGAAGCTGATTATTTGTCCACTAAAGCAGCGAGCGAGCACCACAGCTCCAGGGACAGTTACCTTTTCCTGAGTGGGTTTGATAACACTCTCATTTAAAGTCTGTCCTAATTCAGTGGCCTACAGTCAGAGGTCAGAGAGGAAGTTCAGTCAAGAGTTCAGCATTCACCAAAGAGCAAAATAAAACAATCCATTCAACAGCAATCAACAGGCACTAGAGGGCGCACTTGTCATGATTCAAGCTATGGCAACACTCCTCCGATATTACAGCAAATATTCAATTAAAATAAATTATGATATATTTTTGAATGGCAAACGGTCCTTACAAAAAATCTTTCTAATAAGGTCAGTTTTACAGTACAAAATTGTGAAAATGTACACCAATTTACAATTTAAATTCATTTTTGTTGGGACAGTTTCTGAATTTTTTTAAAGGCACGATTTAAACTCAAATCGTGCATTTAAAAAAAGAAATTCAGATTCTTTTCAGTGCAAGTTCAGATTCAAATATATTATATTGCCATGAATTAAAAAGGTATTATAATGTTTATTTTCATTTTACTATGAATTTCAGTAGCTTTTATATTGCAGGATAACGCTTCACAAATACAAAAAGGATAGACAATTTTGTAGATAATTCTTAATCTCTTTCAACATTTAAATGTACAGGGGGTCCTCGGGTTACGACGTTGATCCGTTCTTAAGACGCGTCGTAACCCGAATTTCGTCGTAAGTCGGATTTTGACTTTGATCTTCCAACCAAAGCACCAATAACCTTTCCATCTCAATAATTAGACCACTACGCTGCTTGTTTATCACTGCCGCTTTCATAGGAGCAGATCAGAGCCCACATCAGGTACTTCCGCCCACATTGGGCACACGAGGCCGTCTTCTTTGCCCTACAACCACAACAGAGCGTATTCTTCCGCCGTGCGCCGCTCGCGTTTGTTTACGTCGCTTACCACGCTAAACCGCGTAAGACGGAATGACGCGTAATATATATATATATATTTTTTTAATGGGGGCGCGTTCGTAACCACGAAACTTCGTAAGTCGAGACCGTCGTAACCCGAGGACCCCCTGTTCTGTATGCAGGATTTTAATGTCAGTGACGAGTTGTGATAGCAATACCTTTTTAAATAGGTAAGAGCGAAAACTACATATAGCGCCTTTAAGTCACAAAATAAAGGATTGTAATTGCGATTATTAAATTGAGATAAGAGTACTGCTGCTGCTTTATTGCCATCGTGTCCTGGTAAATCCTCAACTAGTTTATCTGTGTGGGATATGACTTTACACCTCTAGTGCCGTGTTACCTGTTAAACATGCATGAATGGACCAGTGCTTCACAGAACAACATTTTGGGCAGAGGGAAATAAAGGCAATACCTTCTCAGCACATTATACATTATTTATTTAATTTCTTCTAAATTTAAACCAGGGATGGAGAATTCAGGAAAGATATCCAATTGCAATTTGTGACAAATTGTGTCTTTGCTCTAGGGTTGTTAAAAGTGCCAAAAAACAGATACTTTTTTGAATAACTTTAGAATGATCTTGAGCTGTATCAGAACAAGTATAAGAACACATGGACCACTGAGGGATAATTCCACATGGTAATACAAAAGAAAGTACTACGATTTAATGTTGAAAATCACATTCTCTTGTCTAAATATTGTCTGTCATCATAGTATCGGAACAGTTTGAAATTTTAATATCGTGACAACACTAGTTTGTTCAAAGAGTTGCGGTTTATAGTGCACATTTTAAATCTAACTAGCCTAGAAGCATTAACATGTGAGAGAAGACTGAAATTTGAACTGCGAAAGTAACACAAGAATCACACACATTTCAGAACATCTGAGTGGTCTTTTCAGTACACAGTATCAAAACAAAAAACAACACAAAAGGCATAATACAATGACCAATTTCACAAGCACAATGCTTAAAGGTCCCATGGCATGAAATTTTCACTTTCTGAGGTTTTTGAACGTTAATGTGAGCTCCCCTACCCTGTTTAGGTTGCGAAATGTGTAAACCAGGGATGAAAGTGGCCAATCATGAATTGCTTCACAATGATAGGAAGAGCCGACATCGAAGGATCAAACGTCCATGCGGCTCGGCCCGCCCACGCGGCTCACAGCTCACAGTGTGAGCCGCGCTCTGGAAGTCAGATAGAACCAGAGCCCACCGAGCGAGACCCCGCGGTCTTGCCCGCCGATAGAGCGGCCTGTTAGCTCACAGTGTCAGCCCCCCGGCTCTGGAGGTCAGATAGAAGCAGAGCCCGCCCCGCCCCGCTCTTATTCCCGCTGAAAGAGCGTCTTTCTCGGCCTCTTAAAGGTGCGGAGACACGAGCACCGCGCTCCTCCAACGGCACTGCCATGTTATAATAACAGGTCCAATCCAGGTTTAGTTCTGGCCAGACCTGGTTTATTCCACGTTCTTTTAGTCCTGGTCTAGTCTCTTAGCCCGTCAGGAACACAACGTTACACTATAAAAAAATGTTACACTATAAAAATAAAAATAAAACTTGGAACGGATCAGGCTTTTTCCATTGAAATAGCTACTCAACTTACGAATTTTTCACGTTACGAAACCACTTCTGGAACGAATTAATTTCGTAAGGTGAGGTACCACTGTATATATAAAAAATAATTTATATATTTATATATATATATATATATATATTTATATATATATATATATATATATATATTTATATATATATATATATTTATATATATTTATATATATATAAATATATATATATATAAATATATATATATATATTATATACACACCCAAAATCTTTCTCAACGAATTTGCACAGATATATTTAAAAAAAAAAAAAAAAATTACCCCGTGGCTGAAAAAAAAAAAAGCGGAGATCCACTAAAAGACGGAACTCTTTCTTCCCTGGTAAACTGAACATTTGCGGCCCTTTTCTGCGTTTGAAAAAAAGACAGCCCAAACAGGCGATTCTGAACAAGGGAACTGTATGACGTCACACTCAGGAAAAGGTTTCCACCCCCCCGTCTGGATGTCTACCCACCGTCTCTGGAAATCACGCCCAGAGAGTTTGGACCGCAAATGAGCTACGAAATGCGAGATGCGTTTTTTTATTTGCCTGGAGACACGTGAGAGTGTTTCCAGGCTCGGATTTCCTTTATCCGAGCCTCCGAACCTCTGAAACAGCAGTGGTTTATTTTATTTTCTGTGGAAATAGTGTTTTTTTAAATGGAAATCGTCTCATATCTTCCTCCGTGCTTAAACGCAGAAGTAGGGCCACCACACAGCGCACCACTAATCCAGGAAGAAGCGGAGCATTTGGCCACACCCCCACCCACTACACTGGCCTGTCTCTGTCCTCCTCATTTGCATTCAAGCAACAACGCCCAGAATAAAGCGTTTCAGAGACATATTTAGCCTCATGAAGACAGTCAGAGTCATATCTCATGCACTGAGGCTTGATTTTGAAGAAGGATTCATTTACAGTATTAGGGAACCATTAAGGAGCCATGTAAAAGCATCAACAAGTACCATGTCATGGGATCTTTAAAAAACACTAACAGAATGTACTTTTCAACACAAAATAATACTGTAGTAGTTAAATTGATATAAACATGTGGTCCCATACTATTTTCTTACTTGTCATACTTTGTCCAGTTTTCTCCTTGATACTTTGATGTTCAGTGCCTACTATCTATTCAGCCTCTTTTTATATGAATTATTATATGGGTATTGATTTTTATTTTTTTTTACATAATACAGAATAATCTATAATGCGCTCTGCTGGAGAAATGCCTCGGTAATTCTCTGCAATGTTTTCTTTCTTTATAATAAAACGTTCATTCATGCAGAACCATACAACAATGACCATTTTGCAATGTCAAAAGATACAAATAATAATGCATTTTAACAGACGCCAAAAGGATGTAAAAACTAAAACATAATTTGAACATGATATGATTTATGGCCATGCACCTATGAGCGAGATGTGTTACCGGTTCGGGAGGAGCCTTATACCCCTTTAACTACATCCACGGAGGCCAAAGAGATTTCAAATATAAGTAATTATTTCATTAGAATTTAGAATTTCAATATGCAAAATGGCAAAGAAATTATTAACTATGATAAACAGTGCAAATCTTAAAGAGAAGTGTTACCTTCAGCTGGGCTTGACTGGCTAATTTTGTTGTCTATGAAATAAAGAAATACATATATTATTTCAACATGTTGTCATTTTTAGTCAATTTTTTATCTATTCAATTGACTTTATTTTTCCGTAACATTATTATTTTATGAATGTTTTTTTACAATATTTTTATAAGATACAACAGGATCAAAAGTCTGATTTTGAATAACAAAACATCAGTAATTGAAGAAATCCATACTTACATTATCTTTAGCATAGGAGGCGAACTTGCTTGCCCCAACTGTAAAACTGCTCCATCCCTGTCACAGATAAATACAGTTTAGGACAAAGTTTTGAAACTAAACCAAAACTAAAAAACAAGCTCCACAGTGAATTTAAACTGACTGAATAAATGGATGACATGGCGTTGTTCAGAAAGTCCTCTTCTTTTTTCTCTGGGGTCACTGTGTTACCAAATCCCACATAACGGTTTTCCTGGTTCCCGCTGTAGCCTCCTCCACTGGGAACAGTGGAAAGGACAGTGGTTATAAAAGAAATGAATTATAGATGAAGGATAAACCTATTATGAGACAGACCTTTGATAAGAGTTGACATCATCACTGAGCCACTCTTCAAAAGCCTTGTCTCCCGATTTCCCCAAGTCCTGTGTCATTCCACTTGAACTAAAAAAAAAAGATCAAAGTTCAGCTTTATTGTCAATTCTGCCATATGTGTTCAACATACAGTGAATCGAAATTTCGTTTCTCTCTGGCCAAGTGCAAAAAGACAGTGTACAAAATACAATATGAAGACAAAACACAACAAAAATTATCTAAGACAGAGATCTAAAGTTAAACTAAAGTCTAAGATCTAAAATCTTAAAGCAGTGCAACATAATAAATAAATACCTATTTACAAAAAAGCAATACAATTTTACATCATCTATATCCACCAAACTATTCTACATACACCAATGTGTAAACTGTTACAATTCCATTGTTGTGCTGCTCCCTGAGTCAAGGCTTTGTGACAGTCATACCACCTGCCAAAAGGACCAAATACTAACCAAAAAAAAAAAACATTAATCCAATACATTATTAATGCACATCATTATTGGCTTATATTATTTCTGTGCTCAGACAAGGTTGTCTTGTTGTGCATGAGAGAAGAAATCCAGTGGTTTCCCAACCCTTTCCTCAAAGCTCCCCCAGCTTGTACCAGGAGTAACCAGACCCCCCAAACCATAAAAAATGCATCATATTAAAGACATTTCCCAACAAGCAGACAAATAAACCTCAATAGGGTCTGTCCAATACCCTTTGCTGAAAAATACTGGATATGTAACTCCGGTGAGGGCTTGGCCTTAGGACTTATATTTTCAGTCTCACCGATGAGAGGACGACAGGGTGGTCTTGGGTTGAGGAGAAGTCCAGTTTTTGGCAGAGGAGGTTTCGATGGACCACTCCTTTCCTTCGGCTAAAGTAGCAACCTACAAGACCAGAAATGTAACATGCAGTAAAATTAATACCCTTTCTCATATTATTGTTATATTTTGTACACAATCCTGACTGTACCTTGTCCCTGAACAGAGCGGCGGCCCGGCTGTTGTACTTTTCCTGCAGAGTCCAGTTGGGATCATAATTGTCCTGAAGTTCCAAAAACATCCGGAACTTCCCGTTTCCTCCAGCTTTCATCTTCTCCAGCTCAATGTCCTTCCACTTATCCATGGTAACCGACCGCACAAAACTAAATGCAAGAAAAAAAAAAAAAAATATATATATATATATATATAATTTTTTTATATATATATATATATCACATACATATAT
This sequence comes from Paratrypauchen microcephalus, assembly GCA_036785185.1. Lineage (NCBI taxonomy): Eukaryota > Metazoa > Chordata > Actinopteri > Gobiiformes > Gobiidae > Paratrypauchen > Paratrypauchen microcephalus. The sequence goes on from JAVJIX010000290.1 coordinate 395,650, forward strand.
ACAGTGGTACCTCACCTTACGAAATTAATTCATTCCAGAAGTGATTTCGTAACGTGAATTTTTCGTAAGTTGAGTAGCTATTTCAATGGAAAAAGCCTGATTCGTTCCAAGGCCCCGATCCAAGTTTTTTTTTTATAGTGTAACTTTTTTTATAGTGTAACATTGTGTTCTGTGTAGAGACTGTAGACCCAGGACTAAACGTGGACTATACCAGGTCTAGACCAAGGTCTAAACCTGGACTAAACCAGGACTAGACCAGGTGGATTAAAGCGCCGCGCGCGTAGTCTGGTTAACACCTGACCATATCACAAGTGAGATATGGGTCTGGAAACTCGCTTCGAAAAATCCCGTAGCGGAGGTGTGGTTAGCGATTGCCAACAGCCGTTTATTGGGCGTTATGAATGTCTATCATTGAGCGTATACGTAAGTCCATAGCCAATCATGTCAGTTGTCAGTTCAAACTACAAGCTTCCGTTTGTCACGTGGTACGCGTCACCGTCTTGCCACACCTCCCTCGCTCTCTGATTGGGGCCCTAAATCTGGGACTCTCGCTTGGACAAGTTTACAGGCCGCCTTCCAGTTCGAAACGAACGGAAGCGGCCTGGGAATTCTCAGGCTACCGCGCGCGGGTCTATTTCCTGGTTTCGTTTCGAGTCACGGCTGAGGCGAGCAGCGAGGGGGACCGCACGCAGTCTGAGCGCATGAACGAGACCCGTGCTCAAACCGTGCCTCCTCTAGACCTCCTCTAGACCTCTTCTAGACCTCCTCTAGACCTCCTCTAGACCTCCTCTAGACCTGGTCTAGACCTGGTCTAGACCAGGTTCTTCTAGACCTGGTCTAGACCGCGGCTCTTCAGACCCTCCAGGAATTCGCGATGTTGCGATTTGCAACTTCAACGCAACTTCAGCCAATCCCCGTGAATTCAGGGCGGTGTTGCAATTTTGACCAATCACCGCAACTTTCCCGCAATTTTTACTAATTTTGACCAATCATCGGCGACGTATTGAACACCGACCAACTTCCTTCTGTGTAGGAGACATAACTGAGATGAGGTGCACGTTTGTGTGTGTGTGTGCGGCAGAGGCGGTGGGTCACGTGAGTGTGGGTGTGTGCACGTACGGAAGTGTGTGCGTGTAAAAGCGCGCGCTCACCTGTCACACAGAGGAGAGAGTCAGGGTTGGGGTGTAGCAAACCATTCATTCATCTTTCACGTTAATCTGTTCATCCTGCTGGTTTTCATGAGTTCCATTTCATCCTGCTGCGCTGTCATAGCTGTGTGCGCTCTTTTTGTAATAAATGCACAAAACGCATATCTGGATCTCAGCGTATCTGTCACCACAGCCTCCTCTTTGCGCGTCACAAATCTGCGAGCCATAGGACCCAACCTCATATTCTCGGCGGCTAAAAGGTTTGAGTTTGGAAGCCGCAACATTCTGCTTTACTTCCGTGTGACAAAACAAAACTGCGGCCGTGTCCCAGTTCCCAGAGCGCACAGCTCGGAGCGCGGCCCGAAGGGGGCTCAGACTGCAGTCAAGGAGGTGCACACTTGCTCAGCCCCGACTGCAGTCCGCGGACCGCTTAACGACTGCGGTCTTCGGACCGCGTGTTAACTGCACATGGGACAAAAAAGAAGTGGGACAGCAGTCGTCGCGCCGGTGTACTGTCGAAATGTGTGACGCACATGCCCTTCGGGCCACGCTCCGAGCCGCGCGCTCTGGGAATTGGGACACGGCTTCTAATGGCAAAGAAACATGTCTGCGGCGCCATTTGCCCACAAAAATAACAGCAAAAGACCGAAACAGTTCCCCTCCTAGTAGTCATTTATTTTGGATGTTGGTAAGGTTGTTTTAGGATCATATCTGTGATCTCTGTGTCTTTGTATTATTCTTTGTCAGTAATAACTCAGTATTCAAAATATTACTCAATTTTAATTACAAAAAGCGAAAATCGCAACTATTTATCGCAACTTTCACTTCCTCCCGCAACAAAATCGCAACAAAAACCTTAAAAGCACCGCAACTTTCATCACAACTTTTTGGAAAAGCTCCCGCAAATTCAGGCATTTTAGCCCACAACAATCACAAAAAATCCCCGCGAAATCCTGGGGGGTCAGGCTCTTACATGCGTCTCGTTCATGTGCTCAGACTGCGTGCGGTCCCCCTCGCTGCTCGCCTCAGCCGTGACTTGAAACGAAACCAGGAAATAGACCCGCGCGCGGCGCTTTAATCCAGGTCTAGTCCTGGTCTAGTCCTGGTCTAGTCCTGGTCTAGTCCTGGTCTAGTCCTGGTCTAGACCTGGTCTAGTCCTGGTCTAGTCCAGGTCTAGTCCAGGTCTAGTCCAGGTCTAGTCCAGGTCTAGTCCAGGTCTAGTCCTGGTCTAGTCCTGGTCTAGTCCTGGTCTAGTCCTGGTCTAGTCCAGGTCTAGTCCAGGTCTAGTCCAGGTTTAGTCCAGGTTTAGTCCAGGTTTAGTCCAGGTTTAGTCCAGGTTTAGACCTTGGTCTGCTGGCAGCCCCGCGCCGGGTCATGCTGCGCTATCACACGTGTCAGAGCGCAGTCTTCTCCCCCCTCCCCCTTCCCCCCACACTTCACTATTAATAATTTTGTTGAAAATCAATGAAAGTTTGAGTGTTTAAACGAGAGACAAATGTGAGAAAAGTTTAAATCCAGTCTGAGAAAAGCGTATAATGTGTGTGGCTGAGCGCGCATTATTTGAATTTTTGAGATTTCGCGTTTCGTAACTTGAATTTTCTTTCGTATCTAGAGACCAAAATTTAACGTGAAGGCGTTTCGTAACTTGAAATTTTCGTTTGTTGGGTCTTTCGTAAGGTGAGGTACCACTGTATATATATATATTAGTGCTGTCAGCCGATTAAAAAAAAAATCTAATTACAGGATTTGTAATTAATTAATCTAATTAATCTCATTTTTTAAAATAACTTTTAGGTGGTTTATTGTGCTCTCCCACAGTGCAAAAAAGGTGTCAAACGTGTGATATGTAGTGGTACAGTGAAAAGACTGCAGACTTCCCCTTTAAGTCTTTCAGTCTTTCACTCACTCTTTCTCTCCGTGCACGTTACCTCCAGTGTAACCAAGACAAGACTGCTGTACACCCCAATCACCTCCCACATTACGTAACATTCATTCGAAAGCTTATTTACACCATTCCACTAGCCTATTACATGGTAAATATTTCTGGTGTACGTGAGGACGTACAGAAGCTTTCATGCAACGTCAATAAATAATATACACTGCTTCAAATATACAGAGAATACAAATAATTGTCCGTGTAAATTACTCATGGCTCACATGACCTCCGGAACCCGCGAAACTGGATTACCAGCGTGGATGTGTCCGGACCATCGCACCACGGGAGGAGGAAGGAGGCGGCGGCACCGCGGGGTGAGTAATGATCGGGTTTAGCATGATTTGGATGGGCAAAACTACTTCTTAAGTGTGCAGCCTTAGTCGCAGCAGAACACGCGGAGCGCAGCAGATACGGAAATGGGCGCGCGCGTCTTCACGTGCTCTCCCCGGGGACAGCGGGCTTTATAAATAAACTTGCCGTTCAAAGGCCCCGCGCGCCAAATTTAAAATGCGTGTGCATTGAATAATTAATTGTGTTAATTTGTATAACGCGTTAATTAGCAGTGTACAGTCAAAGTCAAATAAAAATGTATTTTATTTATTTTTGTATTTAATGTTTTACAGTTACATTAAAACAATAACTGAATAACCTTAAATGAGCAATACAGTATATGCAAAAATAAGCATAAGATTCTCAGACATTCATATTTTCTTACCAGGCACTAGAATTACACATACAAGATGTACTATTGTGATTCATCCTGTCCCTAAAGGATTTCACTGATAAATTATTAATGAATTAAGATCTAACTCCGTTCACTTTATTTGTAAACCACTTAATGACATTAAAATAGACATTTGCTATTTGATATTTGCTTAATTATGAGTAGTGAGTCTTTACCTGAGGTGCACTCCCAGACCCCTGTGTTTCCCAGAGCACTCAAGACAAATCCAGATCCCATACGAGACACTGACCCACTGAGGGTTAAAGGCTCCACACTCAAAACAGAGCTGAGGAAAAACAAAAACATCACAGAAGCAGAATCAGAAGGACTTCTCAGAATAATGGACCACTACTAGCAGGTTAAGGCTCTTTTATTTGTAGAGCACAATTTGTACATCGTACTTTACAGAACAAGCAGAATGTGAGAATATGATCTTGCTACATCTACTTACATTGTTTTCATCGTCGGCCCTCACTTCCTTCAAAACCCTCCTGGTTCTGGGACTTGCCATTTTGACTGGAAAATAAATATACTTTGCATCATCCTATAGAAATTCTGATATTGTCAAAAAAAATTTAAGACTACCTTAAGACAAAAAAGAAAATGTATACAGCACTGCAGCAAATACAGCATTATTTCATTAAACTGGAGTCAATTTCTCTTATTGATTTGTTAAATTTTTTCTTTCAAAATGAATTCATTCATTGCATCTTGAACATATTGTCTGTGAAAGGAAACAAAAAGAATGCTCCCTCAGGGCTAATATAGGCTTCCCTTCTAGACAGCAAAAATAATGTACAAGGCAAAAAGGAAAGAACTACCAAAAAACATCCAGAAATATTTTATCGAAAGAGAAAGTACTTCGAATTTAAAGGGGAATGCATCTCTTTAAATTGGCCAGAGTCCATACAACAAGGAAAAGTTTTTGTATTTCAGTTTGTGGGGTCAAAATCTGAAACAGAGTGATGAGCTCAAAAAATGCCCGAATATGAAAATGTTTAAACAAAGATATAAAGAAATTATTATAGCTAGTAGGTATGCAAAAGAAGGAATTTAAGATAGTTTGTTGTTGGAATGTACACTAAATCATTTTGAAATGCAGTTATTTATTTTGTATCTAGCGCAATGTGACTTACTGGTATAAGAGGCAGAAGCACATTATTTGTTTTAATGGTTTTGTAAACAGGGCCGAAATCAGCATTTGCTTCTCCCCACTCCTTTATTTATTTATTTTATTGGAAGATTATGTGATTAGTCATGTAAAATAATTGCCTTTATGCATCTGTTGATTACTGTTAGAACAAAATGCAATTAATCATTTATGAAATATCAATATAAACATATGACTATTAAATCTGATTCCGATAAAGCTTCAGATTGCCTGCTGATTTTAATATATTTTTTAAATAAATTCAGACATAGGTAGCCTGAGTTAAAAATGATTTACTAATGCTTCAGTAAATCTTCCAGTTAAGGCAAAGTGATGAGACTATTGCATACAAAATCCCTATCAACGTGGCAGAATGATGCTTGAAAACATAGGAAATCCACAGCAAATTTAGAAAACAACGACGTGTAACGTGGATCACTAAATAATAAAGCCAATCAGATTATAAAATTGTCAAATTATAATTGTTTTTTTGAAGAAAATTGCAGTCGTGTCTCTAAATCTAACAGTGGGGTAGAAGCTAATGTTAACAATCCACTTACGTAGGAAACGAACTATGACTTGTTGATCCGTTTTATTCGTAATTAACTGCAAATATGTTAATAACACACATCACGCTATTTAAACTCATTTTGATTATAATTTTGGCGTCAATTTACTGATGATGCTAACGCTGATTAGCTTGTGTGCTAGCCGCAATGCTAACTCCCCTGTTACCTGTCTATGGATGATCTGTCACGCAGTCGCAGGTTGGAGTCACTTTTCTTGCTCCGTGCGTGGCTTTTTACGTCAGATTCACTCTGATATGAAGGACACCGCTGATATTATCCCGTGACAAGCAGGATCCGACAATCTAAGTCTTATTTTAAAATGAAGAGCTGTTTTTTAAACACCGGTAGCCATGTTCCTGTTTGGTTTGTATACGTTGGCACCGCAATGCATCATGGGAGTGTTGTGCTCTCCTCAGTGTGCTCAGTGTGGATCTGTGGAGCTGCTCCACAGATCCACACTCACAGCTGTGAAATCCAAACATTTGTGACTCAAATAGGAAATATAATAGTATCATATGTGAAATCAATATGTCTCTTTCTGCATCTTGGAAAGGCTGCAACGAATCATCGGAATAATCGTGACTAGTCTTCGATTAAAATAACACTAATTGTATTTTGATCATTTTTAATCGCAAACTGGACAATACAGACATGCCAAAAAAGTACAGTACGCATTTAGTGTAAATTGTGACTTTAAACAGTTACAATAAAAAAAAATCTATTCCATCTGTATTGAGAACAGACTTGTTTGCACTGACATTTTCAGCCAGTATGCAGCTTAAACAAAACATCACAGACAAGCAGTTGTTCAAGCATATGTACAAGGGTTTATTATCAAGTCATCAAGTCATGTTTGTCATTATGGTACATATTTACACAAATAGGTGATACTTGCAGTGAGCATCTCAGATTAAGATCCTAGTCAAAAGGAATTACAGAAGGACAGATGTTGGTCAGAGCACAGGCAACCCTTACCATTTTGTCCAGAGTAGTGAACTCAGAATCATCAGTGTTGTACAGTAGCGATATTGGTGTAGGACCCTGGAGCACCAAACCCGATCACTCGCTCCACATGAATGCGCACAGAGGCTAACTTCCGAGTATCCTCCAGCTCCACAGGAGCTTTTTACCTCTGGTGAACGCAGGAATTTCTACTCTGGCACAATAAAGGCCCACTTGATCTTCAATTGTAAAACCTCTGTCTGCTAATACAAGATCACCAGGTAGTAAATTATCTAAAAAGCCACTGTTTGCTGTAATATGGGCATCTGTTGTTCTTCCCCCCCATCCCCTTGAAATGAATGAGATCACACCCTGTGGCGTAATTCCAATCAAATATTTCATTGTGTTGTGAGATTTATACCTGGAGTATGTTTGACATTTTGCTTTCAAATCTGAAGGTGTTTCAATGAAGATTTCAAAACAATAATACTGATGCACCTGTTCATTGCAGTCTGACAGTCCCAGCAAGGTATGAGCTACATCGAGCCTGACCTCTGCATGTCGTTTCTTTTTCTTAAGTTCCTGACGTTGGTGAAACCTTACAAGGCTGGTGTCTGCCCGTCGTTTTTGTGGAGACGTCAGATATTTGAAGACACTGGGCACGTAGTCCGGAGATAAGGGGTTGTCGCTTTTCTTGCCTGCAGCAACAACAACATTAACAACACATTAGCAACGCCATAAATACATGACGGTTTATGGCACAGACCTTCCGGTTTTTACTCAATTCCAGGTGCTACCATGACTGCATAGACTGCAACAATAATGCAACAGACCGAATCTAGTCGAGTGGCGAGTGTCTTCATTGATAAGCTAGCGCAATGTAAAAGTAGACATACCATAACACTGCCCGGGCAATATGTAGCTTACTGTGTACGATTACTTTCTCCAATCGATGTTACAGATTACAGGGAACGAATTGGATTCATGAGAAATACATGTTCATCTTGTTTTGAGGACTTTTTTGTAAGACAACATTTGCTCTACCCTGGCAGTCTACTAACAACTAGGAACACATGTTATCTATGTTAGCCAATGTTATCTACAGGGCTCTCAAGTCTCACGCTTTGAGCGTGTGACACACGCAATTCGACGTGACACGCTCACGCCCCCCCGTCACCCCCTCTCCTTGGAAATCTCACTCCTACCAATCTTCAAAACTTGAGAGCCCTGGTTATCTAGCTTCTGCCGTTCTAAAACATTGGGCACTTCGCCCAAACAATCAATTATTTATTCGTCTTACCTCCAACAAAGTGATCACTACACAAGCGTTGGTAGACCGAGGGTTGCCAATCCTTTCTATTAATGGCCACTATCCATCTTCTCCTTCTGTCCGGATCCTTTGGGATACGATAAAACGACATATCCTGCCTACTGTGCTGGTGATTATTACACCCGTGTGCGCAACAATACAACGACATGATTGCGAAATAAGAAGTAACTTAACGCAATGGCTATATTCGATATCTGTGTCCTTCAACGTTCCGTTGATCTCTGCTGTGTTGTTGGCTGTGGTATGCCACTTCATGTCCAAAATGGCGTACACAATTTTGTGACGTCACGTGGGATGGGTCAATAACAGCAGGCTATACATGGTGTCACTGTATGACATGAGTGACCGAGCTCTGCATCAGATGGCTGTGTGTAAGTGGGCACACATGGTTCAGCCAACCTACACACAGGGACATATAAGTATGTGTAAGTGTGTTTATGTTTGTGTGTGTGTCTTTTATCACGCTGCTGTATAACCCACCTTGCCGGTCTTGTTTGCCGTCTCTTCAGGTGGTGAGGATGAAGGTTTATCCTAGGGGTGGGCGATATCTCGATATTTTAAATATATCAAGATATTTTTTAAACTCGATATGGATTTTGACATATCGTATATATCGATATAATGTTTATATTTAATTCTGTTTTCGCTTGTTTGCCTTCTCTGTTCTGTGTGTGCCCCCGATCTCCCCCGCCTCCCCCTCGTGTCTCATTCAACATGGCGGTGCCACAAACAGTCCGGCGAATAATACAGAACTCCTCTCCAAAAAAAAAGGACAACTGGCTCCATTAAATAGAGATACTTTGGTTTTAAGGCGTCGGATGAACAGCAGACAGATGCCTACTGCTGTGAATACCGAAAGTTGGTGCGAACCAAAGCTTCTAGAACCACAAACCGTTTCCACCATTTACAGACTCACCATCAGCAGCACATCCTCTGTCACAGAGAGAACACACACATTCCAATGAGTCGTGTCCTTTAGTGCGACAGGAGCTGATCCATCAGGGCACAAGGACAGAGCTGGGGTTTTTTTTTCAGCGTTTATAGTTTAAGCAAATGAGCCATGTGTCATGATCCTCCTGGGTTCTCCCCCCCTCCCTCCTCACCTGGGAGGAACCATATACTTCACACCTGCAGCCAACTACTCACTCACCTGTGGTCCATCTACAATCAACTCTGCTATAAGAACCGGTTCATTCCAACACTCCCTGCCAGTTCGTCAGTTAACACTCATGGTAACTTGTCTTCTGGCTCTCAACCTGTTAGATAACTCTTCTCTGCTCTGTGGATTTTTTGAACTTCATTGAATTTTTTCCTGTTTCCAGTTTACCCCGGACCTCTTCCTGTTTCTGTTTCTGCTCCTCATCTTGGAACCATTTCACCACTCCGCACCTCCTGGCCCCCAGTCTGACACCAACCTGCTCCTCCTGGCCCCCAGCCCATGATCTACCTGCTCCTTCTGGCTCCCCGGTCCAATACTTCCAGCTCATTCTCTGTAGAATAAACCATTTAAACTTTTCTTGGTGTTTCTGCTTTTGGGTCCGGCTAGCCCCCCGTGACAGTACCAACTGGCCAAACATGGACTCGGCAGACCAAGATTCTCTGCTTCAGGCTGTCTCTAGCCGATTCAAATATTCTATTTAATGTCACATAAAAATTCATTGTTATATAAAGAATAATTTGATTTGAACCACACACACTGGTTATTTTAATTAAGTTACACATACACAATTCTTTGGTTCTAATATAAAAACAAAACAGCCAACCTGGTTTTCACGTCTGTCTGGGGAGAATACTTGTGTTTGCTAGAATGTATTTGGACATGATATTTAATACCTGCATTCAAATGTTCTTTATCTGTAATCTAATCACAGTACTTTTTAAAATACTTTAAACACGATTGTAGTGTAAAAAGGCTGCACAGTATTCCAATATTATAATAAAATATATGTGGGCAGGACAATCCCACAGGCCTCACCCTGACAGCAGCTCCTCTGTGCACACTGAAGCACAACATGATGTACTGCCATGGATCTTTATATTATTATTTTATTTTAGAAAAGTACCTGAATTACTTTAAATTAGTATTCTGAGTATGTATTTTCCATACATGTATTTAGTTATTTCCTCATATATGTAATATGTGCTGTGTACTGTACTACAGTATTTATCATTTCGTATAATACACACTATGTTCTCTTTATGACATTCCTGATCATTACTGCCATATTTTAAGACTCAAGTCAATCCAAAACGATGTATACTTTTCAGTTAGTACTTTGTACATGTAATAGTCATAGGTGCAGGACTGTGAGGTCATCATGCTGGTCCTGTGCTGGGCCCTCCAGGGGACAGCCCAGTCCCCTTCAGACCACAGTATCCTTCTGGGGACTTTGTGGAGGTGCTGCTGGTGGTGTTCCTCTGTGGAGAAGAACTGAGCTCTGAGATCTGATCTACTGTACTACAAATAACACCAGTACAAATAACACCAGTACACAGTACATGATTATACTGTGTACTACAAACAACACCAGTACACAGTACATGATTATACTGTGTACTACAAACAACACCAGTACACAGTACATGATTATACTGTGTACTACAAACAACACCAGTACACAGTACATGATTATACTGTACTACAAATAACACCAGTACACAGTACATGATTATACTGTACTACAAACAACACCAGTACACAGTACATGATTATATTGTACTACAAATAACACCAGTACACAGTACATGATTATACTGTGTACTACAAATAACACCAGTACACAGTACATGATTATACTGTACTACAAACAACACCAGTACACAGTACATGATTATACTGTACTACAAACAACACCAGTACACAGTACATGATTATACTGTACTACAAACAACACCAGTACACAGTACATGATTATACTGTACTACAAACAACACCAGTACACAGTACATGATTATATTGTACTACAAACAACACCAGTACACAGTACATGATTATACTGTGTACTACAAACAACACCAGTACACAGTACATGATTATACTGTACTACAAACAACACCAGTACACAGTACATGATTATACTGTACTACAAACAACACCAGTACACAGTACATGATTATATTGTACTACAAACAACACCAGTACACAGTACATGATTATACTGTACTACAAACAACACCAGTACACAGTACATGATTATATTGTACTACAAACAACACCAGTACACAGTACATGATTATACTGTACTACAAACAACACCAGTACACAGTACATGATTATACTGTACTACAAACAACACCAGTACACAGTACATGATTATACTGTACTACAAACAACACCAGTACACAGTACATGATTATACTGTACTACAAACAACACCAGTACACAGTACATGATTATATTGTACTACAAACAACACCAGTACACAGTACATGATTATACTGTACTACAAACAACACCAGTACACAGTACATGATTATACTGTACTACAAACAACACCAGTACACAGTACATGATTATACTGTACTACAAACAACACCAGTACACAGTACATGATTATACTGTGTACTACAAACAACACCAGTACACAGTACATGATTATACTGTACTACAAACAACACCAGTACACAGTACATGATTATATTGTACTACAAACAACACCAGTACACAGTACATGATTATACTGTACTACAAATAACACCAGTACACAGTACATGATTATATTGTACTACAAACAACACCAGTACACAGTACATGATTATACTGTGTACTACAAACAACACCAGTACACAGTACATGATTATACTGTGTACTACAAACAACACCAGTACACAGTACATGATTATACTGTACTACAAACAACACCAGTACACAGTACATGATTATACTGTACTACAAACAACACCAGTACACAGTACATGATTATACTGTACTACAAACAACACCAGTACACAGTACATGATTATACTGTACTACAAACAACACCAGTACACAGTACATGATTATACTGTACTACAAACAACACCAGTACACAGTACATGATTATACTGTGTACTACAAACAACACCAGTACACAGTACATGATTATACTGTACTACAAACAACACCAGTACACAGTACATGATTATACTGTACTACAAACAACACCAGTACACAGTACATGATTATACTTCATTAGAAATGCCATGCGGCTGCATCTCTATAAATGGATTGACTGATGTATTGACTGTCGTTTGTCCTCCTGCACTCAGCCCTTTGACTGAGACACAAAGGGATCAGTAAAGTTTCTCTGTCTTTCTCTGGGTGACTGCTCAGACTCATCTTTGTACCAGCGGCTGATATGGATATGGATCTGTAGAACAAATACAGAGAGAGATCCTTCTGGATTTCCAGGCAATTCATTCACCATATTTTAACTTTTATTTTTAACTTTTACATACAATTGAAATAATTCTTTGACGAGTCTAATTGAAAAATAATCACTGTATAGTTTATTAGCATTTATTGCAGCTCTTTAGTCTGATCACAATCTTGAATTGAATTAAAGATCATATTTTCATACACATAGTAGGTACTTTTCACACAGTGACTGAATGCACTGGATTTCCATAGGTCACGTTGTACATTCATTGTATAATTCTCAGAAGTGTTTAACCCACTGTAAACCTCTGAATCCATCATGATAAAACAGATAACACCAATGATTAACTGATAACATTTGTTATTGTCCTACTGTATAATCCCTGTGTACACATCTACAGGGAAAGGATACAGAAGCAAACACACAAATAATGAGGATTGCTCAGTTGGAATAGAGGTAAGATCGGGCCTAAAAAATCCAGCCCGACCCGACTCGGCCCGCGGGTCTTAAAGCCCGACCCGGCCCGAGCCCGACCAATTAACTTGATTTGCAGGCCCGAGCCCGAAGCAAACCCGAAATTTCATATTTTATTTGTGAGGGGCGTTTTTTTTAAAACTAATGATAATATAGATGTTTGACGATCATCAGTTTTGCTAGTACAGCTGTTTAAATGCCTGCTCAGCGTCGAATGTTCCCCCTAATGTTTTATGTGTCTGAGCAAACACACTAACTCCCTGAGCGCTCCTTGGACCCCTGTGCGCGACATCCGACATGCCATATTGGGGATACCAGGTCAAAATAGATGCGGACTTGCGGAGGGGAAGATTATTAAGAGCGGCTCCTGTTTAATAGTTAAATAGCAATTACCTTACAGCGCCTTCTCTGTTTTATCCAAATTATTTATTTTAAAACAAGTATTCCTTAGTTTAGTATCCACACATCGTTTTATTATACATTTTTATAAACATATATTTATTTATTTTTTAAGTCAGCGAGAGAGAAGCACGGCCCGAGCCCGACCCGAAGCAATGATTGACATTTTAGGCCCGAACCCGACCCGAAATTCGGGTCGGGTCAGTTCGGGCTCGGGCTTGGGCTTAAGATCTTACCTCTAAGTTGGAAGAGGTTGTACAATGGTTTAAGATAACAGGCCTTCAAACATAAACTAAGAGAGGTGTAAAGGAGAAATTCTCTTCTGTTAACTGGACAAAAGTTGTACAGGTTTTTTGTGTTTGTTTGTTCGTTTGTTTGTTTTACAGTTCAGTTGACAGACAGAATTACATTTTCTTTTGCTGGGGGGGTCATACCTGGACAGTGATTACACAGACATCTTTCTAACAAACGGACTGAGGGTGCAAAAGTAATCCTCCTCCATTAAGTGTTCTTATTTAGTCTGGTTAAGATTAAAATGTAATAACCATGGTGCCATGGTAGGTGTAGACCTTTGAGCAGAAAAGTTGCATAGTACATATTTAAAGGTCCTCTCTTGTGAGCTTGAGCTATGACGCTGTTACCTCTTCAAAAACATATGTACACTTGTGTTTTGTTTTATTCTTACATGTTTGAGAAACCTGTTATTATTAGTCTGTCTACATCTCCAAAACTCAAAATGCTCTGTTCCACCTTGTGATGTCATGATGCGGTAGTTTTTACCTTTTACCTTTAGATTGGGAATTCAAGAGCTGATATAATTTAAATGATTCTAGTGAAGGTGTGTGGAGTTTTAAAACACAGCAGAGCACTTCCTGTACATGACATCAGAGGGCAGAACAGAGAAATCTTTTTTTATTTTTTTCCAGCTCAGTTGACAGAATTGAATATTTCTTTTGCTATAGACCAAACCTGGACAAATGGGGGATGATACAGACATCTTTGTAACAAACGGGCCGAGGGTGCAAAGCCAGTACGGCTCCATTAAGTGTCAACATTTCCCTCGCCTAAAATGAGGGCGGAGCTCTTTAAAATGAGTGCACCCTTTTGTGCCTGAGAAACTTATATTACATAACTCACAGACATGATGGAGGTTACACCACCTGCTTGTCTTAATGGATATGTTATTGCTTAGTTTGGAAAGTTCCACAGTATGGCATTAAACTATAAACTATACAGTATGTCCAGGAATCGCTGAAGAGGTGAGGCCGCTCATAGTAAGAACTTTTTACACATATTTTTAGTAACAAAATAACCTTTAATTGAATAAATGTAAGTATATACATTTATTGCAATACTGTTGAATATTCTAGCAATAGCAATAACATTTCCATGGATACCAGCAGGTGGGAGACCTTCCACCAGAAAAGCCACATTGTGCCATGTGCCATGCATCTATAATACGTCCATGCATTGTATTAAAAAAAAAAAAAAAAAGCACATTAGGGATTAGGCTGCTGTGTTTTCTGACACTATTTTGTGCTTTTTTTTACCCTGTGCTTAATCCAGATTTTCATGGTAAATGCATTGAGTTGGGAGTTTATTTTATTTTGTATTTTATTTATTTATTTTGACGATGGACGATGGAATCGGACATAGTCACAGAACAAAGCAGCAGATGTGATGCACACAGTTTAACAAATGCTCATTTTCAACCCCCGTCCCTGTTTGAGCTTTTCTACACTGACATAAAATCTAAAGTACATATAAAAAAAATACAATTTCATCTATATAAATACAGCAGTGCAAAGACGTGTAACACTCACTCTATTGACATATGGGTACAGATTAAATCTGGAGCCAAGATTTAAGTTTAAAGGTGAACAGTTTCTGTTCTGTTGTTTAACTTTTATTTTTAACTTTTACATACAATTGAAATAATTCTTTGACGAGTCTAATTGAAAAATAATCACTGTATAGTTTATTAGCATTTATTGCAGCTCTTTAGTCTGATCACAATCTTGAATTGAATTAAAGATCATATTTTCATACACATAGTAGGTACTTTTCACACAGTGACTGAATGCACTGGATTTCCATAGGTCACGTTGTACATTCATTGTATAATTCTCAGAAGTGTTTAACCCACTGTAAAACTCTGAATCCATCATGATAAAACAGATAACACCAATGATTAACTGATAACATTTGTTATTGTCCTACTGTATAATCCCTGTGTACACATCTACAGGAAAAGGATACAGAAGCAAACAAACAATATCAAGTGTCCCATATATTCTGCTGAGACGACAGGTAATCTTCATTTGAAAACATTTATTTATTACAATTTGTTGGTATAAAATGTTGATGTAACCTCTATTCAATCTTTAAAGGGTTCTTTTTAACAATATCATTATACTTTTATATGATATTGTGAATGTTAGACGAGTAGCAGCCCTACCAATTTATTGTTCATCTTGTTTTTAGACCTTGGGGGAGAAAAGTAGAATATGGGAGCCCTTCATATTCTCCTCTATTAATGGAAACATTTAGTAAAAATACTCTCATAGTTCAGCATAGAGTAAGAATTCTAATTTTGTTGTTACTCAGACTCATTTGAACAGTTTTCATTGTTTATATTAGTTGAATAAATTACTTCAAGAAGTTTCCATTGCTAAAGTAATTCTGCTCCTGTTTCTCCTCATGACTTAAAGAAACATAAATATTGCAGAATCTGGATATAATAAGTTAGCTTATCGATATATAGCTCACGTATGAGGGGGAAACTATAACTTTCAAGGCTGGTCAAATAAAGTTGTCCAAGTTGTTTACTTTCATGAACATACCAGCAGCAGCAGTAAATGGAGTTGATGCCATTGGCTGTAGAGTGATAGTGGAAGTGTGAAGGCTACAGTTCAGGGACTGTAAAAGCTTTTCACCTCAGATAAACAGCTAAGGTTGAATGAGGTCACATCATATTTCACCAGTGTCTTTCTTTACATGAGCAAGATTTACTACTTTCCTAATTAAATATTTGTTATTCAGATAAAAAAATAGACTAAAAAAGTATGATTTTTGTATTATTATTTATTACTGTTGTTTTGATTGTGTTTATTGCACTGAAAAACTGAAACACTTGAAACTGCTTGTTTCCATGAAAATGTACAATACCCTACAGCAGGGGTCTGCTGGGGTCCCTACAGGCCAGGGACCCCCAAACAGATGGCGAACTGGGCCAGGGACCCCCTACTATATATACGGCATAGAATTGTGTTTTATATTAAATTGAGCTTAGTGTCATGTATAAACATTGCTACTCTGTTATGGTACATCCAATACAAGGAAATAATACACAGGTTAATACTGTATTTTACACTATAAAATATAAAATTGTATTATTTGAAAGTGAAATCAAAAGATTTCGCGACCCCCCCTGCAGTACCTCTGCGGCCCCCCTAGGGGTCGCGACCCCCCTGTTGAAGACCCCTGCCCTACAGTATGACATAAAACTCGTCTCTTTGGAGAATGTGGTGAAGTATGGTTTTAACTTTCTATTTCCGTGGAATCATGCAGGTGACGAGCTCTCTCCAGAAAGTTAGACAGTACTCTTAAGATGTAAAGAAAACACATACGATATGTTTTTATAAATGCATGGTCTGGGTTCCATCCCCGGGTCGCCCGAGCCTTTCTGTGTGGAGTTTGCATGTTCTCCCCGTGTCTGGGTGGGTTTCCTCCGGGCACTCTGGTTTCTCCCACCAACCCAAAACATGCTCCAGGTAAAATCCTCCAGCTGAGGTCCTGACCAAACCGAAGCAGGAAAATCATGGAGATGGTCCCCGGGCGCAGTAATGTGCTGCTCACTGCTCCTGATAACAGGATGGGTTAAATACAGAGAAGAATTTCTCCTGTGTGAGATCAATAAAGTTGCTTTCTTAAAATAAGGTATCTATTTGTGATTTCTTTTATATTTTCACAACTTCTGTATTTTGTCCAAAATGATTAGTGAATTACAACTGGGTCACACTATTATAAATTATAGCTGTAAAGTGTTGTATAAAGAGGCTGTAGTTGCATACAAAACAATGGCACAGAGTGCCTATTGCACTTGACTAATGTTAATAGAAATGAATGGAAAATGGTACATTGTGCATTTACTTTTTGAACACTGGTTAATAAAAAATGTTGATTAAACAACTCCAAAAGGCTTAAACAAACAAAAGGCTACTGTATCAGCCATAGAACTACTTTCATTATTTTATGTGTACTGTAAATCTCAACTCTTTCTATTACACTTTGTATCTCAATAAAACAGATGACACTGATGATAACGCTCTGGTATCAGTCCATCCAAGTTTATTTATTGAGTCCATTACAACAACACAGAGACAATCCCAATGCTAAACAGGAATAATAAACATTATGATCACTAGAGCTTTGTTATTATCCTACTGCACACTTCCAGTACACAGATGCTAACTAAAAATCAGTTATTTAAGAAAAATATTCATGTAGTAAATGTTCTCCCCTATAAATGTATGAATAGGCTGGAGCTGAACGATTTGAGGGAATTATTTACAATCTGGCTGAATTATTTAGTGGCAGTTTTTCCAAGAAGGATTGCAATAGTGATTAGATTTGGTATTTATGTTTTAATATTAAGATTCTGTTCAAAGTTTAACACACCCAGAAAAACTGACAAAAAGACTGAAATATGAACTGACAAATGAATACAAGAATCACATTTCAGAACATGTTTGTACAGATCTAAACTACAGTGTTTTATGCAGAATAAGACATGTATTTAATCTTTATTTAACCAGGAAAGTCCCGTTGAGATTTTACAAGGCAGTCCTGGTTCTCTAAAATCCACAGACATTTCATATAAAACAGATTATATAAAAGGATTGGTAATTGCGTCCATTCATTTGTTTTACATTGTACATTGCTATGGCAACAGTCTTAATTTGTCATCATTCTGAAACCCATGATTCGTAGGCCAGCAGGAAGAATGTCATTTTCCCCATCAATTCTAACAATTTGCAGCAAAAGCTGTTTACAATGTACAATATATATATTCAAAACATGAGAAATGATGGTAGTAGTATTTAAATTGCTGATAAGATGTTGCATGAACGATTTTAACAAGAAACATTATTGATTTTTTGTGATATCCATTGGGGTTTGAGCATTCTCATCCAAAAACTGTTCCTTCTTGATAATAATTCCGGTGTCGAAGTCCAAAGGCACGTCAAAAAACAGCTCATCGTCAAAACAATCTTCATCTGACGGAGACGCCATGAACTTCAAATTCATCACCAAACCTGTTAGCAACCCTCCAGCAGTAGAAGCTGCTACCGTCGCGAATATGGCCGCTAACTGGAATAATGCTTGCTCTTTAGCCGTGCGACCCAATCCTGGCTTTAGCCCTGGGATTAGCTGTTGAAGTTCGAGTAGTTTCGAATCTCCTTCTGGTGGGGCACGATGAGAGAAGATCTGATACAAGCTAGGTCCATACGTTTCTTCCGTTGCTAGCAAAATAGCGCAAATTCCTGCCATTGACGAAATGATTCCAGTGAGTCCATGGAGATTATGGATGCCACATTGATCTTGGATTCTCAATTTCTTCGCCATGAAAGGAGTTAAGTATTTATAGCCGAAAAAGCAAGCGGTGCAACCCAGAATTCCCAGTGCGTACGCAGCAGCCGGAGAAATCATCATATCCACGGATGCGCCAACGGTCACTCCCCCTGCGAGAGTCACGTTTTGGATGTCCGCCATTGTTAGTTTACCACGCTTGTTGAACATGGCAGATAAGGCAAAAGCCGTGATGGTTGAAGAGCATAGACCGATAAAAGTGTGTAGAACTGCTCGATGTTGGTCGTCACCTTTAATAGTCAAAGCGGAGTTGAATGAAGGCCAGAAAGCCCACAAAAACAATGTCCCCATCACCGAAATAATGTCCGAATTGTAGCTGGTTGTCTCTTTGGGGTGTCCGGAGTTCAAACTTGGTCGATACAAGATGAAAGTTACACCAAGTCCGAAGTAGCAGGCGAATAAATGGATTAAAATGGTACCGCCAGCATCATTGATTCGTATATACTTCAAAACTGCCCATTCGGTGACTGAAAAAACAGGGATTTCAAGCAAAGCCATAACTACAAGCTGAACTGGACTAGTCTTTCCGATAACTGCTCCATACGAAATGAGCACAACTGCACACGCAAACTCCGCATTCAGCAAATTGACAACGCCAATGTGAATCTTCCCATCGTAGTAAAACTGGAAAAATCCTTGGATTAAAATCGCCCACTGGATTGAAAACGCGGCAGTGAGGAAGTTGAAAACCATACCACTAAATCCATAAAATCTGAAGAACGCAAGCAAGCATCCAAAACCGATGAAAATCATCACTTGGATGTCCGCAAAGTAGGGGTAATCTCTATACATCGAGTTGTCCATTGGGTTCGTCTCATTGTTTTGTAGCTTGGCGTTACCATTGTCGTCGTAAGTGACAAATAACGAATAAAGGACTAGCATGACAATCTCCATTACAAAAATTAGCACAGGGAGACGCACTCGAAGACCCGTGTGTGACTTCATTTTGGCAGGTTGACGCTCAAAGAACTGCTTTTTTCTAACGTCTAGTGCTTTTATGGCTGTCCGAACAGGAGATAAGAAGAAATGCAAAGGTGAGCATCAAATCATATCTATTGGACAACAGCGTTTATTATTAGAATGCACTTTAGTCATAAGATTAATGAGGATTGCTCAGTTGGAAGAGGTTGTACAATGTGGTTTAAAGATAACAGGCCTTCAAACATAAACTAAGAAAGGTGTAAAGGAGAAATTCTCTTCTGTTAACTGGACAAAAGTTGTACAGGTTTTTTGTGTTTGTTTGTTCGTTTGTTTGTTTTACAGTTCAGTTGACAGACAGAATTACATTTTCTTTTGCTGGGGGGGTCATACCTGGACAGTGATTACACAGACATCTTTCTAACAAACGGACTGAGGGTGCAAAAGCAATCCTCCTCCATTAAGTGTTCTTATTTAGTCTGGTTAAGATTAAAATGTAATAACCATGGTGCCATGGTAGGTGTAGACCTTTGAGCAGAAAAGTTGCATAGTACATATTTAAAGGTCCTCTCTTGTGAGCTCGTGCTATGACGCTGTTACCTCTTCAAAAACATATGTACACTTGTGTTTTGTTTTATTCTTACATGTTTGAGAAACCTGTTATTATTAGTCTGTCTACATCTCCAAAACTCAAAATGCTCTGTTCCACCTTGTGATGTCATGATGCGGTAGTTTTTACCTTTTACCTTTAGATTGGGAATTCAAGAGCTGATATAATTTAAATGATTCTAGTGAAGGTGTGTGGAGTTTTAAAACACAGCAGAGCACTTCCTGTACATGACATCAGAGGGCAGAACAGAGAAATCTTTTTTATTTTTTTTCCAGCTCAGTTGACAGAATTGAATATTTCTTTTGCTATAGACCAAACCTGGACAAATGGGGGATGATACAGACATCTTTGTAACAAACGGGCCGAGGGTGCAAAGCCAGTACGGCTCCATTAAGTGTCAACATTTCCCTCGCCTAAAATGAGGGCGGAGCTCTTTAAAATGAGTGCACCCTTTTGTGCCTGAGAAACTTATATTACATAACTCACAGACATGATGGAGGTTACACCACCTGCTTGTCTTAATGGATATGTTATTGCTTAGTTTGGAAAGTTCCACAGTATGGCATTAAACTATAAACTATACAGAGCTGACGAAGCCTCTCGGATGAGCGGCGAAACGTTTTCAACCAAACAAACTTTGTCCAGTTGACAAATTGAACTTCTCCTTTGATCATGGATTCTACCTGGACGACTGAGGGACTTTTCACGTTGTGAAAACTGAGAATGAGGTGACGAGTGGACATGGAAAATGTAAACTCCCAACCCATCCACACCTTCTGTTTGCACTGTATATGCTCAAATGTAGGAGGATCTGGAGTATAATAAACTATTTTATCGTGACCATTAAAAAAAATAGGAGATACAGAATTTGAGCCCACTGATAACTGAAATAACTTCAAATAATTTTCACTTTTTATTGATGAATACACATAGAGGTTGGAAGATCAAGATGCCGACCACATTTCTCCTAGAGCCCAGTGTCCCTCAAATTTTTCACACCAAGTATCACCACCAGGTCTAAACCAGGACTATCAGGTCTAAACCAGGACTATCAGGTCTAAACCAGGACTATCAGGTCTAAACCAGGACTATCAGGTCTAAACCAGGACTATCAGGTCTAAACCAGGTCTATCAGGTCTAAACCAGGACTATCAGGTCTAAACCAGGTCTATCAGGTCTAAACCAGGTCTATCAGGTCTAAACCAGGTCTATCAGGTCTAAACCAGGACTATCAGGTCTAAACCAGGACTATCAGGTCTAAACCAGGACTATCAGGTCTAAACCAGGACTATCAGGTCTAAACCAGGTCTATCAGGTCTAAACCAGGACTATCAGGTCTAAACCAGGACTATCAGGTCTAAACCAGGACTATCAGGTCTAAACCAGGACTATCAGGTCTAAACCAGGACTATCAGGTCTAAACCAGGACTATCAGGTCTAAACCAGGACTATCAGGTCTAAACCAGGACTATCAGGTCTAAACCAGGACTATCAGGTCTAAACCAGGTCTATCAGGTCTAAACCAGGACTATCAGGTCTAAACCAGGACTATCAGGTCTAAACCAGGTCTATCAGGTCTAAACCAGGACTATCAGGTCTAAACCAGGACTATCAGGTCTAAACCAGGACTATCAGGTCTAAACCAGGACTATCAGGTCTAAACCAGGACTATCAGGTCTAAACCAGGACTATCAGGTCTAAACCAGGACTATCAGGTCTAAACCAGGACTAAAATGGCACTAAACCATGAATAAGGTACTGTAGTTCTAAATGACGACGACCCTGAAAAAAATGTTTATTTCTTTGTAGGCAAACAAAATATATAGATTATCATGTACAAATGTATACAGTTTATGGCATTAAGTAATAATGAGTGGCACTTTTTATTTATTTATTTATTTAAATTGACATTCTGTAAATACGTGGAATGACGGACAGGGGTCACGAGATCAGCATATTCACAGGTGATTGGCGTATTCTTCTTCACTGTCTGGACTCCGCAGGATCTTTGCTCTGGTTTGGACCGAGGCGTACAGGTCCGACACAGCCACCCGGACCTCAGCGTCATCCGGGTTTTTCTCTGGATCTGTGGCATTCTCCAAGTCCAAGTTCTCCAAGTCCGCGGGGCAAACAGAAGGAGCGCTGGGGCCAGAGTTAAACGGCGCCATCTGCAGGCTCAGGTTAGCGTAGCAATCCTATTAAAGAGAGAAAAAGTATTCAGCTTGGAAAACAAAACAACATGAAAAAAAAAATCTAAAAATAAAATGTTCAACCCTTCATCTTCGGTGCAATAGGCTTACGTATTTTTCTGGGTTTTCTTGTCTCCCTAGAATGTTCCACAGTACGGCATTAAACCTAACTATCTTACATTTATTCAACTACAGGTCGTTTAATTTAAAGGTTCTATATTAGACTATTTTCTGATCTAACGCATTCTGATTATCACACAAACCCTGCATATTTATGCCGAGTTTTTTGATACAGTAATCCCTCGTTTATCACGGTTCCAGAAATACGAAGCCCCGCCGGAGCACCGCCACGTCCCGGGACGCGACGCGCACCAACCCCTTGGAGAAGTGCATGACACGTGCACCCCTCATCGTGGGCAAATCCGTGACAGAGCAGCGTGACCGGCGCGAGGCCGCGCGTACACCGGGGCCGCGAGCACGAGATCGAACCGCGGCGCCCGGAACGCGTCGTCTCAGCCCGAACCACGAACCAAACACGCACAAACAAACGCAAGAGCCGCATGGAGTGGTTTAATCCTGGTCTAGACCTGGTCTAGACCTGGTTTAGTCCACGTTTAGTCCTGGTCTAGTCTCTTAGCCAATCAGGACGCAGAACACAATGTTACACTATTAAAAAAAAGTAACAATATAAAAAAAATTGAAAAAAAAAAAAAAAATCAGCGACACAGCGAGGCCGCGAACAGTGAACCGCGATAGAGCGACCAGTGTAAAACTAAAATCAATTTGTTCCACCTTGTGGTGAAATGTGGTAATACAAGAAGAGCTCCACTGTGTTTTTATACTTCATACACCTCTCTACAATCATTTGGATGATCTCAACTTTGAAAATGCCTGTCTCCACTAAACAAAAGATAAAAGGTAGTTGTTAACTTGAAAACTGCCTCTTCATGACATCACAAGGTGGAAGCATTTTAAGCTTTGGAGATGTAGACAAAGTAATAAAAAAGAATTCTGAGGTCTGTTTTTGAGGACCTAACTACATTTTAACCAGAGGCGGTGCTACCATTAGGTAAAAGTAGGGATCTGAGGGGCCCCCTACCAATTGCCTTTAGGGCCACTAATGGCCGAGGCCTCAGAGCAATTTGATTTTCTCTCAATATGACATTAAATGAGAGTAGCTTACTTTAAAAAAGGAAAAAAAAATCACAATATCTGATTGTCAAATCTATTTTAACTGTCAAAGCATTCCCTATTTCACGTTGGAATGGACTAGTCCAAGAAAGCAGCCTGAGCGGGGCCCTGCTGCCGCTGCGGTACTTTCAAAGATGTTTACAAAATGGACAGACATCAAACTACTGAATGATTCCAGTTGGGCTTGTTCTTGCTCTGTGGAGTGGCGTGAGAATGTCTGTGCTCTTGACTGTATTTTTCTAGCTTTATTTTCACTTAACACACAGCTACCCATCAAAATGACTCACAGAATCATTATTCTGGTCCAGACAAACATGATGAGTGAACGAGCACTGAAGACGTATTAATTACTTGCATATTAATTGTGGTATTCACATGTAGATGACCTGCACTTGCAGAATATTGTAGTTTATGCTTATTAATTGTTCATACCTGCATAATGCCTGGGCCGGGAGCCAGGGAGGCAACAAGCTGTTGAACTACAAAAAGTCCCACACAAGAACTTTTAGATCTTTCATCTGCCCCACCCTGGAACTGCAGCCCTCATATTGACCTGAGCTCATGTGGATCTGCCCCTCTCTGTGTTAGTGCCTCTTTTCCTGAGCAGCCACAATAAATATAAAATAAATAAATCATCATAATTTTTAAAAAGTGCATTATAGTGGACTATGGCCCCCAAACTGTTGACTCTGCCAAGGTCACACAAGTCAGTTTTGTGTAATATGGGACCATTAGTGTGAGTGGAAGTGGAGATAAGTTTAATTCCATATTGTGAAACATTACAATTCATGCAAGTAGCATCTCCTCCAGAAATGTACACAGCCTTCCTTTTTCAATTCAGTTCTGTTCATAGTTTCACATTTTTTATTTTTTTAAATATGTCTACAAGGTGATCAGAATGTTGTAGATTTCTATAAGAGTAAATAGTAAATAATGAACGAGTACCTGAGAAACGGCGTTGATTCTTCTCTGATCTCTTCTCACAGACGAAGTGAAGGGAGTTTCAGTGTCTGTAAAGAGGAAAAGTGTCATAAACATATCTTAACATCAACAGTACTACAGTGTATGTGCAGTACTCAAAGTACAGGTACAGAGATGACTGAAGTGAAGTAAAAGTATCACATGAAAAAATCTATTGAAGTACCTTTTTAAAAATGTACTTTAAGAGTAAAAAGTGGAATAGAAAGTACAGATACAGATACACGCTCTCAAATGTAGTACACAGATCTGACCTGCAACTTGGTCTGGTTTGATCTCTGGTTTAATGCCATACTGTGAAACATTCTAGACAAAGCAAGAACATCTCCAGAAGAAGATAACAGGAGAAGTTCAATTTGTCAACTGGACAAAGTTTGTTTGGTTGAAAGAGCTGACGAAGCCTCTCGGATGAGCGGCGAAACGTTTTCAACCAAACAAACTTTGTCCAGTTGACAAATTGAACTTCTCCTGTTATCATGGATTCTACCTGGACGACTGAGGGACTTTTCACGCATCTCCAGAAGAAGAAAAGGAAGAAAAGCCTTTGATGGAGTCTCCAGCAGAAAAGTTACACAATGCATCTTTAAGTATTGTCATTTTACTTTTGTACTTTGTTCCACATTCTGCCACTGTAAATAGATGACTAAATAAATAACAGAAAATAAAAAAATGTGTTTGTTGAGCCTTGAAAACATGTGTGATTTGGTGAAGCTTTGTGGACGGGAGCTTCATGGAAATGGGAGCTGTTCACACCCGAGCACAGAGCACACCCCTGCAGACAGAGCGCACACCTGCAGACAGAGCGCACACCTGCAGACAGAGCCCACACCTGCAGACAGAGCGCACACCTGCAGACAGAGGGCACACCTGCAGACAGAGGGCACACCTGCAGACAGAGCGCACACCTGCAGACAGAGCGCACACCCGAGCACAGAGCGCACACCTGCAGACAGAGCGCACACCTGCAGACAGAGCGCACACCCGAGCACAGAGCACACACCTGCAGACAGAGCGCACACCTGCAGACAGAGCGCACACCTGCAGACAGAGCACACACCTGCAGACAGAGCGCACACCTGCAGACAGAGCGCACACACCTGCAGACAGAGCGCACACCTGCAGACAGAGCGCACACCTGCAGACAGAGCGCACACCTGCAGACAGAGCGCACACCTGCAGACAGAGCGCACACCTGCAGACAGAGCGCACACCTGCAGACAGAGCACACACCTGCAGACAGAGCGCACACCTGCAGACAGAGCGCACACCTGCAGACAGAGCACACCCCTGCAGACAGAGCACACCCCTGCAGACAGAGCGCACACCTGCAGACAGAGCACACCCCTGCAGACAGAGCGCACACCTGCAGACAGAGCGCACACCCCTGCAGACAGAGCGCACACCTGCAGACAGAGCACACCTGCAGACAGAGCGCACACCCGAGCACAGAGCACACACCTGCAGACAGAGCGCACACCTGCAGACAGAGCGCACACCTGCAGACAGAGCGCACACCTGCAGACAGAGCGCACACCTGCAGACAGAGCGCACACCTGCAGACAGAGCACACACCTGCAGACAGAGCACACACCTGCAGACAGAGCGCACACCTGCAGACAGAGCGCACACACCTGCAGACAGAGCGCACACCTGCAGACAGAGCACACCTGCAGACAGAGCGCACACCTGCAGACAGAGCGCACACCTGCAGACAGAGCGCACACCTGCAGACAGAGCACACACCTGCAGACAGAGCGCACACCCGAGCACAGAGCACACACCTGCAGACAGAGGGCACACCTGCAGACAGAGCACACACCTGCAGACAGAGCGCACACCTGCAGACAGAGCACACACCCGAGCACAGAGCACACACCTGCAGACAGAGGGCACACCTGCAGACAGAGCGCACACCCGAGCACAGAGCACACACCTGCAGACAGAGGGCACACCTGCAGACAGAGCGCACACCCGAGCACAGAGCACACACCTGCAGACAGAGCACACCTGCAGACAGAGCACACACCCGAGCACAGAGCACACACCTGCAGACAGAGGGCACACCTGCAGACAGAGCACACACCTGCAGACAGAGCACACACCTGCAGACAGAGCACACACAGAGCACACACCTGCAGACAGAGCACACACCTGCAGACAGAGCGCACACCTGCAGACAGAGCACACACACCTGCAGACAGAGCGCACACACCTGCAGACAGAGCACACACACCTGCAGACAGAGCACACACCTGCAGACAGAGCACACACACCTGCAGACAGAGCGCACACACCTGCAGACAGAGCACACACACCTGCAGACAGAGCACACACCTGCAGACAGAGCACACACCTGCAGACAGAGCGCACACCTGCAGACAGAGCACACACACCTGCAGACAGAGCGCACACACCTGCAGACAGAGGGCACACCTGCAGACAGAGCACACACCCGAGCACAGAGCACACACCTGCAGACAGAGGGCACACCTGCAGACAGAGCACACACCCGAGCACAGAGCACACACCTGCAGACAGAGCGCACACCCGAGCACAGAGCACACACCTGCAGACAGAGCGCACACCTGCAGACAGAGCGCACACCTGCAGACAGAGCACACACCTGCAGACAGAGCGCACACCCGAGCACAGAGCACACACCTGCAGACAGAGCGCACACCTGCAGACAGAGCGCACACCTGCAGACAGAGCGCACACCTGCAGACAGAGCGCACACCTGCAGACAGAGCGCACACCTGCAGACAGAGCGCACACCTGCAGACAGAGCACACACCTGCAGACAGAGCGCACACACCTGCAGACAGAGCGCACACCTGCAGACAGAGCGCACCACAGAGCTGCTCTCAACTGGGCACTGTGGAAATGACTCTTTATCTGAAATGAAACTGTGATTTCAACATGCATTTGAAAGTATAAGAGTCATAATCACATGCTGCCTGGCTGTTTTCTGGTGAGATTCAAACCCAGAGAGACTATTTATAATCTGAGAGGAACACAAGTACATCAAACCCATGACAAACACCAGGATGAAGCAGATGAATATTAGTTAGAAGTTAAAAATGACTAATTTAATACTATATATCTATTTAAAATGATTAAGAAAGCACGTAGGAAGAAACTTAAAGACATTATGAATAGCTTTCACATGACCCAATTGATAAACAGTCCTACCAGAATTACCAGTTCCTCTCGTACAGTACTGGATCTGATCTTCACCACTAACCCAGAGCGGATAACCAAAACGTACAACTTGCTAACGGGCCTATCTGACCATAACATTACACTGATTGCACGGAAGTTGACAAAATCTCGATATCAGAGTCAAACAGTTACTCAAAATCATAGTTTCTCACCCTACATACCTAAAAAAAACTGCCAACCTCTAGAGGATGAGCTGAAGAATGTCCCTTGGCATGAAATAATAAACTGGACAAACACCGAACAGGCCTGTGATGACATAATAATGGCAATCAAGCATGTTATTTCTAAATTTACTATAACACAGTCAGGCAGGAAAAGAGTCAAAGTGAAAGTCCCATGGATAAATGACACAATCTGGGGACTAATGAAGCAAAGGGATTCAGCTCTTAAAAAAGCCATCAAAACAGGTCTCAACACTGACCGCATGACTTTTAAAAGCTTGAGAAACAAAGTTACGACACAGCTAAGGAAATCAAGGGCAGATTTTTTCTAAATATGATCAAAGCAGCAAAAGGGAATACAAAAGAGCTCTGGAAATCTATTGACAAACTTACAGGAAAAGGACAAGCGAGGAAGGAACCCATAACATTAAATGTGAATGGTTCTATTCTTTACGACAACCTTGAAATTGGCATTGGTTTCAACCAGA
Source organism: Paratrypauchen microcephalus (assembly GCA_036785185.1). Lineage (NCBI taxonomy): Eukaryota > Metazoa > Chordata > Actinopteri > Gobiiformes > Gobiidae > Paratrypauchen > Paratrypauchen microcephalus. The sequence continues at coordinate 424,089 of JAVJIX010000290.1, forward strand.
ACTTTATTCAGTCAGTAATATCAATTAATACAAATTTCCCTCAAAAGCTCTACAATGACATAGTGGTAAATAATCAGAATAACTTAAATCTAGTGCCTACAAATGAAGCACAAGTTAACAAAATCCTCTCCTCGTTATCAAGCTCACAGGCTAAGGATATCCATGGCTTGGATACAGTTTTCCTAAAAACACACAAAGACACCCTTACCGCTCCAATAACCAAACTAATAAATCAGTCAATAGCAGAAAACCACTTCCCCTCCTCATTGAAAACTGCTCCTGTGACCCCAATACACAAAGCAGGAAACAAACAGGATGTTAATAACTGCAGACCAATCAGTATACTCCCTGTTATAACAAAGACTCTTGAGAAAGTAGTAGTAGAACAACTCTCACAACATCTAGAGGAGGAAGAGCTACTACACCCCATGCAGTTTGGTTTCAGAGCAAATCATTCAACTGAAACTGCCTGCTGCCTGCTTATCGAAACAATAAAATCACATCTGGACAATGGTGGGGTCGTGGGAGCAATTTTTTTGGATCTCCGCAAGGCATTTGACACCTTTAGCCACCCCATACTACTCTCTAAACTAACAAATTATAAACTGTCCATAAACATCCTAGCCTGGATTAAGTCCTACCTGGCCAACCGCTCTCAGTGTGTCTGCATCAGTAATATCAGATCATCCATAGAAACCACCCACTTTAGAGTACCACAAGGCTCTAACATCGGCCCTCTTCTTTTCTCCCTTTACATAAACGACCTGCCATCTGTGTGCGAGGACATGCAAATCCAGATGTATGCAGATGTTTATACGTGGGGAAAAGATGCAGAGCAGGTAGCCAACAAACTCACCAGGGCTATGGAAAAGGTAGATAGGTGGCTGCGTGACTCATGCCTCACATTAAATACAAAGAAAACGGCCACAATGTACTTCACCAATAAGTGTAAAAAAAATCATCCTTTCCAAATATTACAGTCGGTGGTGAAGCTATAAAGAACGTGACAGAGTATAAATACCTCGGTGTCACGTTAGATCCCACTCTCACCTTCACTAAACATATCAAACGACTGTGTCAAAGCCTTAAATACAATATCAAAACATTTAAATCCATCAGGAACTCACTCACACAAGAAGCAGCACACACCTTCTTTAATGCAATGATCATGTCCCGTTTCTATTACTGCATCACAAGCTGGTCCCAGGCAACCAAAACCACCCTCAAGCCCCTGGAATCTGCACAAACAAGCCCTAAAAGTCCTGGACAGGAAACCAAGACAACACCATCACTGCAATATCTTACAGAAATATCATCTACTCAGCTTTGACAATATTCAGAGACTTGCCTCAATCCGCCTAGTTTATAGAATCCTAAATAACTCTGCACCGGCCCCCCTGAAGCACTTTGTTCATTACACCTCTACTGTCACAACCAGAACCACACGCGCCTCCACCAGGGGGCAGTGTGCCATCCCAAAGCGTAAAACATCATTTGCACAAACAGCCTTCTCCTATAACGCCATTAAAGACTGGAACAACCTTCCAAATGAATTAAAATGTCAGGCAGCTATACAACTTTTTCAACGGAGCTTAAAAAGTGGCTGGAGAAACAATCAAGCCTGTCAACACTCATTTTTATATAACAGCATCTCTATTGTTACTTGATATACAATAGGCTATGTAAAGACTGATATGAGTATGAATTTTAAAAGATGAAGATTTTGTAAATACAGTGAACCCTCGCTGTATCGCGGTTCACTCTTCGCGGCCTCGCTGTTTCGCGGATTTTTTTTTCCAATTTTTTTTTTTTTTTTTTTCAATTTTTTTTATAGTGTAACTTTTTTTTACAGTGTAACATTCTGTCCTGCGCCCTGATTAGCTAAGAGACTAGACCAGGACTAAACCAGGTCTAAAGCAGGTCTAAACCAGGACTAAACCAGGTCTAAACCAGGACTAAACCAGGTCTAGACCAGGACTAAACCAGGTCTAGACCAGGACTAAACCAGGTCTAAAGCAGGTCTAAACCAGGACTAAACCAGGTCTAAACCAGGACTAAACCAGGTCTAGACCAGGGATGGTAGGGACAGAGTCTCAGATGTCCTTCACGAGAGCGCCTGGGTGACAGGAGGTGTGGCCTTTGTTTACTTGCACGAGCCATGGAAGAGACTGAGTGCGAGCCGGACCATGGAAGAGCCAAGAATCAACATGGACGGGCCTGGCGCCTGGCCGCGCGGCGTCCGGGGGAGCCGCAGCGGGGGGAGGACACTCGTGCGCGCACAGAGGAGACAGTGGGTCTTTTCCCCTCACGACCCCGACCCCGTCCTAGAGAGCTGTGGAGTATTGGCGACGCATTGATAGCGGTCTGATTTTGGAGCCGGGGTGAAATGCAACCAACTCTTGTGAGCGCAGGTTGGTCTTACCTGGTCTTGTGGTGAGGACTGGTGCTCAGAGGCGTCTGTTAGCGGTTTGGCACTGTTAGCATTGGCTTGAGTCTTGCCCAAAATGATATCCAGGTCGCTTTCCACTCGACTTTCGCACATGGCATGGATATGTGGTACCAAAACAAACACACGTGTCCGCGCGCACGTGTCCGCGTGTCACGTGCCCCCCCCCCCCACTATTAATATATTTTAATGAAAATCTACAAAAGTTTGAGTGTTTAAACAAGAGAAAAATGTTAATACCAGTCTCAGAAAGGTGTATAATGTGTCTGGTGAAGCGTTTTCAGCCTTAAAACATGTAGAATAATTGTAAAATATAAAATTGTCCTACTTCGCGGATTTCACTTATTGCGGGCTATTTCTGGAACCTAACCCCCGCGATAAACGAGGGTTCACTGTACTTGTAATTATTTTAAAATGTGTGCCTTGTATGATATTTTGCATTGAACGTGTGTGTGACTATGTGAGTGTGTTTTTATCTGTGTTCCTGTGTGGAGGTGTCAGAATGTGTCCGTGTGAATGTTTCTTATTGTTGATTGAGATTTTTACTGTAATTTTTAATGTAATGGGGACTGCAGATGGAAACTAGCTATGTAGCTATAATCTGGTGCAGATCATCTTTGTTTTTTGAGCTTAATGTCTCTGTACATTGTCCCTTTTCAAATAAAGACTAAACTAACTAAAACTAAAATTAAAATTTAAAATCGATTTAAATCTAATTCTATAGGCACATACAGAGCGCTGGAATGATTTAAAGACATTTTTACTACATACAGAGAGACTGTACGATTAGAATGTTTGTAGAAGCAGGTTAGTGGAAAAATTATGATTTTGAAGGAAAAAGTATTTTTTTCTTTTGGTGTAGGAATTGGATTAGAGTTCACTCAAAACGGTACTGAACTCATGAGTATTATTATTATTATTATTATTATTATTATTATTATTATTATTATTATTATTATTATTATTATTATTATTATTATTATTATTATATTTCCCTCTGTGCTGTCCAGGTTGTTGTCGTTTGCAGACAGTTGTATTCTTGGCATCATCATCATCCATATGTGATTTGTTCACTCATAGTTTTATGTGAAATGTTTGTAAGTCTATGTGAAGTACATGACTGAAGAAAATAAAATACTACTACTCTTTCAGGTATGTCCATTGATACATTATTTTGCCTTGATTATTGGTTAATTATACTTATAAATGTGTGTCTGCTCTTATAAATAAGAATCACCTCAGCTCTCAGACATTCATGTTAAATTGTTAAATAAAATGAAATTAAAGAATTGGTTCATTGTGATTTGTTAGATATTTGTACTTTTTTCTTGCCTGTGAGCGTGTGAACCTGAACCGTAATAATAATAGAGAAACAGAGCAACAACAATAATAATATAATAATAATGAAATAGATGTGGTTGAATGAATAAGGATCATTCCTTATATAAGAATATAGGATCTTTACCTGTTTGTGCGTTTGGTGATGTCAGGTTTCCATAAATGGGGTTCTCCTCCATCTGCCTCTTGTTTCGACTTCAAACAACAAAAACATCTTATAATATTGTAAGAATTATTTTTATATATATATTTACACTTTTTGTTTTCTCTGCTCAAAGTTCATACCTTATTTTAGATTCTCTTTTGTTTTTTCTCCCTAAATACAATACAAAAAAAAAAAAATTAATTCATGGATTTACAAAAAAAAAAAAAAAAAGTAAATGATTGAAATGATGATGTAAAAGAAAGATAGCGTTACCTGAACAATGTTTTGCTGCACAGAAGTAAACATTTAAAGCCACTGAAACTCCAAGAGCTGAGACCAAGACTCCAAACACGATCTGTATGTGTGAGCACAACCACCACTCTGAAGGCACAAGAAAAATACTCAACATATTCTACTAAACTTTACATTTATCAGCCTTAACCTGTGTAACCTCCTGCTTGTCTCCACAGATGTTGCTTTGCCTGAATCGTTCCCCAGTATGGCATTAAACTACCTATCTCCATGGAAACAAGCAGACAAAAAGCTCCGTAATTATCACTACTGCAGAATATTTGACCAACCCAAATTTCGTAATAATCTCGTTTCAGCTCCTGTAAAGGAATTTGTGCAAAGAAACTCAAATCAAACCCAAGCAGGTTCACTGCTCAGGTGACGGACAGGTGACTGCTGTGTGTGTTTAGGAGAAGTGCTTTTGTTTCTTTTGTTTCTGGAGAAAGTCACACATGGACCACAAAGCCGCTCATTTACAAGAGCTCAACACTGCAGCATTTTACAAAGCTTTAAAACAGTGGCTGTTCAGTGGTCAAATATGTCACTAAAATAAATAAATAAGAAAATAATGAAGGTGACACCTTTAGGTCATTTACGGGTCAGATCTATGGACATTTAAATAAGAATGCCTGCGTAGTGTTTAAGGGATTTTTGGACACACAAAAAACAGTAACTGAACAAATTAATGCCACACTGTGGAAGATTTGTGGTAAAGTAATCACATATTTATGGAGACAAGCATCAAAAAAGTTGCACAGTGCATAGCATGTTTAATCCAGGTCACAGCAAAGTACAATGATGTTTATAGTGATAAGTGAGTCCGGATGGTGGGTTGACGTGAGGCTGATGAAACTCTAGTTTGAAAAGCCAAAATAATCTGTGTGAGGTCAGCTTTTTTTTGTAAATGTAGAAATATTATTTTAATATTAATACAATATGCAAATTTGTGGATAAAGTACACATTTGTACTGATTATAGCCTATTAATATGAACTTAATTCATAATGAGAAAATAAGAGTTTATTAAAAATAACCCAGGCTTAGTGATGGGGTGTTACGCCTGAATGATACTTAACAAACATGCTATATGTTAATAAAGGTATAGTTATTATAACGTTTCACCATGTCATACTGTCCATCCCGCTCAAGTTACTACAAATACAAAAAAAAAGTTTAAAAGAACATTTCGAATACAAGTACGGCTTCGACCTCTGTGTGATATACAGTAAATAGACTATTGATACTACATATTACTACATTAACCATTTAACGTATATAGCAGTACACTGTCAGTCATATACAGGCAGAATGAATACTTTAAGATCTTCCTCTTAAGTGAAAATTTTAATTAAACTGCCAAGAAAATTCCAAACCTAAACAGGTGCACTTTGTAACTTTTTGTTACCTGCTTGTTTCTATGGATACGTCACTGCTCTGCCTGGAATGTTCCAAAGCATTAAAAATCTCCATCATACATTTATTCAGTTGCAGGTGGTTTTATAGCTGAATTCTGTGAGCGGGTTTCCTCTCTACAGATCTGACTTGTAACTTGGTCTGGTTCGGTCTCCGTGGAGATAGAAAGCCTAAACACCAAACTGTAAAACATTCCAGACGAAGCAACAACATGTCCATGGAGAAAAGCGTTTGACGGACCCTTCACAAGAAAAGTTACACAATACACCTTTAAAATCTCCGGCATAAAACAGACTTTGCAATCACAGAGCAATTATTATTCGCAATCAGATGTTACATTTCAAAATATCTGTAAAACTTACCAACTCCTTGTTTTCCATCACACAATGTCATTTTCCAACTGGTATAATGAATACGAGTATGTAAAGGTCTGTGTGTTGTGTCACTGTATATAAGGTGTTTACAGACATGAGCATCTCCCCGTGCTGCGGAGCTGAGACAGGATGTGTGCTGCTGCAAAAACCACAACAGAGAAATGCAAAAGTGTGTACCACCATCATCTATTTATAACAAACACACACAAGGATATCAATAATCACTGATAGTGATAATATATGGACACTGTTCTGGTTCCATGGACTATAGTGAAGATAACATGTATTCATATTTTAATTAAAGGTCTTATATTACACAGAATTGACTCTTGTGAGCTTTAAGTTGTGTTAGAATGATGTTACCTCATCAAAAACATACCTGGAGTTTTGTTTCATTCACATGTTGTTTAGTTTTAGTCTGTCTACATCTCCAAAGATCAAAAAGCTTGATTCCATCTTGTGATGCCATGTAGCAGTAGTATTCAACTTAATAGCTCCTTTTATCTTTAGTTCAGTAGAGACGGGCAATTCCAGGGTTCCAGAGCTGAAATTATCCAGATTATTCTAGTGAAGATGTATGACATTTGCAAACACAGCAGAGCACTTCCTGTATTTCCACATGACATCACAAAGTGGAACAGAGTGTTCAATTTAAGAGAAGAAACCCAAACCCAGGTCACAGCAAAGTACAAAGATTGTGATAACAGTGAGTCCGGATGGTGGACGTGAGGCTGATGTGGTTTGAAAGCTTGGCAAAACTATATGTATATATATATATATATATATATATATAGAGAGAGAGAGAGAGATAGATAGATAGATAGACAGAGAGATAGATAGATAGAGAGATAGATAGATAGAGAGATAGATAGATAGATAGAGAGATAGATAGAGAGATAGACAGATAGATAGATAGAGAGATAGATAGATAGAGAGATAGAGAGATAGATAGATAGAGAGATAGATAGATAGATAGAGAGATAGATAGAGAGATAGAGAGATAGATAGATAGAGAGATAGATAGATAGAGAGATAGAGAGATAGATAGATAGAGAGATAGATAGATAGATAGAGAGATAGATAGAGAGATAGAGAGATAGATAGATAGAGAGATAGATAGAGAGATAGAGAGATAGAGAGATAGAGAGATAGATAGATAGATAGATATGTTAAAGTGCAACATTTCACTGAGAAGAAGACAGACATTACGAGGCAGTTATAGAAAACACTCATGTTAAACCCAACATGTCTTTATTTCTGTAATTAACTTTTCTTAACAAAAAAGAAAATCAGAGAAAGCTCTTAACACTGAATAACTAATCCATCTCATAACATTTCAGTCTCAGTCTCGTGTGTGCGTGTGTTCCTAATAATACGGAAACAAAGCAACAACAATAGGGTCCTAAGCACCTTCAGTGCTCGAGCCCTAAAAAACATTAATATTCCTTTAAAATGAGCTGTGTGACTGTGTCTCTCTCTCTGGTGCCACCACAACAGATGGTCTATATATATTCATACCTGGTTGTGTTAACATTAGAAACTGACCACATGCCGAGAGCTAAAGTACCACAAGTAGGAAAGTGTAACACTAGCGCATACTGTGGCTGATTTATAGTTTATATGTTTATTTTCAGAATAGTTTAGGTGCGTTATAGACTTAGACTTAGACAAACTTTATTGATCTACAGGGGAAATTGTTTTGGGTACAGTAGCTCACTCATCAAATATAATATATGATATATAACAGAGGGAATTTCTGCAGACAGCTTGGGGGACTCTTTACTTGCTGCCAGCTTACAAATTTTGCGATAGATCATGGACAATCCCAGGCCAATTAACAGATGTCCAGCTATCAGAAATCCGAATACGTAAATATCCTCCACATCCTCCAGGTACATTGGTGCCAAACATACGAGTCCCTCGCATATCCAGCAGCAAAAGTACCATCCGGACACACCGCTTCTCCCGGAGCGGCACTCCTCCGTGAAAAAAGAGTATCAATCGTGCTGAGGGTCCAGTTGATCACATCCATATTTTAGGAATTTGGAAATTTGGAAAATCTGCTCCAAAAAGCGAGAAAATTACAAAAACAAGAGAGGCACACAGACAACAGGAGCAATAAGATTAAGCCTTGGCCTATTGGCCTTTATTGGTCTCACACACAGTGACACACAGGAGAAATTTGACTTCTGCATTTGACCCATCCTTTTTTCAGGAGCAGTGAGCAGCCATCTTTTTTCGGCGCCCGGGGGGCAGTACCGTGAAGGGTCTTGCCCAAGGACCCACACTGGTTAGCTCATTGCCCGGGGGGGGGATAAGAGAGATAGATAAGAGAGGAAAGAGAGAGACGTCTGCTCGCTCTGACGGTCAGAATAGACGGTCAGAGTTTAGTTAATTTATGTAGTAGTAATAATTTATTATAACAATAATAATAATAAAATATGTTGGGAAAGATTTCACTTTTATTAATTAACCTAAATGACTGAGCTGTGGCTGCCAATCTGTAATATTATTGCTTTGTCCAAAAAGTTACACAGTTTAGTATTAAGAAGAAGTGACTTAAATATATCTCTTTGATACATGTTTATCACTATGGAGATATAATCTTAAAACTGTGGAAATTAAAAAACTAAAAACAATAACATCTCCGTAGAAACAAGCAGGTGGCTGACACTTAAACATAAAGTTGCATAGTGCAGCTTTAAATTGGATTGGGAATTAGAGTTAAGAATTAGAATTAAATGTAATCTCAAAATAAATATCCTGCGGAATATTAAATTAAAATATGAAACAAAATAATAGACCTTAACTTGCCATTTATAAATGATCCAAGCCAACTCCAGCCTTATTGCGTAAATCTAGTGAACACAGTGACCTCTAGCGGCCAAAAGAGACGTCAACGTAAAAATATTTAAATCCTACGTTTGCGGTCCCTCCCCTCTCCCTGTCTCGTCCAATCAGCGCCCGGATTCACCTTTAGCCCCGCCCCGCGCTCTGCTGTCCCCTTTTCTCCTGAACGCTGATGTGTTACTAACTTACTACAACCGAGCCTGCAAAATGTTCAACTTTGGGTCCAAATTGCTGCTCCTTTTCCTCCTCGCCTTTCCCTGCGGATTGGTATCTATCGGTAAGTCATGTTTTACTTCTCAAAATCTTAACTTCACCGCCTTGTTTCTTGTGCAGTCACTGAAAAAGGTTCTGATCGTTCACATAACATATTGACGTGGCAGTTGTCCATGCAAAAACTTCTTTGGCCATCGTAATACTATTTATAAATTATATCGCTACGGGTTTGCTATAGTTTGTATGAATGCGCCGAATGAATGGTTTTACGCATTTGGCAAACTATTACGCACAACTTGAATGAATTCAATTTCAGTTCCGTTTGGAAGGAGTTACCGCTAAACAAGAGTATAAGGACCACCGAGTGCTCATGAATTGTGTAACTAAATAAACATTTTTGGGCGAATAAAGTGGGAAACAAAGTTGAATGAGTTTGAAATGGGATGCTTGTGCGCTGTAGTAAAAAGGGGCTCAGAGACACGTCACCAAAGTGATCAATGATGACGTTTACATGACATTCAGCTCACCTTTTCAACTTCAAATAATAGATTAAAAGTAACGTTTAGTGTAATTTGTGTAAATGTGAAGTTGCCTTAAGTTTTCCTACATTTATGCCATAAAAGTTAGTTAAGAACCCCCTGATTTATATGTTGTTAAAATATATATATTTAACATAGAAAATAAATACAACGCAAATATAATTAGCATTAGTCAATTATGTGTGTTAACCCTATAGACCAGTTTCAAAGCTACGTCATCACTGAATGCGCGCGCAGTTCCGACTCAAAAAAACCCACTGCTGCCATAAAACCCCCAACTCAAATAAAGAGAAACAGATGGAATAAATGATAGTTCATCCCATTCAACTGACATACACACAAGTGAACACCTGCTGCTTGTTTAGGGTCATTTGCCCAGGTGTTCAATGGTGTTTAATCATGCTGATTACAGGGCTCTCAAGTTTTGAGCGCGGTCGTGCGTGAGACTGGGTAATTTCCGTGGGGGGGGGGGGGCGTGGGGTCGAACTGCGTGTGTCACACTCTCAAAGCGTGAGACTTGAAAGCCCTGTACTAGCAAGCACAGGATACCGCAAAGACATTAACCGGGTAACCTCTACGACAGACGCATGTAAACGAACACGAATAACTTTGTTAAAATGCATGATAAGTTTTCGCATGACAATCATAAATGGCATTTGACATGACTGAGATCACATCTGTGACTCGTGAATTAAGTCATAGTATGTTACTTACCCCGGAACGCAAGTGCAGTTGGTGGTCAGAACGTAGTTTGTTGATGATCGCCCAAGCATTGTACACGGTCGTATGTGTGGTGAGCTCCGTATGTTTGGTGTTTTTTTTTTTTTTCGTTTTTTCTTTGAACTTTTTAGATTATTTTGGCTTTTTCCTCCCGGTATCCCGGCTGAGGGGGGGGGGTGGGGGGCTTTCTCTTTTCCCCCACGAGCTTGCGCCCCCGGGCGGACGGCGCAATGTCAGCCCCCACGGGGCCCCAGGCCGCGGCGGAGAAGCCGACTGGGAAAGCCGGTAGTAGGAAGGAAGGATACTACGGAGAAACTCCCCATCGATATCGTGGTATTTTACCTCCTGTACATGGCCACACACGGCAAACTGGTAGGCATCCATGGATTTGTATGTGCGCACTTTCACTGTTGTATATACGCTGGGCTTCTCCACTAAATAACAGTGGATATCTGTCCACTGTAAATCTGGACACTTTCTGCGGTCGTACTGCCACTCCGTGATCGCATAAGGATCTGGTAGTCGAACCCCGTTGCTCAACGTGAGCTTTTGAATGTAGCTCTCCCTGTCGTTCAGATACTCTGCTATGGTCCGACATGGTTGCTTCTGAGTCGGGCATGCGCGCGCATGCCAGTGACGTCACGTTTGTTTACTAACAGTAAAGGGATCTATAACGCCATTTGTATCATATTTGATACACAACATTCTGAGACCTCTGCCCCACCCACATAATCTAATATTAGATATCTAATATCTAATATAATAATATTTTCCTGAAAAACCTGTTGCATACATTTTAAATACTTGTCAGCTGCCCCCTAGTGGGGTTTCCATGTCTGTTCAGTCAATAACAGCTCAGAGGAGCCGTTTTCAAAATGGCTGCATTGGAGGGTCGACTTTCTCTGTTTTTAGAGGAACAACTTAGTCACTTTTGAAAAGGTTAGTGTAAGAATTGCCTAAATATTGTTATTGCTTCTTCAATATGAACATTTACTTTCTTAGATTAATCTATGAACGCTTCATATTTTTACATCATGTGGCAGAAAAATCGTGTTAAAATTGTATTTTGGATCATGTACCTCATCCAAAACTATATTACATTTTATGATGCCTTCTGCATAATTCATGCAATTCAATGCAAATTTAACACCACAACATTTTTAGTATTTCATAACTAAGATGCCACCTTCAAAAATATGTTTTAAATTTAATGCATAATGGTGGAATTTTGATCTTTACAGGACCTGTATATAAATGAATAGTGCAATGGTCTGTTTGGTAGTAACTGTCCTTTTTCTTCTATTTTCACACACAAAATAGCTAATAATTTATTTGACTGATTCAGAGAATATAAAGGATTCACTCATTTATTTATTTAGATGTCAAAACAATGCAAAGTTCAGGATGTCATCAGCGTGCTCTTGGATGGCGTTTCTAGTGACTTTGAACAGTTAGGAGAAAGGGAGGATGATGAGGAGGAGTGGACTCCACCACTTTAGAAGAAAGTTCAGACAGTGATGGTGATGAGGAAGACTTCCCAGATGACAGGGGTGACCAGACCAGCAGACACAGAGATAGTAGATGATCGTGTAGACACAAGACCAAATAACAACAGACAGCAAGAGGGAAAAGTGAAAAGGAATAAATATCTCTGGAAAAAAAAATTAAACCTCCACCTGTTGAATTCAATGAATGTGTTGAGGAACTTTAGACATTACAAGTCCAGACAGGTTGGAGTGGACACCATGCATGTATTTCAAACAGTTTGTTACTGATGAAATGCGTCAGGAAAAAGTTAAACAGACAAATGTGTAAGGTGTACAGAAACAAGGAAAGTCAGTAAAAACTGCAAAAGAAAGTGAGCAGGAGCTGGGTATATACATGCACATGGGGTTAGTGCAGATGTCAAAGGTGCAGGCTTATTGGGAGATGGAGACAAACCGCTGTCATCTCCAGAAAGATCGGAAACACCTCCATGAAAAAAGCCAAATCCCAGAATGCCTCCTGATGTGAGAAAAGACGGCATTCATCATTTCCCATCATAGCAAAATGATCAGAGATGCTTGAGCACTGCACTGCTCCACACATGTGTGGGACATGTACATCTGTGCCTGAACAACGACTCAAACTGTCTTCATGCCGACCACATGGCAAAATAAAAAACATTTAAAAACAAACATAAAAGGAAATGTTCAGAAAGGTTCTGAGTTCTAAATGCATCAAAGAGAATTTAGTTTGGTCCTAAAATAAACAGGGTTCTAGAAAACGGCCCAATGTATCAAATATGGTACATTTTTTATTTATAAAATGGTCAAAGTTATCTTTTTATTTTATTTTTTATTTTGTTTAAAGGCTTAATAAGGAGTTAAATATCAAAGAATCAGAATTTTCTGTCTATTATTTCATGTGTCAGGCTTTATAGGGTTAATGTACTTATTTACACACATTTTACTTTAAAGGCGTAACTTTCCGGTCAGTGGTGGTGTGGTGGTGCCGCTGGCTTGTCTCCATGGAGAGGCTTTGCTTGGAATGTTGCCTGGAATGTTCCACAATATGGCATTAAACATATATTAAACTTATGGTCAAAAATACAGTGGAAAACATGCATTCTTTCTGTGAGAGGGGTTGCATTTCAACAGGCTTTGACCTGTTTAATGTCATACTGTGGAACATTCCAGACAAAGCAATAACATCCTCATGGAGAGATGAAGATTGCAGACCCTCCACTAGAAAAGTTACATAATAATCCTTTAATGTACAAATGTGTACAGAAACAGAAACATTGCCGTATTAGATTATTACAGCAGTATTACACTTTAAAAAACTGCTGCTAAGGACGACTGTTGCACTGTTGCACATTTACATTTACTACTGGAATTTTTAGTACTGTTGTTTACTCCTGTTGCACTAGAATTACTACTGTTGCACATTTATTTTTATTTTATCTTAACTCCAATGCACATTCTACTGCACATGACCAGTATCTTCCATTGCACATTTTGATGCACACTGCACACTTTGGAAATCTGTATATAGTATAGTTTATTATGTTGCACTGTTTTAAGATTTTAGATCTTAGACTTTAGTTTTAACTTTAGATCTCTGTCCTAGATAGTTTTTGTTGTGTTTTGTCTTCATATTGTTACCTGGCCAGCCAAATGATATCTCTCTGTATTTCCTATACACCGCGATACCATTTGGACACCCTCGCTCCACTCTCGCTCCTCCGGTTACAAACGGACTCCGCGATTCTGATTCGTTCAAAGATGGTGACGTCAGTGCACCCGCCTTTGCCCGCAAAGTCACTCTTAGGCAGCGGAAGTTCCGCCTCAGTTTTGAATCAAGATGGCGCAATCTCTGATTGGTTCACTTAGCTGTCTGTCTACGCGCAACCGCAGCGCATTCTGGACCAAGCGTTACCAGACTCACTCGCTGGTACAGCGATGAGTCATGGATTCTTCCAGGCAATTCATATTGTATTTTGTACACTGTCTTTTTGCACTTGACCAGAGAGAAACGAAATTTCGATTCACTGTATGTTGAACACATATGGCAGAATTGACAATAAAGCTGACTTTGATCTTGATCTTTGAGTATTATAATGGTAATTTAAATGTCATTAATTGTAATTGATTTGAATCTCTCCTCAGCTCATGTAGGCGCTGAACCTGACTCCAGTGAGGACTCAGATCCAGATGTGGCGGTTGATGAGGAAGAGGAGGAAGAGGATGTGGTAGAGGAAGACCAGCTTCAACAAACTGTGAGTGGTGTGAAAAATGTTTACGGGACAATAATTTTGAAATGGGAGATAAAGTCATTTGTGCAGCCAGCTTATGATGACAACATGAGACTGAAGCACCTCAAGCACCTGCATCACTCACCATATTCATACACAGGCAGAGACTGAAGCACCTCAAGCACCTGCATCACTCACCTTACTCATACACAGGCAGAGACTGAAGCACCTCAAGCACCTGCATCACTCACCTTATTCATACACAGGCAAGGATGAAGTGTCTTGTCCTACTGGTATTTAGTTTGATCAAATTGCAACTGTCAAATTACTACAGATCTATTATCATTTACAAATATAGCTTGATACATTAGTATCATAAAGTCACAGTTAACTAAATATTCCACTGTTTTTGTTTTCCAGGAGGATGAAGAGGAAGAAGAACCGGCCGATCCAGGAGCCCTGACCTCTCACCCTGATGCAGACACCACCATCATCTTCACCACTGGAGAAGGTACGAAGGTTTACAGAGCTTCATGGACAGTGAAGGTTAAAGGTCGAGTTAGACTCTTGAGAGAGCACTATGTGTCATTACAAATGAATGAAAACTACAGTTTTCTTCAAAGACAATTTAATACAAATACAAAAACAAAAAGTTGCTCTTTTTTGTACATCTAGGTTATGGTCAAAACAGGAATAGGTACCAAAAACGTACTGGTCATTCCTAGACAGGACTGATGAGCTCAATTAGAATAACGACAATATGAGTCTAACATTTGTCTAATGGTCTTCAGCCACAATAAAAAATGCATTGTCTTTTTAAACTGTAAATGTATTTTGATTTACAGTGGTCCCTCGTTTATCGCGGAATAAGTGAAATAAGTGAGGACAACTTTATATTTTACAATTGTTCTACATGTTTTAAGGCAGTAAACGCCTCACCACACACATTATACATAACATTATTCTCAGACTGGTATTAACATTTTCTCACATTTCTCTCTTGTTTAAACACTCAAACTTTCGTAGATTTTCAACAAAACGTGTTAGTAGTGAAGCGTGGGGGGAGCGGGGGTGTGTGCGGACACGTGAACAACGCATATCCATGTGCGAAAGCCGAGTGGAAAGCGACCTGGATATCATTTTGGGCAAGACTCAGGCCACCGCTAACAGCGCCGAACTGGCTGACACGGTTCACTGCTCCGAAGACGCCTCTGAGCACCAGTCCTCTCCACCCGACTCTGGTGCTCCAGGTACAGACGAACACTATTGGCTTCAGCGAGGGGTTAGGCCTAAAGCCCCCATCAGCTCTACTCCAGTCCGGGCAGATCCCTGGATTGTTGTAGCCCGTAGTGACTGCAGACAAGGTAAGCGAATAAACCGCTTGTCCTGCTCCTCCTCTCGTGATGGCTGCGGACATGGTAAGCGCTCCTCCTCCACTATGAATGTAGCTTTGTCAAATAAATTCAATATCCTGGACCTTGAGGATTTTCCCCCCACTAACCTGCGCTCACAAGGGTTGGTTGCATTTCACCCCGGCTCCAAAATCAGACCGCCCCGGAGTTCCGGCCATGGCTATCAATGTGTCGCCACCAGCCTTGGGTAACTTACACGAGAGCGATACTCCACTGCTCTCTAGGACTTCCCCAACTACGGCCCCAGTGCCGTCCGGAGATCTGGCCTTGCACGTGCCAGGTTCGCCCGCTAGCCGTGATGGGGGAAGACCCACTGTCCCCTCTCCACACATGAGTGTCCCCCCACTGTGACTCCCTTGGCCGCGGCTCCCCCCACTGTGGCTCCCTCGGCCGCGGCTCCCCCCACTGTGGCTCCCTCGGCTGCGGCTCCCTTGGACGCGGCGTCCGGGCCAGGCCCGTCCATGTTGATTCTTGGCTCTTCCATGGTCCGGCACGTGCAAGTAAACAAAGGCCACACCTCCTGTCACCCAGGCGCTCTTGTGAAGGACATCAGAGACTCTGTCCCTACCACCCTGTGTGACCATCCCAGGTTTAGACCTGGTCTAGTCCTGGTTTAGTCCAGGTTTAGACCTGGTTTAGTCCACGTTTAGTCCTGGTCCAGTCTGGTCCTCGGTCTGGACTTCCTACGGATCCGGTGACTCATGTCTCCGCTGATACACTATATAAAAAAAAAAAGAAAACAACAGCGAGGCCGCGAAAAGTGAACCGCGATAGAACGAGGGACCACTGTATTTTATATATGCTGCAACTCCTCAAGGACTCACACTCAGAACTTTAACTCACCTGTCCAATCTGGCCATTACATTTATTTATTTATTTATTTATTTATTTATTTGTTTAAGGGACAATGCAATCGGACATAGTTACAGAACAGAGCTTGCAGCTGATGTGATGCACACATATTTTGTGGTGTTACATATTATTGTACTTTGTCATGACAGTCAAACCTGAGTGACAAAAGTGCAGTGTTTTTCATACGTGACATCTATCTAACTCGGTTCTGTGTTCCTTGTGTATATAGAGTTCCCAGCCAATGAGATCGTTCGGCTTCTGGTAGGTTTCACAAACAAAGGAAGTCAAGATTTCAGCGTTCAGAGTCTGGAGGCCTCCTTCCGCTACCCTCAGGACTTTCAGTTCTACATCCAGAACGTGAGTTCAGATCAGGAATTTGACAGATTTTCAAAGCACAAGTGACCAAGCATTACAAAAAACAAGAAACCCTAACCCTAACCCTAACCCAAGCCCAAAATAGAAGCAATTAGTCAAATGCTGTGTGTCACAGCTCTAAAATGCTAATGAGATGCACATATTTTTATTAGAATGTTTGATATCAATAATGGATTAAAACTTTCACTGCTTGTATTTCAGTCAATCTGTGGTATATGGTCATTAGAAATAAGCTAAAACCAAACACAACCTACGACTCTCAAAATTTGCAAGCAACTTTCCAAAATAAAAAGCCCAACATCACTGTAAAGGAGCTTGGCAACAGTGGTACAGATTATTTTTATTGGTGTGTAGCTGATGATTAGAAAACTGTCAAAAAGTTGCAAAAAGAGTTGATTAAAATAAAAAGAATTGAAACTTTCAGGGTAACCTTTCAAACAAGTCCAAAAAAGTCTGCACTTTATTTTTTGTCAGTCCTTGTGCTTCGCTGATGTAAAACATGATCTGATTATTGTCACCAGGTGAAACATGTATAAACATAATATTGAGATATTCTTTGTGTCCGTATTATCCATCTCTGATGTATATAGTGATATATATAGTGATGTATATAGTGATGTATATAGTGATGTATATAGTGATGTATATAGTGATGTGTATATATATATATAGTGATATATATAGTGATGTATATAGTGATGTATATAGTGATATATATAGTGATGTATATAGTGAAAGCCTGAACCTAACCCTAAGAATCAGCCATGGGAAAAATGCAGTGTTGCCACATCAGCAGCAGTAGCCAAGCATATATCTGCTACAACTAATGAACATGCAACTAATGTTACTCACATGTCAAAATAATATACAATGAATAAAATAAAATAACTAAACAGATCAAAACACAGTTCAGATAGAAATAGACAGTAGTTTGTTTGGTACACTGACCCCTTGCCTTGTAACCTGGGAAATCCCAGGCTACTTTTGTTTGTTCCGATCTGAAATACAGCCTGGCAACTATGGCAAGTGAGCTCTCCCGATTCTGGGAGCCAATCAGAGAGCGGGGAGGGGTGGAAAGACGGTGACGCGTACTAAGTGACAAACGGAAGCCTGTAGTTTGAACTGACAACTGACATGATTGGCTCTGGGCTACGTATACGCCAAATGATAGACATTCGTAACGCCCAATAAACGATCATAAACCACACCTCCACTACGAGATATTTTGAGGTGCTCCCAGACCAGATATCACTGTGATATGGTCTGGTGTAAACCAGGCAACTTGCCTTGTGTATTTCTTTAGTTCACAGTGCTCCTTGTGTAGCTCTATGTCTGCATGTCTTTAGTTCATGTTTTAACCAACCCTGGGTATGTGTGTTATTAGTTCACAATGTAACCGTGTGTGTGTGTGTGTGTGTGTGTGTGTGTGTGTGTGTGTGTGTGTGTGTGTGTGTGTCTATAGTTCATGTTTGAACCTGTTGTGTATTTCTTTAGTTCACAGTGCTCCTTGTGTAGCTCTATGTCTGCATGTCTTTAGTTCATGTTTTAACCAACCCTGGGTATGTGTGTTATTAGTTCACAATGTAACCGTGTGTGTGTGTGTGTGTGTGTGTGTGTGTGTGTGTGTGTGTGTGTGTGTGTGTGTGTGTGTGTGTGTGTGTGTGTGTGTGTGTGTGTCTGTCTATAGTTCACGTTTGAACCTGTTGTGTATTTCTTTAGTTCACAGCGCTCACTCTGCAGACTCTGGTGAAGCCTCAGGTCCAGGCTACATTTGAATACTCGTTCATCCCGGCTCAGCCCATGGCTGGACGCCCCTTCGGCCTCGTCATCCTCCTCAACTACCTCGACGCAGAGGTACAGACAACACTTATCTACTATAAAACATGAAAACTACATGAATTATTACTACTACTGCTGCTACTACTACTACTAATATTGCTACTACTACTGGAACAAAACCTGGAACCTAGACATTTTTCTAATCTATCATGGCTTTCAAAAACAAAAGTATAGTCAAAGTATAATATAGTAATATATATTAGGCAAATATATTCTTTACAGGTAAATTTTGATAGACCGATGTTGGTAGAAGTACAGTGGTACCTCACCTTACGAAAAACCCTACATACGAAATGTTACGAAACGCCTTCACGTTAAAATTTTGGTCTCCAGATACGAAAGAAAATTCAAGTTACGAAACGCGAAATCTCAAAAATTCAATTAATGCGCGCTCAGATGCCCCGAAACGTAAACACACTTTATCAACATACACGGGGTTAGGTTCCAGAGGTGGCCCGCGGTGGGAGAGGTCCACGAGGTAGGACAACTTTGTATTTTGCAATTGTTCTACATGTTTTACGGCTGTAAATGCCTCACCACACACATTCTACGCTTTTCTCAGACTGGAGTTGGGCTTTTCTCGCATTTCTCTCTCGTTTGAACACTCGAACTTTCATAGATTTTCAATGGAATGTGTTGATAGTGAAGCGTGGGAGGGACACGGCTCAATATAGCGCTGAACGTGCGAGGGGAGCGGAGACACAGGATTACTAACAACTAGGGATGCAAATTATCGGTTAATTCATTAACTGATAGTTGATTGACCTTATCGGTCGATTAACGATTAACTGATAAGCGGCGTTTTTCACCTGAATTTGAGTGTTTCAATAGGGTCTTTAAGAATATAAGCTATAGTAACATAACACTGAGTCAAAAATATATCATAGTATTATTATATTGTATATTCCTCAATTAATTATTCCTTAGTAACAAGCAGACAAATGTATTGATGCTGAATAACAAAATACACTAATCCCTCGCTCTATCCAATTTTTTTTTTTTATAGTGTAAAATTGTTTTTATAGAGTAACATTGTGTTCTGTCCTGATTGGCTAAGAGACTAGACCAGGACTGAACGTGGACTGGACCAGGTCTGAACCAGGTCTGGACCTGGACTGGACCGGGACTCGACCGGGTCTAGACCTGTACTAGACCAGGATTAAACCACTGGGGCGCGTGCTGGTTTCGCCGCGCCCCGAGCCGCAGGCCAGCCGCGCGGGGCTCGGGGCTCGGGGCTCGGGGCTCGGGGCTCGGGGCTCGGGGCTCGGGCTGCGGCGAAACCGGCAGCAGCGGCGCGCATTCCGGGTTAGACCTCGCCTCGCGCGTACACCCGGGGCTGCTGAGCAGTGCCGTTGGCGCCTGCGGTCGGCTGTGAGTCGAGCTTGGCGCAGCGCGGTTGCCTTGTTTCATGATCACGCGGGTGCGCATGTCCGCGTGTCCGCGGTTAGCGGTTAATTACAATTAATGCATTTTGATCGACCAACGTCTTAATCGACAATTAACCGTTAATCGATTAATTGTTGACATCCCTACTAACAACACATCATCAGTATGGTAAAACTCACCTGTCTCACGACGGTCTAAACCCGCTCACGTTCCATTAGTGAGTGAACAATCTAACGCTTGGTGAATTCTGCTTCACAATGATCGAAGGATCAAAAAGCGACATCGACATGGCCCAAGGCCGCGAGTACACCGGGGCTGCGGGCGCGGGATGGAGCCGCGGCGCCCGGGCTGTGCCTCCCCCTCGGGGCCGAGCACGGGGTGATTTAATCCTGGTCTGGTCCCGGTTTGGTCCGGGTCTGGACCTGGTCCGGTCCTGGTTTAGACCTGGTCTAGACGTGGAAGTCACATAGAACCAGAGCCCGCCCCGCCCCGCTCTTATTCCTGCTGAAAGAGCGTCTTTCTCGGCCTCTTAGCTCTAGCGCGGAATGCGCAAGGAGCGCAGAGACACGAGCACCGCGCTCCTCTAACGGCACTGCCATGTCCCGGGATAATCCTGGTTTAGTCCAGGTCCAGTCCAGGTTTAGATCTGGTTTAGTTCTGGTCTAGACCTGGTTTATTACAGTCTCTTAGCCAATCAGGACGCAGAACACAAATGTTACACTATAAAAAAAACAACGGATCAGGCTTTTTCCATTGAAATATCTACTCAACTTACGAAAAATTCACGTTACGAAACCACTTAATTAATTTCGTAAGGTGAGGTACCACTGTAATGGTTTGAAATTAGGTTTAATTTCAGACAGACCCAAAACAATATTAAATTTATAGTTTTTTTTTTTATCAGTTTAGTGAAATGAGAAGTTTGTGACTTTCTGTTTGTCTCATGACTCATGAATCCTATTCTCATCTCATCATCAGTTTGTATTATTTGTTCCTTTTCTTTAGGGTAAGTCTTTCCAAACAGGCATCTACAACCAGACAGTGACCATTACAGAGAAAGAAGAAGGACTGGACGGAGAAACGTAAGACTTCAACACATCACACTAAAACCCTCTGAATACCTTAGACTAATTGGTTGATTTAATTTTAGTTGAACAAATGTTTTATACGAGCTCGTAGATCAACACATTTTTTGTTGGCATCATAACTTAAGGATTTATTAACAGCAAAATTAAACTGTTTCTGTGTCCTTAGGCAAGACACAGCCTGTGTATGATTGTGATGTGTGAGTGAAAGATTGGTGATGTTAATCTTATTTAGCTCAGGGCATTATTCATTTCTTGCTTCTCAGTTCCGTATCTTGAGATTAAAAATGACTTCCGAAGGCTGTAGAAAGTACCATTTTAAATATTCAAATCTCCATCGGTTTATCGTTAGGCTTGAACATTGTGTGATGTGGCACATGTACAGTAAGAGTGTGATGTAGGAGGGATACAGAAGAATCTACTAAATGCATCATCTTCTTTGGATTGGTCCTTATGTAAGAGGTGTGAATTTGCTTTCTCTCACTATTGCTGCTCTAAATGACACTGATGTACATTCGGGTTGGCAAGTGTCAAAAGTCTGATACAAATCCATACTAAAACCAATACTGAAAAAAATCCCACATACGTGACAGAATTTGACTTTTCTATAACAGTTTTTAAGTCATTTTGTAATCAACCAGTATAGAGCCACATGGTAATGTAAAGAAATTATTTTGTTCTATTCATCCATTATATCAGAGTTGGTGTTGAGTATCAAGCCTTTTCTTTAGTATCGAAATCAAGTTTGAAATGTTAGCCTTGTGATAACACTTGTCTACATTACAGCAAATAGTGCCCAAATATCTCATTATTATACTGTAAAAATATTATGGAAAAATCCAAAACTAAATGCTTGAATGAGAAAGTGTCTTTTAAAAAAAACATGTATTCAGTTTGTCTTTGTCTCGTGTAGAATCTTCATGTACATCTTCCTGATTGGACTGCTGTCTTTGACGGTCTTCACCATGTACCAGGTCCTGGAGTCCAGAACGGTGCGTGTTTAATTCACTTTATTTGAACATGTGTTCAGTTTGACTTCAAATGTCAAGGTCTTGTTATCAGATATGCAGTCAACTAAAAGTACAACTACAGGGGGTCCTCGGGTTACGACGGTCTCGGGTTACGACGTTTCGTGGTTACGAACGCGCCCCCATTAAAAAAAAATGTATATATTACGCGTCATTCCGTCTTACGCGGTTTAGCGTGGTAAGAGATGTAAACAAACGCACACGGCGCGCGGCGCACGGCGGAAGAATACGCTCTGTTGTGGTTGTAGGGCGGAGAAGACGGCCTCGTGTGTGTGCCCAATGTGGGCGGAAGTACCTGATGTGGGCTCTGATCTGCTCCTATGAAAGCGGCAGTGATAACCAAGCAGCGTAGTGGTCTAATTATTGAGATGGAAAGGTTATTGGTGCTTTGGTTGGAAGATCAAAGGCAAAATCCGGTTTACGACGAAATTCGGGTTACGACGCGTCTTAAGAACGGATCAACGTCGTAACCCGAGGACCCCCTGTATGTTTATATTGTTTTTATTGAACATGTATTGATCCTACTGCACTGGCTCATGGACATGGCCAGTGCAGTCATTCATACTCAGTGGAATATTTCAGGAGTTGTCTGTAGTGAAATCTCAAAAAATGCTTAGAAAACCAGACAACAACAAAAACAATGCACTCCGTCTTTTTACAGAAGTTCAAAAGCCATTCTTCAGGATCACTCATAATACTCATAATACTCACTCATATAAGGATTCTATACGGCTTCTCTGTATTTACAATAGTTGTGAGTGAGATTCTAATGAATTTGAGAGTTTTGCCAGCGGCGCACTAAGCCTACTTTTAGTTAACAGATACTCAGAGCGTGTGTTAAGGTGAGGAAGAATGTCTGTAGACGATTATAGGCCTCAGAACTCCTCCTTCATGGCTGGGCGGGTTCAACTGTGTGGAGTTTGCATGCAACACAAATGAAACGTATAAATCTAACTTAAATGTCTGTTTTCATTTCTTTTGCAGAGAAAGCGTTTGTCTGTGAAGATGGAGAAAGGCACGGGAAACATGAGTGACGTGGACATCAGCTGGATCCCTCAGGAGACGCTCAATGCCATGAGTAAGACCCTCGTCCTTCTCTCACCTGTCAATCAATCTATCAACAGGAAATCAATAGGATCACGTGACATCACAACATTCTAAACTGACCCAAAGACAGGCTAATTCTGAACAGAAACAAGACAAGACGCTTTTTGAGTCATTACCATTTTACAAAAATATAGTCAAATTTGCAAACAACATTTTACTTCCTGGTTCTCAAGACGATTCTCAGAAAGCAGAATGTGACTCTCTCTGATCTGAACGGTCACTACCTGAACCTAGGGATGCACCAGGACCAGACCGAGACTCGACCAGGACTAAACGCGGACTAAACCAGGTCTAGACCAGGACCAGGACTAAACCTGGACTAAACCAGGTCTAACCCTGGACCAGGACTAAACCTGGACTAAACCAGGACTGGACCAGGTCTAAACCAGGATTAAACCACCGGCTCTTTGCCTAGTTTCGTGTGGCTCTTGCGTCCGTTTATGTCGAGGTTTGATGTGCTCGGACTGCGTGCCTCCGTGGACGCGGTGCCTCCGTGGCCGCGGTGCCTCAGTGGACGCGGTGCCTCCGTGGACGCGGTGCCTCCGTGGACGCGGTGCCTCAGTGGACGCGGTGCCTCCGTGGACGCGGTGCCTCAGTGGACGCGGTGCCTCCGTGGACGCGGTGCTTCCGTGGACGCGGTGCTTCCGTGGACGCGGTGCCTCCGTGGACGCGTGGACGCGGTGCCTCAGTGGACGCGGTGCCTCCGTGGACGCGTGGACGCGGTGCCTCAGTGGACGCGGTGCCTCCGTGGACGCGGTGCCTCAGTGGACGCGGTGCCTCAGTGGACGCGGTGCCTCAGTGGACGCGGTGCCTCCGTGGACGCGTGGACGCGGTGCCTCAGTGGACGCGGTGCCTCCGTGGACGCGGTGCCTCCGTGGACGCGGTGCCTCCGTGGACGCGGTGCCTCAGTGGACGCGGTGCCTCAGTGGACGCGGTGCCTCAGTGGACGCGGTGCCTCCGTGGACGCGGTGCCTCAGTGGACGCGGTGCCTCCGTGGACGCGGTGCCTCCGTGGACGCGGTGCCTCAGTGGACGCGGTGCCTCAGTGGACGCGGTGCCTCCGTGGACGCGTGGACGCGGTGCCTCAGTGGACGCGGTGCCTCCGTGGACGCGGTGCCTCCGTGGACGCGGTGCTGCACGCGGTGCCTCCGTGGACGCGGTGCCTCAGTGGACGCGGTGCCTCCGTGGACGCGGTGCCTCCGTGGACGCGGTGCCTCAGTGGACGCGGTGCCTCAGTGGACGCGGTGCCTCAGTGGACGCGGTGCCTCAGTGGACGCGGTGCCTCCGTGGACGCGGTGCCTCCGTGGACGCGGTGCCTCCGTGGACGCGGTGCCTCCGTGGAGGTTTGGACACGGGTCTCGTGCTCGCAGCCCCGGGTGGGACGCTGCACTTTCACAGATTTGAGCACACTTCATGAATACATTAATACATTTAGTTGAAAATCTACAAACGTTTGAGTGTTTAAAACGAGAGAGAAATGTGAGAAAACTTTAATTCAAATATCGGTCGTTAATATCGGCCCACTTTTGCACATCGGGCCGATACCGGTGTTAATGGCGATATATCGTGCATCCCTCCCTAAACCCCAGCACATGACCCAGAGCTAGTGCAGCCACTGCAGCTCAGGGAGGAGTTCTGGAGGTTCTGAGCTCTGTCCAGATACTCAGAATCCACTTTGAGTCCGTGCAGTCAGTTTATCCTCTTTCACTCCAGCTTTATCGCTCTTGATAAACTTCTGGCTCATGTTCATGTTTGTGTTGCAGATAAGGCGTCTCCTAAAACATCTCCGCGGAAGAGAGCCAAGAGGGCGGCGGGCACGGATCAATAACCATCTCTTCTCTGATCCATCATGGCCACAGCCTCAGTGTGTGTCATATCCACTCACAGTGTTCTTGTTGTGTTTGAGAGGCAGATACTTCACATCTGCCTTCTTGACTTTTGGACTTGCTGTTTAGATGTATTAAAGGTGCACTATGTCATTTTTCTGGTGTTGGAGGCAAGCTTGTCTCCATGGAGATGTTATTACTTTGCTTAGAATGTTCCACTGTGTGACATTAGACTGTGTCACCAGGTCAGATCTGTGGAAAGGTTTGACCTGTACAGATGTTTTTATTTTGTAATAAGCACATGTATAATCATCTATATTCTGAGTGTAACGTTCCACTTAAAGCAAAAACACAGGGTTATTTTTTATAATGCCACCTACTTGTCTCAAACGTTCAATCAGAAAAGTTACCT
Organism: Paratrypauchen microcephalus; assembly: GCA_036785185.1. Taxonomy (NCBI): domain Eukaryota; kingdom Metazoa; phylum Chordata; class Actinopteri; order Gobiiformes; family Gobiidae; genus Paratrypauchen; species Paratrypauchen microcephalus. Next base: position 449,474 of record JAVJIX010000290.1, read on the forward strand.
AGTGCACCTTTAAAGTGGAAATAAAGATAATGATTCTGAATTCAATCCAGAGGCACTGCTCAGTATTGTGGAAACACTAAAAGCAGAATTTTAAAGGGAGTTTTTGATTTTTTTCTTTGAGGAAGTTGTAAAAAGGATGTGGTTTGTTCACATCAGTGTTGACATAAAAGAACATGTTTACACAAAAGGAACTGTGAATGTAAGAACATTCCTAATTTATCCCAGTTTTGTTTTCAATGAATTATTGTTATTGGAATGAATTATTGTTAATTAACTCAAAAAAAGACGCCAAAACTGTGCCTAAAAAGCCCATAGAGTCACATGGGGACACTGCATCTGGTTTAGTGCTTAAGAATTTAAATAGGAAGAAGAATATAGGAAAAAAATCAACCCTGTCATTGTCTATTGCAATGTGCCCTGACAGTTGCAGTCTAAATTATGCTTTTAATGAGAAATATTTACATTTCTTAAAGCTACAGCTAAACCAAACAGTGTTTTACGACTTTTGTTAAAATAAAACATAAAAAAATCAACAAAACTACTGTCTGCGTTCATTTTGACACCTATTGTAATCACAGGTCTGTTGTTTTCATGTCTAAATGTGTTATTTTTCTTTATAGAGATAAATGCATAGAGATTTTAGTGAGAAGAGTAAAAATTAACTTTAAAACCGTTTCTCAGGTTAAAATAGTTTGTCTTTTTCTTATATTAACAGTACTAGTATTTAGAAGTCAAAGTACTACAATAATAATGATAATAATAATGATTGATGATGATGATGATGATGATGATGATGATGATGATGATGATTATTATTATTATTATTATTATTATAATTAGGCCCCGCCCCTACAGGGATGAGTGCCTGGGCAAAGCACTCCTCTATTATAATGGGGTAAAATGATACAGTTTTCCCACAGTTTGATATGTTGACATACGGCTCACAATATTGATTTGATTTTAATGCACTTTAAGAAATATAAAAAAAAAAAAATATAGATATTTTCCCCTTTGCCATGTGCACAAAGAAATCTTGACATTACATTTTGTAGTTTACTGTAAACAGATTTTGGGTTTACATGTAAACGCACACAGCACACTTCACATGGCGTCTTTGAATATTAATGATGTTTTTCTGAAAGCTTCTCCCATGATCCCTGTTCCATCTCCAGGGGTGGAAAGTAACAAATGACATGACTCACGTTACTATAATTGAGTAGTTTTTATGAGTACTGGGGTAATGGGTAATTTGACTTTGCTACACTGGACGCCGCCCATGTTACTGAGTAAAATAATATTGATGGAGAAAAAAAAAATGCAGGAGAAAGAAATGTACGGGAATGCATTGTGCAGTTCCCGTGCGACAATCCCATTGTTTGACACAATCATCACTGAAGGCGTTTGGACAAGATGGATAATACGGAGCCACATGTGGAGATGGAGGATGAAGGACCAGAAAAAGATTGTGGACAGGATAGAAGCCCTTGGCCAAACCTCGAGGAATTATTTGCGTTTAAACGCCAAATAGGCAACAACATCATCACCATGTAATGTAAAATGTGCCTCAGAAAATATGGATCTCCTGAACTCTTTTCCAAACGTAAAACACCTGTCACTGAAACTCAGCACAGCCTCAGGCGCCTGTGAGCGTCTTTTCAGCACTGCTGGTTTATTGTTCACAGCAAAGAGAGCACAGATTAGTGCTACAAACTTTGAGAATCAACTGCTCAATCTGAACAGGAGCTTTGCAGGTCTAATGCTGCAGCACCACTGGGCCCAATAGTGTGTGGAACGTGGCACTTTGTTTTATTTTTTTAATTTTATTTTATCAGTTTGCAATATTATGCAAAATTTCCAGTGTTCCGCTGTGTTCCAGTGATTTTGGTTTTATTTTCTTTACTTTGGTTGTAGTGTTGTGTGTTGGACCATATATGGACCATGTGACCTCCATGTGTATACATATACTCAACAAAAATATAAACGCAACACTTTTGTTTTTGCTCCCATTTTTCCTGAGATGGACTTAAAGATCTAAAATTCATTCCAGATACACAATATTACGATTTCTCTCAAACATGTTCACAAATCTGTCTAAATGTGTGACAGCGAGCACCTCTGCCCCGCCGAGACAATCCACCCCACCTCACAGGTGCACCACATCAAGATGCTGATCTGACATCATGACCAGTGCACAGGTGCGCCCCAGACTGCCCACAATAAAAGGCCACCCCGAAATGTGCTTTTTTTTTCTTCATTGGGGGTCTGGGGACTCAGAACCAGTCAGTATCTGGTGTGACCACCATTTGCCTCATGCAGTGCAACACATCTTCTTCGCATAGAGTTTATCAGATTGTCAGTTGTGGCCTGTGGAATGTTGGTCCACTCCTCTTCAATGGCTGTGTGAAGTTGCTGGATATTAGTGGGAGCTGGTACACGCTGTCGTATACGCCGCTCAAGCACATCCCAAACATGCTCAATGGGTGACATGTCCGGTGAGTATGCTGGCCATGCAAGAACTGGGACATTTTCAGCTTCCAAGAATTGTGTACAGATCCTTGCAACATGGGGCCGTGCATTATCTTGCTGAAACATGAGGTGATGTTCATGGATGTATGGCACAACAATGGGCCTCAGGATCTCATCACGGTATCTCTGTGCATTCAAAATGCCATCAATAAAATGCACCTGTGTTCTTCGTCCATAACAGCCTTTGAAGAGGAGTGGACCAACATTCCACAGGCCACAACTGACAATCTGATAAACTCTATGTGAAGAAGATGTGTTGCACTGCATGAGGCAAATGGTGGTCACACCAGATACTGACTGGTTCTGAGTCCCCAGACCCCCAATAAAGCAAAAAAAAAAAATGCACATTTCGGGGTGTCCTTTTATTGTGGGTAGTCTGGGGCGCACCTGTGCACTGGTCATGATGTCGGATCAGCATCTTGATGTGGCGCACCTGTGAGGTGGGGTGGATTGTCTCGGCGGGGCAGAGGTGCTCGCTGTCACACATTTGGACAGATTTGTGAACAATGTTTGAGAGAAATGGTAGTGTTGTGTATCTGGAGTGAATTTTGGATCTTTGGGTCCATCTCAGGAAAAATGGGAGCAAAAACAAAAGTGTTGCGTTTATATTTTTGTTGAGTGTATATACAGAATATATATACACACAACTAAGAGCACAGTGTTCCCATGTATATACATATATACAGAATATATATACACAGAAGTAAGAGCACAGTGTTCTGAGCTCAGGTATGAGCTGTGTGTTTGGATATGCACCTTATTGATTTAGGACTCGTCCTTTTGGCATCAAATCATTAAAAGTAACTTAGTAACATTTACTCAAATTACATTTGGAATGAAGTAATTTTTACTTTTACTCCAGTACATTTTCAGATGGGTACTTCTACTTTTACTTGAGTAGGATTTAAGCAAATTAAAGATACTTTTCCTTAAGTACTTTTTCCCACCTCTGTCCTGATCACTTTATTTGATCCACAGTATGTTTTATTTCCTCACCTGGAGCTTTTGTTTCATACACACGTTTAACACATATTAGGCATATTTAGGTTCTTCTCTCAAACACAACAATAAACTCTCTGCTCCAGCTTGTGATGTCATGTGGTAACACAGGAAGGGCTCCACTGTGTTTTTAAATTCCATACATCTTCACTACATTCATTTGGAATATTTGCAGACTTTCAGACCTGAAATTTCCAACTGAACAAAATGAAAACTATCGTTTCATGACAACACATGGTGGAACAGAGCATGTTGAGCTTTGGAGACGTAATAATGCTAGATTACTCAAACATGTGTGAATGAAACAAAACAACTCCAGGTTTGGTTTTAAGGAGGTAACAACATTATAACACAGCTTAAAACTCACAATAATCCATCCATTTATAGGACCTTTCAAACTCAAGGCTTTGGGTGTACAGTGGTACCTCACCTTACGAATGACCCAACAAACGAAAATTTCAAGTTACGAAACACCTTCACGGTAAATTTTGGTCTCTAGATACGAATTAAATTTCAAGTTGCGAAACGCGAAATCTCAAAAATTCAAATAATGCGCGCTCAGCCACACATTATACGCTTTTCTCAGACTGGATTTAAACTTTTCTCACATTTGTCTCTGTTTAAACACTCAAACTTTCATAGATTTTCAACAAAACGTATCAATATTGAAGTGTGGGGGGAAGCGGGAGGGGGGAGAAGGGTGTGCGGACACGTGTGATAGCGCAGCATGACCCGGCGCAGAGCTGATCTGCTGAGAGCATGATCCGGCGCAGGTCTAGACCAAGATCTAAACCTGGACTGGACCAGGACTAAACCAGGACTAAACCAGGACTAAACCTGGACTAAACCAGGACTAAACCAGGACTAAACCAGGACTAAACCAGGACTAAACCAGGACTAGACCAGGTGGATTAAAGCGCCGCGTGCGGGTCTATTTCCTGGTTTCTCACGAGTCACAGCTGAGGCGAGCAGCGAGGAGGCAGTCTGAGCGCATGTGAGCGAGAGCCATGCAAGAGCCGCGGTGGTCTGGACTAAACCAGGACTAAACCTGGATTAAACCAGGAGGAGCCGCGCTCACACTGCCTGCGGTCCCCTCCTCCCTGCGGACTCGTGAGAAACCAGGAAATAGACCCGCACGCGGCGCTTTAATCCACCTGTTCTAGTCCTGGTTTAGTCCTGGTTTAGTCCTGGTCCAGTCCAGGTTTAGACCTTGGTCTAGTCCTGCTGTCAGCTCCGCGCCGGGTCATGCTGCGCACACGTGACCGCACACACTTCTCCCCCCTCCCCCTTCCCCCCACACTTCAATATTGATACGTTTTGTTGAAAATCTATGAAAGTTTGAGTGTTTAAACAGAGACAAACGTGAGAAAAGTTTAAATCCAGTCTGAGAAACCAATCAGGACGCAGAACACAATGTTACACTATAAAAAAAAGTTACACTATAAAAAAAAAAAAACTTGGATCGGAGCCTTGGAACGGATCAGGCTTTTTCCATTGAAATAGCTACTCAACTTACGAAAAATTCACGTTACGAAACCACTTCTGGAACGAATTAATTTCGTAAGGTGAGGTACCACTGTATTTCCTGACTGGAGCTCACAGTCGAAATGTTGTCTTTAGGTCATAAATATTGCATCTCTCTCCACTCTCTTCGATTAGCCTTTTTGCCCCAAGCCTTTTTAGACATTTCACTGCAAAAAGAGCATATGCAGCATGAGGAGTGTCATGTTGAAAGAACATCATTTGAACAGTTTTTTTTTTTAAGGTTTTCAGATCTTGCTTTAAAATGTATGACACATTTCAGATAGTTAAAAACCTCCTGATGAACTGAAAGAAATGAAATATCTTAGGGCTTTAAATGGTATCAGTGGGTGCTGAGTGCAAATTTTACTACAAAACTGTTCCACCATTTTGTATTAAAAATACACCAAGTACATTTTCTGGTGTCTGGGTCCACTACCTACTTGTCTTATTCAATTACAGGTGATTGTTTAACAAAAATAAATAGGAAAACATGGGTTCTGACTGAGGGCAGGGTTCCCTCTCCACAGATCTGACCTGTAACTTGGCCTGATAGCATCAACTGCTTCTTATATACTTTTAATGCCATACTGTGAAATATTACACACAAATAAATCACATATTTATGGACACTATCACATGGCAGAAATGTTTTTGCACCTTTAATACTTGGAATATTATAGCCTAATGATAAAACATAATTTGTAAGAAATATATCAACTGTAGGCTGTATAACGTCTCAGACTATAAGACTTAAAATGTTAAATGTGACAATGTTTTATAGCTCATTTGTCTCTTCAACTTTGACTTTTTTTTACTTTATTTTGTTATACTTACAGTCATAGTCATAGTCATAGTTTGCTTTATTGTCGAAAACAATCATGTACATGTACACAGAGTGAATTCGAAATGTCATTTCCCCACTAACCAGGCAGGACAGTGATAGAGCGGGTAGGGGAGGGGCCACGTACATGCGCGCGCCGCCGACTGGGAGATGCAGAGTAGAAAAGATGCAATACACTCAGTGTATTGCATGTATTTGTAATACATGTAATGACAGAAAAACAATTGGAGATATAACGTACAGTGTCTTTTTCTTTGGCAACAGAAGGAAGGGGGGGGGGGGGGGGGGGGGGGGCAGATTGGAAATCAATGAAATTGATTGAACCAAGAGCAGAGATCAGACCTTCCTAAAAGATGGGAACATTTACTCAATCATGTCAGTATGAATTTGTCCAAATAGTGTGTGCCATGTTTTTGTAGAGTCCATGATAACACCACATCTGTGGCCTTGGGATTGTTTCTTGCAGGGAGGCGGAGTCAAAACACAGATAAGCCATTGGACCATTGGAGACACAGATTTTCTCAGGGAGACATAATTTTCAAAGGGATTAATTTAACATGATGAAATACATTTTTAGAGACCCAGGTGAGCGAGCAATTTAGCTGAAGCCCTGGTTTTGCCAGACCCCCATCTTCACATCCCCATGAAGATTCATGAGAGATCTCATTAGTTCCTCTTGGCACACAGACTGCGCTGCGTTGGCAAAATCACTATGTCCAAAGTCACTATGCCCGTTATGATATCCAAACGTCGAGATGTTTCCTTCGGTTGAAACCCTTCCAAAAGGTCCTCAACCTGTCCCACTTTCTGATGTAATCCTTTCACGAGATCTCCCACGGCTTCACAGTAGCTCGAAATTGCTGCAGACAGCTTAGGGGATTCTTTAGAAGCTGCCAGCTTACACATTTTGCGATAGATCATGGACAATCCCAGGCCAATTAACAGATGTCCAGCTATCAGAAATCCATATACGTAAATATCCTCCACATCCTCCAGGGACATTGGTGCCAAACATACGACTTGCCACGCACGATACGAGTCCCTCGCATATCCAGCAGCAAAAGTACCATCCGGACACACCGCTTCTCCCGGAGCCGCATTTTTCCGTGAAAAAGTATCAGTTGCGTTGAGGGTCCAGCTGATCACATCCATATTTTAGAATTTTGGAAAATCTGCTCCAAAAAGCGAGAAAAATTATGAAAAACAAGAGAGGCACGCACACAACAGAGCAGGAGATAAGGAGGAAAGAAAGACACGTCTGCACTCTCTCACGGCCAGAACAAAACAAAACAAAACACAGTGTTAATGTCATATTGAGAAACATTATAATCAGCAGTATAATCATGGAGACAAGCAGTGTGCCGTCCACAAGAAGAGTTACGCTTTAAGTTGACTTAAATCTGCTCTATGTAACTTCTTTGGTAGAGGATCTTATCTCCAAGGAAATGTTATGACTTTACCTGAAATGTTCCACAGTATGGCATTTCTTCTTCAACTTCTTCAATTACAGGTGGTTTAAATGCTAAAATAAAAAATACACAAACTGTGTTAAATTTAGCTCTATTTTCAAATATTTATCTTGATTTTTGAGTGCCTGTTTCTATTTTCTTGCCGTTCTTGAACTGTGAAGCGTTGCAACACTGAAATGTCCTCAGTGTGGGACAAATAAAGGTTATTTTATCTTATAGACCGAGGTTTTATTATGTTTTTTAAATCTAGACTGAAGTCTATAACGAAGATATTGAAGTTGATACAGGCCTAACATTAATATTTGAAAGTGCTTGTACTCTCTGCTATAGTGTTTGTACTCTATGCTTGTAGTGCTTGTACTCTCTGCTTGTAGTGCTTGTACTCTATGCTTGTAGTGTTTGTACTCTCTGCTTGTAGTGTTTGTACTCTATGCTTGTAGTGCTTGTACTCTGTGCTTGTAGTGCTTGTACTCTCTGCTTGTACTGCTTGTACTCTCTGCTTGTACTGCTTGTACTCTATGCTTGTAGTACTTGTACTCTGTGCTTGTAGTGCTTGTACTCTATGCTTGTAGTGCTTGTACTCTATGCTTGTACTGCTTGTACTCTCTGCTTGTAGTGTTTGTACTCTCTGCTTGTACTGCTTGTACTCTCTGCTTGTACTGCTTGTACTCTCTGCTTGTAGTGCTTGTACTCTCTGCTTGTACTGCTTGTACTCTCTGCTTGTACTGCTTGTACTCTCTGCTTGTAGTGTTTGTACTCTGTGCTTGTAGTGCTTGTACTCTCTGCTTGTACTGCTTGTACTCTCTGCTTGTAGTGTTTGTACTCTATGCTTGTAGTACTTGTACTCTGTGCTTGTAGCGCTTGTACTCTCTGCTTGTAGTGCTTGTACTCTCTGCTTGTACTGCTTGTACTCAGTAAACACACAGTGGTCGTAAGTATCATAGAAAAGGCGCACCCAAATCTCACGTTGACTCGCGTTTATCCTCGTACACACTTGGCTGGAGGAAGGCGGGTCTCTGTCGTTGCTGATGCAGTTTGGAGCTGGCCTGGAGGAAGGAGGAAGAGAGGGAGGGTAGGAGGAGGAGGAGGGAGCTGTCCGGTGCTGAAGAGCGGATCGGGGCGCGCATGAGCTCAGACGCACCGGGGGCCAAGGTAACGTCACCACCAGCAGCAGCAGAAGACCGCGCGCAGGGCCGTGGTTTTTGGGGAGCGAGCGGTTTACGCACCACACCACCGCCTTCAAACCGACTGTCTCACCCGTAAAGTCACGAAGGCACCTCTGAAAAGCTAATGCACCACTCCTCGTGACACGCCATCGCCGCTTTTAGCCACGCGTCTCCAGCCGTGCCTCTCTGAAATGGGATATGTCGGCGCAGAAGAAGACAGGGGCTGTCCTCGCGATTGCCGTAGGTGAGATTGAAATCCAGGTTTTTTCACATCTTAATTCACACAAAATGGCGTTGTTTTCCTACGTTAGATGTCTAAATGATTGGATAATTGTGGATCTTTGTGAATCTGAATGAGCGTAGCATGTTGGCACTGCGCGGTAGTAACGCGCGCCGTGGAGAGCATCTTTTACACACCCACTGTACACATCCGTGGGATTAAGAGCATGGGGTGCACCAACGTTTACTACTATAACGAGATAAAAGGATCTCAACGTGCGGCTGGTTTTAAGGCTAAAGTTTCCTAGTGCCAAAAATAGTCTTATCTCAGTTAGGGTATCTATTTCATGTCCATTTACCTTCATTATAGTTCGTGTGTTTTTCATCTTTAGCTGTACTGCAATACTCTGCATACACTCAGAAATGTTGGTAAGCTAAATCTGATAATGATGGTCATTTTTTTCATTGAATTATTTTTTTTATATTGATCCAAAACTAATTATTTAAGTTGTAAGCTGTATATATTGTTTAATTTTATGTGTGAGAGACTTCTTTAATCAGCTCATGCATAGTCCCAGCGTGATGGTCAGACTGTGTTCAAACAGAGCTCGGATTAAAGTCTCAGACAGAGCCCACAGTTAGCATCACACCCCCAGGGAATATTGATGACATCAGCTGCAAAGTGTTAATAGTTCTCCGAGCTACGACTACATGCATTTTTAGTATGAATGAACTGTCCTCTCCGCAGATCTGACCCGTATGTAACTTGATCTGGTTGTGTCACCTTCTTGTCACCATGGAGACAGATAGAAATGTCCTTCAGAAAGGTTACATGGTGCAGCTTTAACCTACAGGTAAAAGAAAATCGTCTTTGAACAAAATGGACAAACTAGGAATGTGCTTATGCCAAAAATAGTCAGATCTCACTTAGGCTTTCTACACTGTATCTTTCTCTTTTCTATTTATTTTTATCTTCATCTACCTTCTTTATAGCAGTGCTTCTCAATTATTTTCTATGACGCCCCCCCTAGGAAGAAGAAAAAATGTCACGCCCCCTCCCTGTGCACGACTATTAATAGTATTATTTGTCTAGAAAATGATTAGTACACCTCTGCATAACAATGTATCCTTTTATTAACATTAAAAACAAAAAAGAAAGAAACTTCCAACAAACACTGCACTCTTTTTTTGCACTGAGGACTCAAATATTAATGTGCTTTTAATGCAGCTTTGTGCACATTTGTTTACGTTTTACAGAAACGAAACTTAAAAACCACATGGTCCATTTGCATAAACTCAAAGCTCAGTGGAATATAACGTGTTTTTTTCTGTGACAGAGGATGTTCTGCTGATGGCAAGTCTGTTCTGTGCGTATATCACATATTTAAGGTCGCCGAACCCTGCCCCAGAGCGACAACGAGAGCGCCAACTACTGTTGTTGATGTGCAATTACACTTTCGTTCTAGTACAGTATGGCAAAAAAGCATGTTTCCCAGGGTCACACGCGCCCCCCTGGCATCACACCGCGCCCCCCCAGGGGGGCCCGCCCCACTATTTGAGAAGCACTGCTTTATAGCCAGATGTAGGTATCTTTTTCATCTTTAGCTATACTGTAACAGGCGGCAGACACTAAATGTTGGTAGGCTAAATTTGATGTTAATGGTGTCACCGTTTTCATTTCATTATATTTATATTGATCCAAAACAAATGTATGCATTTATTTAACCTATGTATTGATTGGTTTATTTATTAATTTTAAGTGACAAGGACATTGCACAATAAACGGCACAGACCTGCTATGAGCTCATTTTCATCTGTGCTCCAGTATGAGGCAGAGGAACAGGGACAGCTGGTTAACAGTGTCTGTGTAATTCATACATATAATACATACACAGGGTTGTCAAAAGTATTGAAAATCAGACACTAATTATAGTTCATAGTTCATAGTTAGGTTTATTGTCGAATTCTGCCATATGTACACGACACACAGTGAATCGAAATTTCGTTTCTTCCTGGCCAAGCAGAGACAGTGAGTGACGGCAGCGAGGGGCCGCAGCGCATGCTCACGTCGCCAACTTGGAGGTAGAAAAAGATGCAAGTACAATCAATAACAATATTCACAAACATATTACGACAAAAACAATGGGACAGGTAACACGCAGCATCTTTTTGGTTGGTGACAAACGGGAGGGTGGGGAGGGGGAGCAGAACAGAATATTGATGAAATTGATTGGAACTGAGCTGAGGCGAACATTACTAAATAGGCAGGGCAGAGTGTTTACAGAATACGTGTTCAGAGTGTTCCAGCCGAATTTGATAACATGTCCTTTTGTTTATAGTGTGCCGTGATAACCACAGTTGTGTCCTTGGGGGTGTGTTAAGTGCAGGAGAACAGAGTCAAACCAAAGAGTCCTGTTGATTCAGAGATTTCAGGGAGACTGATTAATTACACCAAAGGGGATAATTTAACATGATCAGTACATTTTTAGAACCCAGGCGAACGGACAATTAGCCAGAACCCTGGTTCTGCCAGGCCCCCAACTTCATGTCACCTTGCAGAGTCGCTAGAGCTCTAGACAGTTCCTCCCGGCGTACAACAATGGCCACAGACTGTGCTGCACAGTTTCTGCACAGTTCTGTCAGCATGCTCGTGATGGTGTCCAGACGTCAAGAGGTTTCCTCTGGTTGGAGATGTTCCTCAACCTGTATCACTTTCTGATGTAATCCCTTCACTAGATCAGCAACGGCTCCACTGTGGTGCGATATTACAGCAGACAGCTTGGGCGACTCTTTGTTTGCTGCCAGCTTTCCAATTTCCGATAGACCTTGAACATCCCTACGCCAATCAATAGATGTCGTTATCAAAAATCCAAATAGGTAAATGTCCTCAGCTTCCTCTAGGAACAGCAGTGCCAGACACACAACATTCCACTTGTCCCAAGCGTCCCTCATGTATTCAGTAGCAAAAGTTCCATCTGGACAGTTCGGCTCTCCTGGACTGGCATTCCTCCATAAAAAAAGTGTGTCAATTGCGTTGAGGGACCAGCTTATCAATTCCATAGTTTAGGATTTTGAAAAATCTGTTCCAACAGGAGAAAAAGAGACGAGACGAGAGAAAAAAACACCAAACACAGAGCAGCTGATAAGGGAGGAAAAGACTCGTCCGTTCACAACCGCTCACAACAGCAGCTAGAACAGAAACAGCCATTTGATACTGAAACTAGTATTGAAACTAGATATTCATTTGAGCAGGTGTCGACATTAAAAAAGTCACATTGACAGGAGTGAACCTTTCCTTAATAGAATGATCTTTAGCTGTATGTAAGAAGTATAAGACATAGACCAGTATACGCCCATGGACCACTGAGGGATTACACAAATATAAAACCTCATGATAATATAAAGTACTATGTAAAAAATGGCATTCTATTTTCGAAATAGAGTGTTTATATTATCATTATGATATCTGAATTAGTATTGCGTATTGAGTGTATTACTTAATATCAAAATCACTACTACAAGATTTAAAATAGACCTACCACCAAGCACAAGCGTATCCGTCCATTTAAAGTTGCAGTCTTTTCTGGATGGGAGTCCGCTACCTGCTGTTATAATCTCCATGGAGAAACTACTTCTTAGCCTGCAATATTCCAAATAAGGTATTAAACTGATTTATTTTGCATTTAAGATAAGACTTTATTGATCTCACACAGGAGAAATTTACCTGCCCCAGTAGCTCCAGGACATTTGGACAAGAAAGACAGTGCATGCAGGCAGGAATGGGATAAAGTAAGTAATAATAAAAATAGTAATAAGTAATAATAATAATAATGGAAATAGTAATAATAATAATAGTAACAACAAGCATCAACATGGAAAAGTGGATATTGCACATTTGGCCTATATAGTAGAATTATACAGTCTGATGGTGGTGGGGATGAAGGATCTGCAGTAGCGCTCCTTCTTGCACTGGGGGTGCCTCAGTCGGCTGCTGAAGGAGCTGCTCAGCTCCTCTACAGTCCAGAGGGTGAGAGGTGTCGTCCGTGATGGACGTGAATTTGTCCAGCCCCCTCCTCTCAGCCACCTCCTCTACAGAGTCCAGAGGACAGCCCAGGACAGAGCTGGCCCTCCTGACCAGCTTATTAAGTCTCTTCCTGTCCCGCTCTGTGCTGCTCGGGGCCCAGCAGACGACAGCGTAGAGGAGAGCAGAGGCCACCACAGAGTCATAAAAAGTCTTGAGCAGAGGCCTGCACACTCCAAAGGACCTCAGTCTCCTCAGGAGGTGGAGGCGACTTTGGCCCTTCTTGTACAGGGCGTCGGTGTTGTGGGACCAGTCCAGTTTATTGTTGAGGTGAACACCCAGGTACTTGAAACTGTCCACAGTCTCTATGTCCTGCCCTTGGATGTTCCCTGGTGAGTGAGGTAGTGGTCTCCTCCTGAAGTCCATCACCAGCTCCTTTGTCTTACTGGTGTTAAGGCTCAGGTGGTTGCGCCCACACCAGTCCACAAAGTCTCTGATGACCGAGCGGTACTCCAGCTCGTTCCCCTCAGACACACAGCCCACAATGGCCGAATCGTCAGAGAACTTCTGGAGATGGCAGCTGTCCGTGTTATATGTGAAGTCCGAGGTGTAGATGGTGAAGAGGAAGGGTGAGAGGACAGTTCCCTGGGGGGCCCCAGTGCTGCAGACTACCACCTCTTGACTCACAGCCGCGCAGCTGCACGTACTGTGGACGGTCAGTGAGGTAGTCGATGGTCCAGGCAGCGAGATGTCCATCCACTCCCGCGTCCTCCAGCTTCCCCTGGGTTGAGTCCGTGTGAAGGGGGAGGGGGATGTAGCCACTGGCCCGGGGGGGTGTGAAGAGGAGGAGGGGGGAGTCGGCAGAGGGGCAGAGGGGGTGGGGGGTGCATTAAACCTGTTGAAATAACAGTTTAATTCGTCCGCCCAGCGCTGATCACCATCAGCTGTCCCTCTGCCACTCTGTCCAAATCCAGACATGTTCCTCAGTCCTCTCCACACGCCCCGTGCGTTGTTTTGGGCCAGCTGCTCCTCCATCCTCCTCCCATAGTCCTTCTTAGCCTGTCTTATCCTCCATTGAAGCTCTCTCTGGACCCTTTTCTGCTCATCTCTGTCCCCTGAGTTGAAAGTCCTTTTCTTCTGGTTCAGGAGGGCTTTAAGCTCAGGGGTGACCCAGGGGTGGTTGTTGGGGAAACACCGTACCCTCCTGGTTGGCACAGTGTTCTCCACGCAGAAGTTGATGTAGTGAGTGATGCAATGGGTCAGGCCGTTGATGTCGTTTCCATAAGAGTCAGTGAAAATGTCCCAGTCGGTGTTCTGGAAACAGTCCCTCAGACTCTCACAGGCCTCCTGAGTCCAAAGCTTCACAGACCGCTTCTGCACAGGTTCTCTTCTCTGGGTGTGTATTCAGGGAGCAGGTAAACCAGACAGTGATCTGAGCGTCCGAGCGGGGGGAGGGGGGCGGAGGTGTAAGCGTCTTTGATATTGGCGTAAAACAAGTCCAGAGTCTTATTGTCTCTCGTGAGGAATGTGATGTATTGTGTGAAAGTGGGGAGAGTAGTGTAGAGAGATGTATGGTTAAAGTCCCCAGTGATCAGAAATAAGACGCATGGATGACGTATCATCATGTCATTCACGATGCTATGGAGCTGTTCGCATGCTGCCGCACCGTCTGCTGATGGAGGAATGTACACACAGAACACAATAATGTGTGTAATTTCTCTGGGCAAATAGAACGGCCTCATACCGACAGCGAGTAGTTCAATGTCCCGGGAGCACAGCTGATGTTTCACGTGTACATTCCCAGGATGGCACCAGTGTTCGTTAATGAAGAAGATAAGTCCTCCTCCTCGTGTCTTCCCGCTCCCCGACACGGTCCGGTCCGCACGCCTCATAGTAAATCCGTCCAGCGAGATTACATTGTCCGGTATATTCCCATTCAGCCACGTCTCAGAGAAGCACATCAGACTGCAGTTCCGGAATTGTCTCTGATGTCGGGTCAGCGCAACAAGCTCCTCCACCTTGTTGTTTAAAGAATGCAGATTCCCCATTATCACTGTGGGTAGTCCGTTCGGTGAATACGGTCTCCGGTACTTGCGTCCTCCCCTGCAGCTTCTTCTCTTTCTCCGTATCTCTGCCGGGACCTCCGGTTTCCTCGTGTGGAGTAGAGAAGGGCCCCATAGCTCCAGAAGCTTGTTGCGCGCGTATGTAATCCTGTGCGGGGCTGAGGTACACCGGCGTAACTCCTGGCGCAGATTCATTAAATGTCCAAAAACACTACAGCTAACAGTATAGCTGTAGTGAGAGTAGGCTTCCCAGGTGCGTGACTGCGCCCTGTTTCACCTACTCTAAAGAAAAAGCAAGAAAAATGACTATATACAAGTAAAAAGAGCTGGCCTTTTTACTTGGCCTCCCCAGCGCCATCTTGGAAATCAGTTTATTACAATGCTCATGTTTATTGCTCACCTTGACAGTCATGTATTCTGTGAGCAGACTCGCCTCTTCACAGCACAGATAATTACGTTTAATGTCATAGAACATTCCAGGCGATGCAGTATAATGTTCATAAAGAGAAGTAGGTGGCAGTGTTGTCATGATAAAATTTCATATGCAGTTTCAATGCTAATAGGAATAGACCTGATACGCGACACAGATTTTGATTCCCATGATCATTTCAAAAGCTCTTTTTCAGACAATATTGAATTTTCAACAGAAAATAATATTTAGTTATTATACCATGTGGTCTTACACTATTTCTGATAAAGCTCAAGATGTTTAGGGTTCAAGGTACAATTTTATCCAGTTATGGGATTTTTTTTTATTCAGCATTGATACTTGCTTAAATGAATATCAATACTAGTTTTTATATTAATTTTAGTATGGATTAGTATCTGACCTTCGATACTTTGACAACTCTGGTAGGTGGTGACCCCTCCATCAGAAAATTTACATAATGAAGTTTTAAAGCAGTACCCCAGAACTCATAAACTAATAAATTCTATTTTTATATGCCCCTTGTTTGTGTAAATAAACTCCTGGATTGCTGGTTCTCTTACCAGTATATGAGACAGAACTGTGTTGATTCTTCTGTAAATGGACTAGTGTCTTGTGTGTTGCGTTGCAGTGCTGCTGTGTGTGCTGGAGTGGGGACAGGCTGTGGACGTGAGATGTGAAAGTGCATATAAAGGCTTCTCTGACTGTGTTCTCGCACTGGGACAGAGTCTGGACAACCAACAGGAGAATGTGACCAGTGAGACGGGCGTGGCTGCAGTCTGCGAGTAAGACACACATACACTTTACAAGAGTAAAGGAGAGAGGCCTAAGGGAAAAGGTTTAGGGGCCTGTACCTGATCAAACTATGAGTCAGGAACATGTCTAAGCTAGTATTAAAGTACAAGATGAGCCTCTTACTGTCATAACACGAGGAATGAGGAAGAAACTGCAAGATTTAGGTCACATATATTTTTGTATACCTGAATATCACAACAGGGGTCTCTTTGGGCATCTCAAAAATGGTTGATTTGACCAACTCAAAATCAAACAATGAAAAACTGACTTTCCCTCCAAAGACTCCCGAGCATGAAAAAAAAAAACTACAAACACTGTCTTCTTTTACATAAAATACAGAAGTGATGAGTGCTTTGCTTATTGATTCTGATTGATTGAAATCTGTGCATATTTCTCAATCCTTTGTGTTATTTTTTCTTTTTTACATGTTTGTTATGACACAAACAGACCTTGCATTTCCCTGATTGAGTTATATGGTAATCACGCCCATTGGAAATCATGGAGACAGGATATGGGTTTGTTTGTGGTATTATAAAACCTTGTGCTTTTGGCTGACCAATGTTGTAAATGTATGATACTGCAATATAAGGCAATACTTTGTGTCACTACAATGACATGATGAGGCTTCAGTGCAGTCAGAAAAGGTCAACAGTTCTGCCGGGGCAGGAGTTTGCCAGGGCTTCAGATCACACACTTCTTCAATATTTTATGGAGATGTTTGGTTGCCGGTAAATCTGCGACCGCCCGGGCTGCAGCATGCTTGGCCCGCCGGTACCCGTCAGCTGCCTCAGGAGTCCCATGAGCCAACAAGGCCCGATAGGACTTCTTCTTCAGCCTGACGGCATCCCTTACTTCTGGTGTCCACCACCGGGTTCGGGGATTGCCGCCACGACAGGCACCGCAGACCTTACGACCACAGCTACGGGCGGCTGCATCGACAATAGAGGCCGAGAACAGAGCCCACTCGGACTCTATGTCCCCAGCCTCCCCCGGAATCCGGAAGAAGCTCTCCCAGAGGTGTGAGTTGAAGGTGCCCCTGACAGAGGGATCTGCCAGACGTTCCCAACAGACCTTCACAATACGCTTGGGCCTGCCAGGTCTCTCCGGCTTCCTCCCCTGCCAGCGGACCCAACTCACAACCAGGTGGTGATCGGTTGACAGCTCTGCCCCTCTCTTCACCCGAGTGTCCAAGACACGTGGCCGGAGGTCAGATGACACGACAACAACCCGTCCTAGGGTGTCCTGGTGCCACGTGCACTGATGGACATCCTTGTGCTCGAACATGGTGTTCGTTATGGACAAACTGTGGCTAGCACAGAAGTCCAATAACAGAACACCGCTCGGGTTCAGATCAGGGAGGCCGTTCCTCCCAATCACCCCTCTCCAGGTGTCACTGTCGTTGCCCACGTGGGTGTTGAAGTCCCCCAGTAGAACGACCGAGTGCACTATCCAGTACCCCTCCCAGGCACTCCAAGAAGGCCGGGTACTCTGCACTGCTGTTCGGCCCATAGGCCGACACAACAGTGAGAGACCTGTCCCCGACCCGAAGGCGCAGGGATGCCTCTTGTTCACTGGGGTGAACTCCAACACTCGGCAGCTGAGCTGTGGGGCAATGAGCAGGCAGACACCAGCTCGCCGCCATTCCCCGCGGGCAACGTCAGAGAAATGGAGGGTCCATCCCCCCTCAAGGAGTTGGGTTCCAGAGCCCAAGCTGTGCGTGGAGGTGAGGCCGACTATATCTAGTCGGTAACGCTCAACCTCCCGCACGAGCTCAGGCTCCTCCCCCCCCAGCGAGGTGACATGTCCCCAGAGCTAGTCTCCATGTCCGGAGATCCGGCCGCCGAGGCCCCTGCCTTCGACTGCCGCCCAGATCTCTTTGCACCCGGCCCCTGGTGGTGGGTCCACAGGAGGACGGCCCCACGTCGCTCCGGGCCCCGTGGGGAAAGGCCCGGCCACCAGACGCTTGGTGGCTAGCACCCACCCCAGGTCTGGCTCCAGGGTGGGGCCCTGGTAACTCCAGTCCAGGCGACATATCTGACCTCGATGTATGACTCGACATAAGGGCTTCTGAGCCGCTCTTAGTCTGACCCGTCCCCCAGGACCTGTTTGCCTTGGGTGACCCTACCAGGGGCATAAAGCCCCCGACAACATAGCTCCCGGAATCATTCGGGCACTCAAAAACAGCAATGGTTTAATTTTATTTTCTGTGGAAATGTGTTTTTTTAATGGAACGCGTCTCATATCTTCCTCCTCGTCTGACCTCATCCACATCGCCACTCCATCTCGCACCCTTCGCTCTTCCTCCTCTCTTCAGCTCTCTGTCCCCTCTGCCCGTCTCGTCACCATGAGGAGTAGAACCTTCAGCCGCTCTGCTCCTCAGCTCTGGAACTCTCTCCCTCCTGACCTCCGGAATATAGACTCTCTCCCACTCTTTAAATCCAGCAGAGAAATTCCGCATTAATGATTCTCTAACTCCAGGCCTTCAGAACTCATTTCCATTACATTAAGCTAAGCCCTCCCCCATCAGTAATGATCACTGTGGAATTAGAAGGTACTTTGTTAAAATGGAAATGCTTTTATAACAAAAAGTCTATATAATCATTCAGTAATTCAATAATACACAGGATATATCAATCAATCAATCAATCTTTATTTACATAGCCCTTTACAACACCAATGGTGACCAAAGTGCTTTCCAATTAAAAAAACAAAACAAAAACAAAAGACAGAACATTATACAGAATAAAACAATGTAAAACAATAAATAGTAAAACACACAGTGCAGAAAAAGTACATGCCACAAACTACTAAGTATTAAAAGCCATTTAAAATAAATGTGTTTTGAGACGAGATTTAAAAAGGTTAAAATCAGTGATGTTACGTAGCTCAAAGGGCAGATTGTTCCAGATTGTTCCACAGTCTGGGACCAACCACAGAGAAGGCTCCATCACCCCAGTGTTTGAGGCTCGGGGAACTTCCAAAATAAGTTGGTTATTTGACCTTAAAGTGCGATTTGATTTTCGGAAAAATAAAAGCTCGGTCAAATAACAAGGTGCTAATCCATTAATAGGGCGTGAAAAGTCCCTCAGTCGCCCAGGTAGAATCCATGATAAAAGGAGAAGTTCAATTTGTCAACTGGACCAAGTTTGTTTGGTTGAAGACGTTTCGTCGCTCATTCGAGAGACTTCTTCAAGTTCTGAACTTGGCAACATATACAAAGAAAATAAAACAGGGCCCAAAATAGAAAAGCTTCTATTAGTCAAATACGACTCAAACCATTTCAGTGCAGTTCCTGTGATGCCAACATCATATATGTTGAGTTAAAAATCACCTGTATTGTCAATTTAATACAATACCAAATAGTATAGGACACTACACACACGCACACGCGCACACACACACACACCTTAGTCCTGTTTTAGTCCGGGTTTAGTCCTGTTTTAGTCCTGTTTTAGTCCGAGTTTAGTCCGGGTTTAGTCCTGGTTTAGTCCGGGTTTAGTCCTGTTTTAGTTCTGTTTTAGTCCGAGTTTAGTCCGGGTTTAGTCCTGGTTTAGTCCGGGTTTAGTCCTGTTTTAGTTCTGTTTTAGTCCGAGTTTAGTCCGGGTTTAGTTCTGTTTTAGTCCGAGTTTAGTCCGGGTTTAGTCCTGGTTTAGTCCGGGTTTAGTCCTGGTTTAGTCCGGGTTTAGTCCTGTTTTAGTTCTGTTTTAGTCCGAGTTTAGTCCGGGTTTAGTCCGGGTTTAGTCCGGGTTTAGTCCTGGTTTAGTCCGGGTTTAGTCCGGGTTTAGTCCTGTTTTAGTCCTGTTTTAGTCCGAGTTTAGTCCGGGTTTAGTCCGGGTTTAGTCCTGTACACACACATACACACACACACGCACACACACACACGCTAATGTTGACACAAGCCGCTGCTTTCACCTAATATCTCCATTTGATGCAGAAATAATATGATAATAATATGACTAACCCCGTGTTGCCGTGTTGTCCGATAATTCACGTATTTCCACGTGTATGCACGTATCCCGTGTATCCATGGTCTTTCGGCAGTTAAATTCGCCGACTGCATACATGTACATGTACGTGTATTCTGTACATGAGCTCCGGAGAAATGGACGTGTCCCGAACGTGTCCCGTGTCCCGTGTAAGTAGTACAGTCCATTTTCATGTCCTTATTCTCTTGAAATGCTGTGTACATATTCACAAGCTCCTCACAGCTGACAGGTGAACAGGGGAAAAACCGACGCTACTCGGAACATGACTGGCGGGAGCGCGAGTGTGGGTAATTATGGTGATTTATGCACTCCCCGTTTCTTTGCGAAAAACAAGCCAATTTGAAATAAAAAAATGTATGTTTTCAACGCAACTAACGCTGTTATCTGAAACATGATCTCGACTAGCACATTCTGCAAAAAAACGAAAATCACAAATTTTGAAAAAAAAACAAAAAAAAAAACACTATAAACGTCATTTTCTCAGTTTCACAAATGCCGAGTTGTAGTGTTTTTTCTCGTGTTGGGTCACATATATAACAGGGAATGAAATGCATGGCAGATTTCTGCAAAATCTATAAGCAAAGCCCTGAACTTCATCTGTGGTGAGATTTCAACAACATTTACTCAAAATCATGAGTGACCATGATGGTTAAGGCTGAAAGTAGCCCTGGTTTGAGTCTGATACGTCTGGTTTGAGTCCTACTACAGTTGTCTGGGCTCTGTTCTCTGCACCTTTAACACAGAGCTGCTGTGATTGATTGTAATGAAACCATTATTGACCAGACACTCTGAAAAACTCCATCTTCAATGTCACTGTCAGAACAAAGTGCTGAGTGTGCTACAACAACATAGTTTAGCACACCTAACCAGGGACTAAAAATAAACCAGATTTAAACGACATCTAAATCAGGATGAACTTGAAGAACAGGTCTAAACATAATTGTGGATTAAATATGCAGCCTCCTGCAGCAACAAGCAGGTGATGCCGTTAGTTACAGATCAGTTTGAGATACACCCTGCTTACAGTAAGAATGCATGTTTTTCAATGTATTTTTGTGCCATAAAAATACCTGTAATTGAAGATTTAAGATAAAATCTTAAATATGTTAAAAGCTATATTATGGAAATTCCATCCACAAGCATCCACAACTCTGAAAGAGTTAAGACGGTGCGGCTTTAATTCTGAACAGACCCAGTTTTGTTCCACACTATGGCATTTAACTCATTTTAAATTCATGCCACTCGGCTAAGTTGTGGGTCAGATCTGTGGAGTCATAGCAGGAATACAAGCTTCCAAGTTATTTTTCAGCAACTTAAAGGTCCTATAGAGCTTTAAAGCCCCAGTGTGTAGGATTTGTGGCGCATAGGTGGATGGTGCTATTGCACTTTCTGTTTTAGCTACAGCAGACCTCGAGGGTCACCCGGGCACGCCGTAACGCGAACAGCTCTCGTACCCGCGCACGAGCCGCGCGCCGCTACTGTATAAATAAAACGCGGTCCCGTTTTTTTTTTTTTTTTTTTTTTTTTCTCATGAAAACACACATTCCCGATCATGTACCATGACACTCTACACATCAAATGAAACCTTACAGTCTCCTCTTTTTGACTATGCAATTCATTTCCCTGCACAACAATCACTCCCCGAGCACATGGGGCTTTTATACGGAAAAGCACAAAACGAGGTTAGCTTACCTTAGAATGCTTTGCACAGGTCAAACTCTGTATTTCACCATAAACTTGCTCTCAATTTGTCCGTAAGGATCCAGCGAATAAAATCCAGTAAAACAATTTAGTCCAAAACACGTGTTAGATCCATTACGACGTCTGATCCGGCAGCATGCTTGTGTTGTTTACCCAAAACCACGAGCCTTGCCGAAGGCGAAGGCGGAGCCCAAATGTCCTTCTGCGGCTCTCGTATTCAAAATGGCTGCCTCTGCATGGGGAAGATCCCCCTTTTATGTGACTATATCTAAGTCCAAAAGAATACTTTGATTTCATGATGGAAGTGAAAAGGCTTGGAAAACAATGTATTTTTGAATGGGTATCTTCAATTTCGGTAATTAACGGGTAAAAATCTTACACACTGTCCCATTAAGTCATCTTATAATGTTTTCAAGAGTTATTACTCTACATCCCCAAAGCTCAAAATGCTCTGTTCCACCATGTGATGTAACAAAGAGGTAGTTTTTCCAGTTCAGTAGAGCTTGGCAGGTCTGATATTATCCAAATGATTTTAGTGAAAGCGTATGGAGTCTAAAACACAAAGAAGCACTTCCTGTACTCCTGCATACTTTGTTTTCTGTTTGAGAGAAGAACTCAGCCTATGTTTTTGATGATAAAACAACATTATAGCATAGATCGGAAAAGAGCGTAATATGGGCCCTTAAAACACTTGCAAGAAAAATACGTTTCCACCATCCAGAAAAGTTACATAGTACAGTTTTACTTCTAAACCAACTCAGATTTGTGAAAGTCTGATAGAGGGAGCCTGAGCAGATGCCACAGTCTCAGATGGGGGCATAGATATGAATGGAGCAGAGACACTGTGAACCACTCCATAATTTATGACTTTGCAGCAGCGGTAATGAAATTCTCTTCTGTCATTGTTACCACATGGACCCTAAAACAACTCACTTTATTGGAGATTTACACATAAACCCTCAGCTAAAATCTCATCACAACAACCCCAGTTAATGTGAGATATATTACACAGAAAGCAAAAGCTCAAATGGACTTATATCGGACAGTCACACAACAAACTTAATACAGCAGAAAATCCAGGGATTCACATTATATTTGATAATAATCCTTGCAATATTAAAAGTTTGAAGAAATCAATAAGAAAGTACTCATAACACAAAAGTTAAAAGTGCACTATGCAACTTTTCTGATGGGGGGTTAGCCAACTGCTTGTCTCCATGGATATGTTATTGCTTCGCATTCATTTAATTACAGGTGTCAGCGAGGTCAGAACCACAGATCGGACCTGTAACTTGTCCTACTCATCTTTATGGACTCTAGAACAGTCTAGTAGCTCTAAATAAGATCTTAGCTTTGATTTCTTGTGCCTCGTTTTGTATTCTCTTATTGTATTGCTGGTGTTGAAGAATTGCACTAAAACACATTTATCTACAAGATTGATCTGTTGGGGGTGTTTACATCAAATCAATACTTCTATATTTATCTTCTGCCAGTGATGTTCATTTCTATGTCAACTCTGTTTTCACACACTAATATGAAAGCGTGTTAAGAATGAACAAGAGAGGCCCATAACTACATCTTGAGGAAGCCCTTATTATTGTTTGTGATGGATTGTGTTGGGAAGTAATGAAAATGCATATTCTGAATACAAATTTTGAGTATCTGTATTTTCTAAATTAAAAGGAATATATGACAGTACTTTATCATGCAAATCTAACTTTGAACTGCACAGGAAGAACAGAAAATACAGCTCTTGGAATGCGTGCATGTGTGATATATATATATTTTTTTAATCTCTAATTGGACATGAATGCATAATAAACAAAAATAATTATTATGTCATGGTTTTTTACACCAGTGTAAATGTAATGTAATGTTCTGACTATTCAGGATACAACACTGTGACTGTACCACGTATTCAGAAATCTCTAAATACATTTTCAAAGTGTTCTTCCCATCATTGTTGATAAGTTTTGAGAATTAAAGTTTAAAAAATGTTATATTAAGCTTAAAGATCCACTATGTAACTTTTGTGGAAGAGGGACCTTCTTGTCTCCGTGTAGATTATTGTATTAAATGTATCTATCGCCATGGAGACTCACAGCAATATATATATATATATATATATATATATATATATATATATATATATATATATATATATATATTAGGGGTGGGTATTGGCAAAGAAGTCACGATTCAATTCGAATCACGATTCATATGCCACGATGTGATACTATCACGATGCATCACGATACTTGAATTATTGCGATGCATTGCAGTATATTCGACATACTTCAGTGAAAATGTACCAAAAAAAAAGGATACCTTAAAGGAAAAGTAACGTTTTTTTTTTTTTTACAATTTGAGCCTTATTTCGGTAATAAAACAAGTTGTTTTACTCACCCATAGCACTTTGGTGTCATATGGAGCACTTCCAGAGATGTTTTAGATTTGCGGTTAGCCTAGCGCGACTTCTAGCCATAGCTTGGGGCATATAATATATTCCCCGAGCATGTAATATGCCCCGTGCGGTCTCCAAATAACACAAACTTTAGCACTTTTCAAATCATAGAAGCTCGATGTCTTAGTCTACACTTTCGTTTGAGTCAAAAGTGGCCTGTAATCCGAGATTTATCCATAATTTACAGCTTTGCGTGTCATGTTTGGGTCCCGGGAGCTGAGAGCACAGTCCGCACATGCGGACTGGCGTCCTCATCTACTCGAAACTATGGCTAAATCTCGGATTACAGGCCACTTTTGACCACACGAAATCGTAGACTAAGATATCGGGCTTTTATGATTTGAAAAGTGCTAAAGTTTGTGTTATTTGGAGACCGCAAATAAGTGCCCCGAGAACTCACATTATGGAGATCGCAAATCTAAAACATCTCTGGAAGTGCTCCATATGACACCAAAGTGCTATGGGTGAGTAAAACAACTTGTTTTATTACCGAAATAAGGCTCAGATTGTAAAAAACTTTACTTTTCCTTTAAATATCAGTGTCTGTGTATCTGGGTCGTGTCTTCAACTGATACAGAACTCTGAGCAACTCAATTCAGAACTGAATTTATTGAATAACAAAAACAAATAAACCAAACCAATAACAAAAAAGTGCATAGGATTTTTTCTAAAACAAAAAAATGATGTTCAAACATTTGCCATTTTGGAGGTAGCGACCATCATAACAAACAATACCCTTTCACAAAGAAAAAAGTGCAGAGGATTTATTTTTTAAAATAAACTAATAATTAATGTATTTATGTATATTAAATATTAAATTGTTAAATTTTAAATTATTAATTAATAAAAATCGATTTTTGTCATCAAGAATCGATGCAGTATATTGTGAAAGTTCGTATCGCGATGCGTTGTCATGACGATTATTTTGCACAGCCCTAATATACAGTATATACTAAGAAAATGTACCAACGATAAATACTG
Organism: Paratrypauchen microcephalus; assembly: GCA_036785185.1. Lineage (NCBI taxonomy): Eukaryota > Metazoa > Chordata > Actinopteri > Gobiiformes > Gobiidae > Paratrypauchen > Paratrypauchen microcephalus. The sequence continues at coordinate 474,656 of JAVJIX010000290.1, forward strand.
ACCCCCCAGAAATCATGTATTGAAAGATACAGTAATGAAGTTGTGTACCCATCACTAGTGTTATTAATGTTGATCTAATGTATATATTTTCTTGTTCATTTTATTTCAGCCACTGGGAAAACTTCCACTCTTGTGCCCTCAAAGCTCTGGCCAACTGCACAGGTGAGGTGAGGCTGATCTGGGAGACGCTGCGCCAGGACTCCAAGAAGATGCCCTTCCAGGGGAGTCTGTTCGATCTGTGCCCCAGCGTCTCCCCCAGGATCAGTGCTCCTCTCTGGGTCACTGTGCTGCCGCTGCTGGGCCTCCTCCTGGAGCTCAGTGCAGGAGACTGGGCAGGGGTATAGGAGAGGGTAAAGTTCATCTAAATCTACGAATGAAGGTAGTGGTTTATTTTTGACACTGAACTTGGCAACAGATTTTGATTTAAATGAAATTAGAGATGATCATTTCTGCATTTTCATTATTTTAACCTGACCCATGGCTTTGTACAATGCCGTTTTAGAATATTAGATAAAGCACATAAAGGTACCTTGGTTTTCAAGATGATTTTTTGACAAAGTATAGCATATTTTTACCATTAAAATCTAGTCCTTAAAATTGTTAGAACATTCCATTGTGTTGTGTGAAAAATACACGCATTGATATTATTTTGCGTAAAACTGTTAATGTTCAATAATATGTGTTTGATTCAGGAGGTTCAGACAGGTTCAGTTATTTCTGCTGTTTGGGTCTATGGAACAATTGGACCCATGATGTCACACTTAACATTCCATTACAACTTAAAGGGCATTACAAACATATTTTAAAAAGCACATTTCTATCCATAATATTGATTGGTTTGAGAGAGTTATATTAAATCAATATATTTATCTTCTGTCAATGTTGTCACTCTTTAAAACCATGTGTAAATAAGTCTGAAATGACTGAGTGCAACAGTCCAAAGATTGACCCCTGGGGAACCCCACATAATCTGAAATCTAATAAATTAACTTTGAATGCATTTTACAAAGAAATAGTAAGAAATTATGGGGGGGGGGTGGGGGGGTCTACATGTATGTCTATGGCACACACACATTAGCAAGCACAGCAACAACAGTTGAACACACTTTTGAGTACAAACTAAAGCCAAGGATTTTTCGGAGAGCTGAATGTTTTATTGAAGATTTGGTGGGGAGCAGAGCCACAGATGTTCACAGGCAGCAACATGCCCATCCATGTTTACACTGAGTCATGTTGAGAAAGAGTCATAACACCTGTGGCAATGCATCACCAATCCAACGCGCTGGGCAGCCTTTCATTTGCTCATTTCTGTAACATTTTTGTACGATTTTGGGCAACACACAAAACTCTGCAATAATGAATGGCTATGTGACACTTTTATAGTTTATTTAAGGATTATATTTTCAGATTTGGACATTGTGGATCAGTTGTTGCTTTGTTAATTTTCAGTATATTATTGGATACTGCTCCATTCATCCCGCTGCTGTTTCAGTGTATTATAGTGTTAAATATTCATGTTCTATTTGGACACAAACAGGCTAATTATGTTTCATAGTGGCCCTGAAGGCAAAGTCACAACACTGAATGAGAAATGAGAGACTGTTATGGTACACATGGTAATATGCTAAAGCTAAGAGCAAACTGGAATAATCATTTCAATTGAAAAAAAAAAAAAGAAAAAAGAAAAAGAAAAAAGTTGTCTGCCCAGGCCGACAATGAAAATGAGAATTTGTTCTTTATGTAAAATAAAGGTTAGCTATCAAGTAAATAACACTGACCCAAACAGCCAAAGACAACACAAAACAACATTGAAACACTGACCTTAAATCATATATTAGCTCACCTTTTTTTAAATTCAGTTGTTTTCAGTTGAATAAATATATAATATAAACATATGTTTTGCTTGGATCAACATAAAATAATTAAATGAGATTTAGGGTTATCATATTTCCAAACATGACTGATTTATTTAGTTACCCTGTACATTTGCTGGCCATTTTATTAGGCACACCCGGTCTCCACGCACTTATTTTAGCAACCAATCGCACAGCAAGACAATGGACGGGTAAAGGATGTAGTCTAGGTTGAAAAAATGGGTTAGATGTACCTAATATTGTGGCCATAACGTATTAGCCATAGAGTACGCACTAGAGCAGTCTAAACAAGAGCGTATTGTTGTACGCACTATAGTGAAATTTGATGTGAAATTTTTGAATTGGTCTTATTGTTCTAATGCTTTAGAATAGTCAAAGTTATTGGCGTTCAAATATAGCCATATATTGGATCAATAATTGTATGACATTAGATTGGACAAAATGTGTTATAATAAGAAAGTGTTTTGTTCAGAAAATCAGTGCTGCCATTTTAAAAGATCACGATGCTTACAGGGCATAGGAAGCAATAGAGAATTTACCCCATTTTTAAAACTTGATATGAAATTTGATGTGTTGCTATTTATTGACACAGATCTTGAAAATTGTAAAATGTATTGTCATTCGCAATACCGTCTGGAAGAAATACATATTTGTCATTGGTATAAACAGGGACCCAATGTCTCAATGTTTAACTTTTCTGCTAGAAGGTACACCACCTACTTGATGTTATTTTTATTTATTATTATTATTAATTTTTTTTTTTTTTTTTTTTTTTTTTAATGAACCTACGTTATGTTATAAAGTTGTGTGATGTCACTTCTTGGTTCAAGACAGGCAGAATTGTGGCAAAAAAAAAAAAAAATTCTATCTACAATTTATTTAATTACAGGTGTTTTTATTGTTCAGAAATTCTGTGCCAAGCTGCAGGCCTCTCCACAGATCAGACCTATAACTTGACCTGGTGACACAACCGTCTTGTTTCCATAGAGATAGATACAGTATGTTCAAGATCATACTGTGGAACACCATCTCCATGGAAACAAACAGAAAAGCTACGCAGCACAACTTTAACTATTATGATTCAATCTTTTGCATTACTACTTTTCCATGATTGAGATTTTCAAATTAGTATCAGTATTCATCATTTGTTCACGATTCTATCCATTCTTTTTTCTCACAAATGCATGATCTTTCTCTAACTGTGCTTTGGAAATCGGACAGTTTGTTGATGTTAGCTAAATCGTGCATGAAATTATAGTTTAGCTTCTTCCTTAAACCAGCCTATCCGCATGTTCTCTCTAGCTATTTCTTAGTTTTCCACAAAGTAATGTCGGCAGCGTTTTTGCCATCTATTGTGTGTTCTCAAAATAGTTGTCTATAAAACGCATGAGCAATATTGACCGGAATGTATTTCCAAATTCATATGCTGTTTAAATGAAGCATGAAGCGACGCCATAGGAAATCAAGCCTAGTGACGATTTATACTGGATTTCAGAACATTTGAAGATGCTTATTAAATATTGTGGTGATGTATATGTTTTTTTTAGTTTGCAAAAAGATGCACTCCATTGACAATAAGCATAAAGCAATATATGTCAGAGTTACATATGTGTTTGTATTAATAAAGCACCATGTTTTAAATACACTTAAAGTCTTTTCAGTCTTTTATTTTGAAATTCTAATGGAAATTCAAATGAACTGGTCATCTCTTGTGACACCTGTTATTGGATGGGAGCATAGACTGTATATACAAATGGACAAAGCTAACGTACTAGCCTCTGTGTTATTTTAAGTGAGCAGAGGAGCGCTTCTGGCTCCATCGACTCTGGCTCCAATTCGCTTTGTATTGAAAAACTGTCATCCCTCTCTCTGTAAGTGGTCTTAAATGTTCGTATTAACCTGCTTTAAGATAAGGTAAGACTTTATTGATCTCACACAGGAGAAATTTACTTGCCACAGTAGCTCCAGGACATTTGGACAAGAAAGAAAGTGCATGCAGGCAGGGAGGGGATAAAGTAAGTAATAATAAAAATAGTAATAAGTAATAATAATAATAATGGAAATAGTAATAATAATAATAATAATAATAATAGTAACAACAAGCATCAACATGGAAAAGAGGATATTGCACGTCTGGCCTATATGTTAGAATTATACAGTCTGATGGCGGTGGGGATGAAGGATCTGCGGTAGCGCCGGTTGAGGCCGGTTGGATGTACTGCCATATTCTCTGAAACACCTTTGGAGACGGCTTATGGTGGAGAAATGAACATTCAATACACGAGCAACAGATCTGGTTGACATTCCTGCTGTCAGCATGCCAATTGCACGCTCCCTCAATGCTTGTGACATCTGTGGCATTTTGCTGTGAGACAAAACTGCACATTTCAGAGTGTCCTTTTATTGTGGGCAGTATAAGGTACACCTCTGCACTAATCATGATGTCAGATCAGCATCTTGATGTGGCACACCTGTGAGGTGGGATGGATTATCTCAGCAAAGCACAAGTGCTCACTATCACACATTTAGACAGATTTGTGAACAATGTTTGAGAGAAATGGTAATATTGTGTATCTGGAATGAATTTTAGATCTTTAAGTCCATCTCATGAAAAATGGGAGCAAAAACAAAAGTGTTGCGTTTATATTTTTGTTGAGTGTATAAACAAAAGGACCGCATTCTGGAGCATGTGAAAAGTGCAGCGGGTATGCAACCCACCATCATAAGCAAGAAGAGAGGGAAACTCATGGAAGAGATGGAGAAACTTCTTGGTATTTGGCTCGAAAATCAGCAGCAGCGGCGTGTTCCTTTGAGCCTTATACTGATCAGTGAGAAGGCCATATCGCTTTTTAATGACCTTAAGGCTAAGCCAGGAGAAAGTGCTGCAGAAGAAACCTTTTCTGACAGCCATGGCTGGTTTGCACGTTTTAAGAAGAGCTCAAGGAAAATAGGAGGTAAATACACACACACACAGTTTCACACATACACACACTCCCTCGCTCTCTCTCTCAGCTGACTGCGTTTGCCTCTGTGTCCCTCTCTTCTTTTTATCTCATCAGTTTTCCATATTTTTAAAAAGCATATTAGTATTATTTAGTGTTATTTATTAGTGTTATTGTGTTATTAGTGATATTAGTGTTATTTAAATGCAGTACAAATCCATATAGATAACTTATACAAGCCTTAAACATATAATAACGACTTACGAACAAATTCAACTAACGAACGGGTGTCCGGAACGTAACTCGTTCGTAAGTTGAGGAGCGTCTGTATCTCGGGGTCTTGTTCACGAGTGAGGGGAGGATGGAGCGTGAGATTGACCAGGCAGATCGGTGCAGCGTCGGCAGTGTTGCGGTCGTTGTACCGGACCGCTGTGGTGAAGAGGGAGCTGAGCCAAAAGCCGAAGCTCTCAATTTACCGGTCAATCTACGTTCCTCCCCTCACCTATGGTCATGAGCTCTGGGTAATGACCGAAAGGACATTACAAGCGGCCGAAATGAGTTTCCTCCGCAGAGTGGCTGGGTGCACCCTTAGAGATAGGGTGAGGAGCTCAGTCACACGGGAGGAGCTCGGAGTAGAGCCGCTGCTTCTCCATGTTGAGAGGAGCCAGCTGATGTGGCTCGGGCATCTGTTCCGGATGCCTCCTGGACGCCTCCCTCGGGAGGTGTTCCGTGCATTTTCCACTGGAAGGAGGCCCTGGGGAAGACCCACACTGGAGGGACTATGTCTCCCGGTTGGCCTCGGAACGCTTTGGGGTCCCCCCGGAAGAGCTGGAGGAAGTGTCCGGGGTGAAAGAAGTCTGGGAGTCCACGCTTAGACTATTGCCCCCGTGACCCGGCCCCGGATAAGTGGAAGAAAATGGATGGATGGATGGAATTTGAGTTTGTTTATGGTCTGGTTTAGGGCCCTGAGTTTGAAAAACCTCACTGGCGAAGACTTGGTTTGGCCTTGGTTTCGATCTGGTTAGTCCTGGGTTAGACCTGGTTTAGTTCTCATTTAGTACAGCTCTTGAGATGTGTTTCTGAGGCTTTAGAATTGCTTTAGTCTTGGTTAAATCCTGAGTTATTCCTGGTTTAGTCCTGGCTAAGACCTTGTAATTACATCAAAATGGCATACTCAATCAGATGTCCCGCAAACTCCACATTTGGAAATTGAACCAGAGACCTTCTTGCAGTGAGGAGAGGTAACATCGTAACACCAATAAGCTACGGGTGTACTCTCCAAAATTAAATTTATCAATGCAGAAACACAACATAGCAACATTTCAAAATAATGTATTAAATTGTCAAGTCGAATTCTTGGTTTAATTTGAGTTTTTCCTTAAGCAAAACTTTCGTTATAATAAGATCTGCGCTCATTATCTCAGTCCCATCTGTCTGCGTGACCTGGAGAGGAGCCCCGAGTCCTAACCTGCAAATAACCTCACATTAAAAAGCTATTTTAACCAGATAACATCATCTGACTGCTTTAATCTGCTTCATGACCCTTTTATAAGTCCTCTCACACCAGTTAAATTCAAGCTCCATTCACTACATCTATAAATCTACTCATTGGTTTCCCTCTAGTTTCTAACCTCAACTAATAATAACATGCATTTATCCCTGTGATGCTATGTGGTAATACAGGAAGTGCTCCACTGTGTGTTTTTAAACTCCACACACCTTCACTAGAATCATCTGGATCAAATCAGCCCTGGAATTGGTAATCTCTACTGAACTTAAAGGGACAGTGTGTAGGATTCGTGGCGCATAGGTGGTTAGTAGCTATTCCACTTCCTCTTTTGGCTATGGCAGACCACGAGGGTCACCCGGGCGCGCCGTAGCGCCGCCAGCTCGCGTGCACGAACCGCTGTATACATAAAACACTTTTTTTTTTTTTCTTTTCGCATGAAAACACACAATCCCGATCATGATTCATGACAATCTACACATGAAATGAAACCTTACAGTCTCCTCTTTTTGACTATGCAATTCATTTCCCTGCAAAACAATCACTCCCCGAGCACATGGGGCTTTTATACAGAAAAGCACAAAACTTAGCTTACTTAGCTTACCTTTGAAGGCTCTGCACAGGTCAAACTCTGTATTTCATCATAAACTTGGTCTCAATCTGTCCATAAGGATCCAGCGAATAAAATCCAATAAAACAATTTAGTCCAAAATACGTGTTATATCCATTACGATGTGTGATCCAGCAGCATGCTTCTTTACACGAGGCTCCCCCCTTCCCCCCTCCCCTTCCCCTTCTCTCCTTCGCTCCTGGCTGCATATGGGAGCAGAGGAGCGAAGGAGAGAAGGGGAAGGGGAGGGGGGAAGGGGGGAGCCATTAGCAGGAGCCGAGGCGAAGGATGAGCCCAAATGTCCTTCTGCGGCTCTCGTATTCAAAATGGCTGCCTTTATATGGGGAAGATCCCCCTTTTATGTGACTATATCTAAGTCCAAAAGAATACTTTGATTTCATGATGGAAGTGAAAAGGCTTGGAAAACAATGTATTTTTGAATGGGTATCTTCAATTTCAGTAATTAACGGGTAAAAATCTTACACACTGTCCCTTTAAGGTAAAAGGGAGCTGGTAACTTGAAAACTACTACTACATGACAGCACAAGTAGAGATGCACCGATACAATACTGGTATTGGGTATCTGAACACTTGCTGAATTGGATATTGGCTTCCAAATATCGTTAAGTTGATAACCAGGTTGAACATACAGGTTGATGTAATAAGATTATTTACTGGTCATAGTCCGCCCCAAAAGTCTCACAGTGCAAAGTCTGCTGTTTTCAGACAATGCTATGAGGGGCCGTTCAAGACATTATTCATTCCTGGTCCTCTCACATACATATATACTCACTCTCACATACATACTCCTCTCACATACATATATACTCACTCTCACATACATACTCCTCTCACATACATATATACTCACTCTCACATACATACTCCTCTCACATACATATATACTCACTCTCACATACATACATTCTCCTCTCACATACATATATTCTCACTCTCACATACATATATTCTCACTCTCGCATACATATATGCTCACGCTCACATACATACATTCTCACTCTCACATACATATATTCTCCTCTCACATACATATATTCTCACGCTCACATACATACATTCTCACTCTCACATACATATATTCTCCTCTCACATACATATATTCTCACTCTCACATACATATATTCTCACTCTCACATACATACATTCTCCTCTCACATACATATATTCTCCTCTCACATACATATATTCTCCTCTCACATACATATATTCTCCTCTCACATACATATATTCTCACTCTCACATACATATATTCTCACTCTCACATACATACATTCTCCTCTCACATACATATATACTCACTCTCACATACATACATTCTCCTCTTACATACATATATACTCACTCTCACATACATATATTCTCACTCTCACATACATATATTCTCACTCTCACATACATATATTCTCACTCTCACATACATACATTCTCCTCACATACATATATTCTCACTCTCACATACATACATTCTCCTCTCACATACATATATTCTCACTCTCACATACATATATTCTCCTCTCACATACATATATTCTCCTCTCACATACATATATTCTCACTCTCGCATACATATATTCTCACGCTCACATACATACATTCTCACTCTCACATACATATATTCTCCTCTCACATACATATATTCTCACGCTCACATACATACATTCTCACTCTCACATACATATATTCTCCTCTCACATACATATATTCTCACGCTCACATACATATATTCTCCTCTCACATACATATATTCTCACTCTCACATACATATATTCTCACTCTCACATACATACATTCTCCTCTCACATACATATATTCTCCTCTCACATACATATATTCTCCTCTCACATACATATACATATATTCTCACTCTCACATACATATATTCTCACTCTCACATACATATATTCTCACTCTCACATACATATATTCTCACTCTCACATACATACATTCTCCTCTCACATACATATATACTCACTCTCACATACATACATTCTCCTCTCACATACATATATACTCACTCTCACATACATACATTCTCCTCTCACATACATATATACTCACTCTCACATACATATATTCTCACTCTCACATACATATATTCTCACTCTCACATACATATATTCTCACTCTCACATACATATATTCTCACTCTCACATACATACATTCTCCTCTCACATACATATATACTCACTCTCACATACATACATTCTCCTCTCACATACATATATTCTCACTCTCACATACATATATTCTCCTCTCACATACATATATTCTCCTCTCACATACATATATTCTCACTCTCGCATACATATATTCTCACGCTCACATACATACATTCTCACTCTCACATACATATATTCTCCTCTCACATACATATATTCTCACTCTCACATACATACATTCTCCTCTCACATACATACATTCTCCTCTCACATACATATATACTCACTCTCACATACATACATTCTCCTCTCACATACATATATACTCACTCTCACATACATATATTCTCACTCTCACATACATATATTCTCACTCTCACATACATATATTCTCACTCTCACATACATATATTCTCACTCTCACATACATACATTCTCCTCTCACATACATATATACTCACTCTCACATACATACATTCTCCTCTCACATACATATATTCTCACTCTCACATACATATATTCTCCTCTCACATACATATATTCTCCTCTCACATACATATATTCTCACTCTCGCATACATATATTCTCACGCTCACATACATACATTCTCACTCTCACATACATATATTCTCCTCTCACATACATATATTCTCACGCTCACATACATATATTCTCACTCTCACATACATACATTCTCCTCTCACATACATATATTCTCACTCTCACATACATACATTCTCCTCTCACATACATATATTCTCACTCTCACATACATATATTCTCACTCTCACATACATATATTCTCACTCTCACATACATACATTCTCACTCTCACATACATATATTCTCACTCTCACATACATACATTCTCCTCTCACATACATATATTCTCACTCTCACATACATACATTCTCCTCTCACATACATATATTCTCACTCTCACATACATATATTCTCACATACATATATTCTCACTCTCACATACATATATTCTCATGCTCACATACATACATTCTCCTCTCACATACATATATTCTCACTCTCACATACATATATTCTCACTCTCACATACATATATTCTCATGCTCACATACATACATTCTCACTCTCACATACATATATTCTCACTCTCACATACATATATTCTCACTCTCACATACATATATTCTCAGTGTGAGAATATATGTATGTGAGAGTGAGAATATATGTGAAAGCAAAAGTATAGTGGAAATGGAAGCTAGTTTAGTGGAAATGGAAGCCAAGGCATTTATAAGGCTGTGATTGGCTGAAAAGGTTCTGATTCAAATGGGACCAGAGAATCGTAACTCATACGGTATTTTGGATGAACGCGAGGCGGGTGCACTAAAGCCGTGTCCCAGTTCGAGGGCTGCAGCCTCCGTAAGCTACATTTTTGGCCGCACGACCGACATTTTAATGCAGCCCAAAACACGGAGCGAAAACACAGAGCAAAAAGCCCGCCCGGAGAGCGGAGAAAACATGTTAGTATACGCTTTTAACTTTAGGAAATCATTACTAACACAACTGTAAATGTAAAATATGTCCACAAACCACAAAACTGTCAAATAAGTTTGTCCTCGGAGCTTTGAGGGAAAGGTTTGGCTAGTAATCTGCTAATGATAAAAAGAAATTCAATTTGTCAACTGGACAAAGTTTATTTGGTCGAAAACATTTCGCAGCTCATCCGAGGTGCTTCATCAGTTCTGGTTAGAGTGCTGATAGACACTGCTTATATCTCGCTGCAGGGAGGAGCTAACTACACTGAAATTATTCTGAAACTGTCTCACCTCTTTGTTTTGAGTTTCTGTCTTTTGTGTTCCCAATTTCTCTCTGGCATCTAGTTTAGCATACCCATTCAAACCCTAATGTCTGTTTTCACACCTCTGGACCTGACCTGGCTGCCCTATTGTTTCCTTTGTTTGTTTTGATTTCGGTTTGAGAATAGAATTATAGATGGGAGACAAATTATGTCTGACTCCCCGATTCCTGTTTAAAGGGATATGCCACCCCCAGGGCAAATTTGGGCATCTCCCCACAGTCCAGAGACTAAAATAAGTGGTGGAAAGCGTTTTCCTGCTCACCCAGCCATTGTCCGAGTCTGTCGCCACTGACCGCCGCGCTATTTTCCAGTGCGGAAGAATACAGCCGAATCACGCAGCACGCTGCCAGGGGAATCCCTGTTACGCACCAGGAAGGGAGTTCCCCTGTTGCACAACGTGGTGCGTGATTCGACTGTATTCTTCCGCACTGAAAAATAGTTCCCACCCAAAATGACCAAGTCAAGCTCTCTGTGTTGATTTGCACATTTATTTGCACTCGATATGAATGCGCACTACACAGAAAGTAATTGGGAAACGCATCGAGCAAATTAATTCCTTTTGGCCGAAATCTTTCTCTGGCGACGTTAGACTCCAGTCTAAGGCGGAGGAGCAGCAGATACCGCGGCGGTCAGTGGTGACAGGCTCGGACAATGGCTGGGTGAGCAGGAAAACGCTTTCCACCACTTATTTTAGTCTCTGGACTGTGGGGAGATGCCCAAATTTGCCCTGGGGGTGGCATATCCCTTTAACTCCCCTCTCAAACCAGTTCTTTTCCCTGGCTAAGATCTGAACCTCACTGTCCTCAAAAGAATGGCCCGTGGCTTCTAGGTGAAGATGTACGGCAGACTGAGGTCCACTTTGGCACGCCCGTCTGTGTTGGTACATCCTCTAGTGAAGTGGCTGTTTTGTTTCTCCAGTGTAGCGCTCACTGCAGTCTTCACTACACTGAATGGAGTAGACCACATTGCTTTGTTTGTGGCTCGGTGTTTTGTCCTTTGGGTGGACGAGTTTTTGTCTTAAAGTGTTTGTGGGTTTGAAATAAAATGGAATTTCATATTGTCTGAAAATCCTCTGTAGTTTTTCCGAAACGCCGGCCAGGTACGGAATCACTACCCCTTTCCTCCTGGGTTCGGATTCTCTGTTGTCTTGTTTCTTGCCCTTGTCTCTCTTGGTTTTGTTGACAGCCCATTTAGGTTATCCACAAACAGAGAGGGCTTCCTGCACATGTTGTTCTTCTTTCTCCTTACCCTCTGTGCTTGTGGGAACCACTTGGGCCCTGTGTTGTAATGTCCGAATAACTCCCAGTTTGTGCTGCAGTGGGTGGTGTGAATCAAAAAGCAGGTATTGGTCTGTGTGTGTGGGCTTCCTGAAGACTTCTACTTGGAGTCCCCGGTCTCCTCCTATCGTTACTGCACAATCTAAGAACACCAATGTGTTATCCTTGGCATCTTCACAGGTGAATTTGATATTAGGATCTACAGAATTGATATGTGCAGTGAAAGGTTCCAAATCTTGAATTTTGATTTTTGAAAAATTATCATCAACATAACAAAACCAGTGTGTGGGAGGAGTGCCTGGATATGAAGCTAAGGCACTCTGTTCAAATTGTTCCATGTACAAGTTAGCCATGATAGGGGAGACCGGTGAGCCTGTAGAAGTTCCCCTATTTCGAGTTCAGGGGAAATTTCTACAGGCAAATCCACAGCTGTGCGATGGGCTCTCCGGTCTCCCCTATCATGGCTAACTTGTACATGGAGGCCAAAGCACTCTGTTCAAATTGTTCCATGTACAGGTTAGCCATGATAGGGGAGACCGGTGAGCCTGAGCTGGTGACTGGCTGGCTATATTGAGAAAAAAATATAATATATATAAAGAAAACATCGATTGATAATGGCATGTGCATTTTTCAGCGCATCTTACCATTGTTTGTGTTGCTGGTGGTAGAAAGAAGGAAGAGGAGGGTTTGATGAAGATCTGATGGGCAGCCGAGGTCTGCGGAACAGCGGGGGGCATGAGACTGTTACAGGGATATGTGTCTATGGAACCTGTGAAGTCTCTAAATGAAAGAATATTATTATGTTTTACTGAAATAAAGTTGTATAATTACGACAATTTAATTTACGTGTACTTAATTTTCAGTTAAATGAAATGATATTATTACCTGAGGGAGTTTCTTCTGCAGACACATTTGGCTTGACCATGTGAGCCCCCAAATCTCTGCTTTTCAAACTGTTAACAAAAGGGTCATTGTCAGTCAAATTTATGGGTCTAAATCCTGCACCACTGCTGCAGATATGTATGTGTATGTATGTATGTATGTATGTATGTATGTATGTATGTATGTATGTATGTATGTATGTATGTATGTATGTATGTATGTATATGGCTGCTAACCATGGATAAAGTCAGTTTGGACTGCTCATTGCTCCTGGGGATAGATGGTGTGGGTCTTTTTGAAGGAGTGGACAGCTCACTGCTGGAGGTGGAGGGTGTGGGTTCTGCACTCAGCTCTCTGCTCCTGGAGGTGGAGGGTGTGGGTTCTGCTCTCAGCTCTCTGCTCCTGGAGGTGGAGGGTGTGGGTTCTGCACTCAGCTCCCTGCTCCTGGAGGTGGAGGGTGTGGGTTCTGCACTCAGCTCTCTGCTCCTGGAGGTGGAGGGTGTGGGTTCTGCTCTCAGCTCTCTGCTCCTGGAGGTGGAGGGTGTGGGTTCTGCTCTCAGCTCTCTGCTCCTGGAGGTGGAGGGTGTGGGTTCTGCACTCAGCTCTCTGCTCCTGGAGGTGGAGGGTGTGGGTTCTGCACTCAGCTCTCTGCTCCTGGAGGTGGAGGGTGTGGGTTCTGCACTCAGCTCTCTGCTCCTGGAGGTGGAGGGTGTGGGTTCTACACTCAGCTCTCTGCTCCTGGAGGTGGAGGGTGTGGGTTCTGCACTCAGCTCTCTGCTCCTGGAGGTGGTGCAGGACGAGTCTAAGCCAGGGGGTGGCATCCACTTTAGGTGGCAGATGACCCTGTGATAAGTGCATTAAGATATACCAGACAAATAGTAGGCCTATTTAGGACACTTATATATTCTATATCATGTCTAATACTGCTTTATTTACATTTTTTTTTTAGAAATGAATGATGGCACCTTATGAGCATGTAAGACGTGTGCTCCAGAGTGGTCTGTCTACCTCTACTTGAAAGCAGAGGGCACTTTTCTATCTGAAACCATAAACAAATATTATGCATATAACTAGTTTGTGTGCCAGAAGTCCACACATATACACAGTATTACGTTAAAAATGTATAATTTGTATTAAGTGAATCCTCTACTTGTTTTATCTGCACACAGATAACATGGAATATCACAGTTCCATTTTAAACACATAATACATTTGAATCATTCTGGTACATCTCGTACTATCATTTTTGTCTGGGAGCAGGTCTATTGCTGTTTGTTAGGGATGGGTGATACCAGTTATTTTTGTTTTGATACGATACCAAGTAATACCAGGGTTAGAATCGCGATATCGATACCGATACTTTCATACATTTTTTAATACTACAGAAAAACACTAACCTGGCTCTAACTAGATACTTTGGCTTCACAAAGCTCCACCAGGGGCTTAGCTCCACATTCTAACACCAGAGATCTGAACAAAAAATCTTTGATGAAATGAAAATGGCAATGCAGACATCAAATGTGACTGTCGGTACCCGATGTGAGCGGAATACCCGATGTGGGCGGAAGTACCTGATGTGGGCTCTGTGTTCGCACATGTGCAGTTTGTGTTTTGTTGTACGGGTTTCACCACACTGCCCGATTCGTTGCTGGCAGTTGGTTTACGGCTCTGTCTGCAGATTACCTCAGGGTGGTTGTCTCGTGTGATTTATCTTTTTTTATCTATCTTTTTGTATCTTTATCTATCTTTTTTATACATTTTATTATTATTATTATTATTATTATTTTCTATTTGGAGGTAAATTAACACTTTAGCATTTGCATTTTGTTAATTTTATTTGTATTCCTCATGTTGTAACATGTCCTCTGTAATGGACGTCGGGGACATTTTTGTGTTAAATCCACGTGAAGTTAACAACCTAAGAAAAACAATTTTTTTTAAGGTTCTACAGTTTCCTCAAAAAGTTCTTAGACTCACTTTTAATTTCTTATTTATTTATTTTTTATATATGATGTATTTTTTAATACATAATATAATACATTAATTTATTTGAGTATTTATTTACATACTTATTTTTATTTTTGATGTATAATTTATTTATTTATTATTTATTTATTACATTTTTTATCTTTATCTATCTATCTATCATGCCAAAAATTGCCTTCGTTGTCAAAATACGTGTCTGTCGTAAATAAAATAAATAATAAAAAAAAAAAAAGCCTGAATCGGGCAGATAAACCCTCCTTCTTCCTGATACGTCATGATACGTCATGATACGTCATGATACGTCATTGTGCGCATGTGCAGAACACACAGAGCCCATATCGGGTACTTCCGCCCACATCGGGCACCCACAGTGACCACTAGACTTTTGTTTGTGCTGCTTGTGTTGCACGTTGTATTTTTATGTATTTGCCGAGGGACTGCGGATGAAAACTAGCTTTGTAGCTAAAATTCGGCATATTTACATTTGTTTTTTTACTTATGTTCATTAATGTGCATTGTTCCTATCAAAAAAATAAATTAATTAAAGAAATAAATCTATTGTAAGTTGGGCACTTGCAGCCTATGAAAAAAGACAACAAATTAAGTATCACTATTCTCACTCTCACATACATTCTCCTCTCACATACATTCTCCTCTCACATACATTCTCCTCTCACATACACTACTTTTAGTCTTCTACATGCTTGATGGTTACCTGGATTCTCCCTCTCTCAAACGCCTCGGCAGCTGACCTCTGTCGTTCTGCTGTTGCTGCTG
The DNA here is from genome assembly GCA_036785185.1 of Paratrypauchen microcephalus. Lineage (NCBI taxonomy): Eukaryota > Metazoa > Chordata > Actinopteri > Gobiiformes > Gobiidae > Paratrypauchen > Paratrypauchen microcephalus. Next base: position 490,530 of record JAVJIX010000290.1, read on the forward strand.
TGCTGGAGGGAGCTGCCTGACTCGCCTCCTGTCGTCGTTTGGTCAGTAGCATTTCGTCATGCTGAGGTTTATGATTTATGATCAAGTGTTTATTTAAATTTGTGGTATTATCACAATATCGGATCATTTTTTGGCACACACTGCACTTCACAACATTGTGGTCCACGGTGTGGAAGTAACTCCACACCACACTTCTCTTGCGGTCTCCCATGGCTCCCGCAGCCCCGCGCCGCTTTGTCTGAAATCTCACAGCAGTGAGTCTATGGCGGGATGACGTACTACCCCACGTTTGGTGAGAACGCGGAAGGAAAAGTAGTGCCTGACAAATGGCAATGGTTGAATAATGAACAAAACACATATGAATTTGAACTAAATAAACTGAAAGTTAAGTCAGTAAGAAAACATGACTTGGTATCGATATTTTAATCGATAATTCAATACCCCATCAGGATCGATATATCGATACTTTGGTATCCGCCCATCACTACTGTTTGTCTGCGACGTAATTACCAATGAATTAATGTAATCACTACGTAGTGTCTGGTAGCTATTGAAACAATTAAACTAAGCCACTGCGTTTAAGAAATATGTACAACCACCTGTTTTCTCAGTACGGTGACGTTACGGAGCTATTAGCCAACTTTTGAGAGCGACGAAGTACATGGGATTGTTGTCAACAGTGAGCCGCAGATAGAAAGACGGCAAGATGCATCGATTGGCTTGCAAATGATTCAGCTCACAGTTTGATTGGACCCCGTGGCCTGATTTGCTCTTGTGAAAGAAGATGGAGTTGCGGATCTTATTGGAAGCGCAAAGACTCACGTTGAGAGCCAACAGGCGCTTGAAAGCTCGAGCTACGCACAGTGGATGAAAAGTACAGACTATCGGCTTTGCGGTACCGCAACTGCTGTCCATTATTGCTATATTCATTCATTCATTCATTCATCTTCCGCTTTTCCATTTTCTGGGTCACGGGAGCAGCAGTCCAAGCAGATCCGCTGCCCAGAACACAATGCACCAGCCCCCATGAATCCTCCCATGGGTGGTGGGTCCACAGGAGGACGGCTCCCGTCACAACAGGCCTTGATGTATCTTCTGCCATGGGGGCCACCAGTGTCCACAGACACTGGGGGCGAGGGGGGTTAAGTGTCTTGCCCAAGGACACAACGGCAGCGCTCATCTATGGGAGCTTGGATCAGCTGGGGTCAACCCGTCAAGAGCGGGATTCGAACCACCAACCCCTCTACCCCTCAATGCTCTACCAACTGAGCTACTGCCGCCCCATTTTATTCATTATTGCTATAGTAAACCGTTATGTGTGTCCCTCATAGGCAAATATGAAGTAGATAAATGCATACTAGTTGATAATAATCATATTGTACTCACTGCATTGTGTTTCGCACCAAACATATGACTTTGCTGACCTTGTAGGCGGAATTTGTTATTCGTGGCAGCCATTTTGTAAAATGGCCACCATTTTGACCCTAGGGGTTATCCGGAATGCCCGTATATCCAAAATGCTTCCTAAGGGTATCCTATAACTGTGCACCAAAGTTCATGCTTGTATCATCAAAGTCACAAAACTACCAGAATATTTCACAAATCTGCCGGACTATAATACTTCCTACAATAGAAGCATAGCCAGGCTGGACCGGTCTAACCTGGAATGAACACTAAACCCTGAGGGTTCATGTCTCCAGGTGCTGGGTCCATATTAATAGTATTAATTCAATTTCTCCTGCCTTAGAATTCCAGCTTCATGTCTCTTCTCTTCAACTCTCAGGCTACAATTCAGCAACACTTCCTTTCATTCAGTAAGAATTCAATATAGATTTATAACTGGGACCCCAGGACAATGTTTTTGAAATACAAACATTTCATTGGGGTCAAATGAGGGAGTTCACTGACACTGAACTTGGATAGCCTAGAATGATCCATTGTTGGCATTAAGGCAGTGCTTCAGCTATGTCCAAGGAGATGCTTCCAGAATTTACATATACAATTTATGTGTGGAATCACCTGTACTTGAGTAAATCCAAGTTAGATAAGATTAAGGACTATGAACATTCCAAACAAAGCATTCACTTTTTCATGACGATCCCCAAGAAAGACCAAGAAAATAAATTCAGGGAAAAAATGAGTCTCAAGAGTGGTCATGTTTAGAATATTCATCTTCTAACAACATATCGACATGAGCAAAGAAAGCTGTGCAAATGAGCTCCAAAAGGCCTTTATAACAGGGAACATTTGCAGATGTTACATATTTGGACAAATTCAAATGGTTTGGGCACACGGAAATTTAAATTTGCAAATGTGATAGCAACACATAGAACATACACAACATGGTATAATTAATATCCTGAATCCCATGCATGGGTTTCAGCGGTATGACAAAATAAGCACTGTTACCATAGCAACCCAAAAGTGGTGCTTATTAACAGGAAGCTGAAGTCCATAAATTAGACCAGAGAAACCAAAGGCTGGTTAAACACGTGTTACTAATCAAAAACACAATTACCAAGAGGAAGCGTGAGGGAAGTCTCAGTTTCTGCATCTAATAAGACTTTATCATGCTATTAGTATATGCATTTTTTTAAATTTTTTTTTAAAATCAAGAAATGTCAAATTATCTGCATTTTAAAACATGAGGGCTGCACGTTTTGAGAAAAATATCAAATACATTTTTCTGACAAGGATTGCCATTGCAATTAGAGTAGCAATTTAGGTTTTAATAATGTAATTCTGTTCAAAGTTCACATTTTAAACAAAGAAAGAACTGACAAAATAACTGAAATATGAAGTGATAAAATAATACAAGGATCATATTAAAGAACATGTCTGTACAGATCTAAACAACAGGGTTAGCAGCAAAATAAGACAATATTTGGTTGTGTGTGTGGAATAGTTTCTCTTATTTAAAACCTTTGCTGTAGTGTCCCAACATTTTTGAATGCATAAAGAACAAAACCTCAAGTCATCATTTACAGTGTTACATAATGCTATAAACAAGATATCAAGATGTGTCATGATGTAGTTTGTACAGTATTTCAATGGGTCACTCCACTTACACAAATGTCATTCACTCTCTGGCCACAAACCTACAGGTACATATGTTTAAAGGTTTATTCTACATGCAAAAATTATCTACTGAACATAAGAGAAGGACCTGGTGTGAACCTGGTGTGGACTGGGTTTAGTCTGGGTTTAGTCCAGGTGTAGTCCCAAGTCTATTGGCCCACATTCTATTTAAAAATTATTCAAACTTTTCACACAAAATGGCACTCTTAAGAAAATATGTTAAGATCAGATCTAAACCAGGTCTAAACATGGACTGAACTGGGACTAAAATACACTGTGGTTAAACAGGATAGACCTGACCTACTGCAGGCCTGGTTAAGACCAGGTTAGACCAGGTTAGACCAGGTTAGTCCAGGATCTCCTTTAGTTCACCTCTGATGAGAGTCCATATCTGTAGCAGTCAGTTTTTCTATCAGATGCTTTAGACTTGGTTTAGTCCTGAGTTAGAACTTTTGGTTCTGGTTTAGACAAAGATAATCCTGGGTTATACCTACTTTAATCACGCTTGGTTTAGATTTGATTAAAAAAAAAAAAAAAAAAAAAAAACCTGGGGTGTACACTTTTCCTGGTTTAGTCTTCTGGTATTTCCTCTCCATTCTGATTTAGTTGTGTCACAGGACCTTATGCACTGAATTACCTCCACAATTTGTTGATTCAATACTTGCAGTCAGAACCAGTGCACCTATTAAAGTGGCTATACAGTTATAAATTCCATCCACAACCTCCACTGTTACTGCAGAAGAAAATCAAATACCGGTAATCAAAAAAAAAAAAAAAAAAAAGTATCTCTAAAACCGTTCCTCCATAGAAACACCAACACAAAAGCTTGGAACAATTTCAGATTAAAACACCTGAAGCAAAGTTCTTATGTCCACATGACTGTCTCTCCATTGGTTTCCATTGTCCCTTGTCCTTTAGCAGTTCGCCGACAGCTTTTAATAAACAGAAGTCCATCTCATGATCAAAACAGAAAATACCCAACAGTTACCATGGCACGCTACTTGTGGGCATTTGTAATACTCTTTCAGTGAAAATGCTTTTTCACATTTAAGTCTATGAGCTTTTAGAGATTGGATTTGGGTCCTGTGTTGACGGGTATTGCCATGAGCTCAGTCCGCATGCACAGGTATTCTCCAATCACCGCCATTAAAGCCATGCATGCCACGTTTACAAGCCACCAGGCCAGGGAGGCAGGCAGGTGGGAGTTATAGATCCAACAACCGATCATGTGGAAGAAGTGAACAGTGACGGTGAAGTCCAGACACTGTTTTCCCCGACGAATGAAGAACCACAGACCGAGGGCGCTGTGGGGTGAAAAAAAGAAGAAATTACATATATTTCTATTTATGTAGATGAATCTGTGAGCTCAACTCAGAATCCCATCAAGATAATGTTGAATACAAAAAATATATAACAAATAGAGCTGCAAGCAGCAATGTGGGGCCAAGCACCGAAGGTGCATGTAGGCCTCAGCATGTAGGCAGCATGCAGGGTCTGACAGGGTCTGACAGGGTCTGACAGAGTCTGCCAGGGTTTAACAGGGTCTAACAGGGTCTAACAGGGTCTAACAGGGTCTAACAGGGTCTAACAGGGTCTAACAGGGTCTAACAGAGTCTGACAGAGTCTGACAGGGTAGTTAGACCGTATAGTACCATGAGTTTTGTGTACCATGCCACCCCTAATAACAATACATTTATTTTAAAAATATATATTTTATCAGCAATAATAGTAATGCATTGGATTAGCGCCTCATGGCTCCCAAAAGCCCTTTCCAATTAATATTTATTCACTCCATACTCAAGAGGTGGGTGAAGTATTCCCAGAAGTCTCCCACCCAAGTACTAACCAGACCCAGCCCATCTCAACTTCTGACCAGATTGGGTGTTGACGAGGAGGTATTTATCAGTGACTGATTTAATCCGGGGACTACAACAGCACGCACTAAACAATGCTTTTGAAATAGGTTATATTTTTTAAGGACAAGTTTATTGTTATTGCAGTTCAATGCACAGCATATAATGCAGTTAGCAGTGGTCAATAAGTGGACAGTGTTCTTACCAGGTGAGTGAATTTAATATGAACGCCATCATTGACAGTCTCCCTTGCATCGTAGCAAAACCCAGGATCTGCAAAAATAAACATGTTATCCATAAGGAGATACTCTAGAACAGTGGTGACCACCCCAACCACCGGGCCATTGACCGGTACCGGGCCGTGAGCCCTTTGGTACCGGGCCGTGAGCCCTTTGGTACCGGGCCATGGCGGCTCATTCCCCCATCCCTTCATTTTGAGTGGCCCGTCCGTGTTCCGAAAAGAGCACGACTTCCATGTGCGCACGAGGCTTGTCTTAGGCACGTGATACTTTAACGCTAATATTAAACCCACAAGCAGCAAAATGAGTAAAAAACAGACGTCTTTGGAAAGTTTCTTTGCAAAGGGGAAAAGGCCCAGTGAGGAGACAGAAGAAGAGCCTACGCAGCGTTTGGAAAGGGATGATGTCACAATGTCGTAATCATCTGCTTTGGCAGGACTCCCAGTCGCCGTTCTGTTGATACTGACGTGTTTTGTAATCCAATGTAACTCGTAGAAGTAACTCTACTTCGTCGTTGGTCCAAACGAGAGAGTCGGCTTTTGTACGTGTGTTCACCATCATTATTTGGGGCAAAGCACCAAAGGTGCGAGGCACCCATAGTGTTTCTACTGATTCTTCTTATTATTATTATTATAAAATATTCTTCCGCCTCTGGGAGTCTATGGCAGCCCCTAGAACCGTCTGGTAAAAAGTTGTGAAATTTTGCATGCACATTCCAGCCAGTCTCCTCATTACCCACAGCAATTTATAGGCTCCCACCCCCAACCGTCTAGTGCCACCAGCAGGTCAAAGTTGCAGAAATTTTCAGGAATTGTACCTTTGAAATGTACTTTTGATCTGTCTTTGATGTGTCTTTGATCTAGCTGAAGTGAGCTCATATCTCGGGAACCCTTCATAGGAAGCCTGGGAAGCCTGGCTAACAGACCCTGTCAGACCCTGGCAGACTGTCAGACCCTGTCAGACCCTGGCAGACCCTGGCAGACCCTGTTAGACCCTGTCAGACCCTGTTAGACCCTGTCAGACCCTGCATGCGGCCTACATGCTGAGGCCTACATGCACCTTCGGTGCTTGGCCCCACATTGCTGCTTGCAGCTATATTTGTTATATTTTTTTTTTATTCAACATTATCTTGATGGGATTCTGAGTTGAGCTCACAGATTCATCTACATAAATAGAAATATATGTAATTTCTTCTTTCAATTCACAGAGCCTTATATTCTTATATTTGTAAATAAAAAATGTACTTTGTCATCAAAAATCTCTTTCTCTATTGTTTTAGATGTTTGAGGTGTCACTAAATCCATAAATACTGACGTCAAAATCACCGATCTGCTCGAAATGACTCTTTGTACAAAATGCTCGTTTTCTCCACTTTGTGGTAAAAAAAACTGTTTTTGCTGAAACTTCCCTATATTCTACTATCAATTACTTGAGAACCGAAAAGGTTAGAAACATATATATATTTTTTTCTAGGTGAAAGAAGAGAGTCTACACTTTATTTTGATGTGTGCCATGTTTATATAGTAAAAGAACTCAGTATTCTGTGGGTCTTGGAAAATCAGTAAAAATACACTAAAACGTCCGGCACTCTGGGGGATAGAATTCTGAAAACAGGCCGGCACTCAATGAGTTAACAGGTAGGCCTACTAGTAGTATATAGGCCTATTGGATTTGTTTTTGCTTCTCGTAGCAGAGAAACAAGCTCAGGGCTCTCATTGATTCAGCGTTATGGTGAGTTGTATTTTTCATGTACTTTATTAGGGACCGAGCCCGAAGGGGGACGAAGGTCCCTATTGTTGTTGCTTCGTTTCCGTATTATTATTAGGGACCGAGCCCCGAAGGGGGACGAAGGTCCCTATTGTTGTTGCTTTGTTTCCCTATTATTATTAGGGACCGAGCCCCGAAGGGGGACGAAGGTCCCTATTGTTGTTGCTTTGTTTCCCTATTATTAGGGACCGAGCCCGAAGGGGGACGAAGGTCCCTATTGTTGTTGCTTCGTTTCCGTATTATTATTATTATTATTATTATTATTCTTGTTCATACACGCTGGGGCAATTTTGAGCATGTTCCCATGCTTCAAAACGAACGAAACTTTGCACGGGCATCACAAAGTCCTGCCAGTACGACCACACAAAGTCCCGTCCCCCAGTGACCCCCAGGAGCTCGATAGCGCCCCTAGCGCGTTGTCTTTCGGGGCTGGCATACCGTTTAAGATAGGCGCACGAAATTCGGTAGGGACGTGTATCTCAATAAGACGAACAAACGCCTCACTGCAATGTCATGGCCACGCCCAACAGGAAGTGAGATAATTGGCCTTTTTGTGTGATTTTGGGGTATTTGACATAGAATGGAATTTGAAACACTTCTCCTACACCGTACCTCAGATGGGCTTAAATTTTGGTGAACATAATCTTAAGACGTTGGAGATGTTAAATTGCGAAGGATTTTCAAATAGGCGGTAATATGACGATACGGCGGATCGATAAAATTAGGTATTTATTGAATGGGAGTGATGAGTTATGAATGGGAGGTATTTGTTGCTAGGCAACGCCCTGATCAAAGGTCTTTGATCTTTGTACCTTTGATCTGATATAGCTGCAAGCAGCAATGTGGGGGACAAGCATCGAAGGTTCATGTAGGCCTCAGCATGTAGGCCACATGCAGGGTCTGACAGGGTCTGACAGAGTCTGACAGGGTCTAACAGAGTCTGACAGGGTCTGACAGGGTCTGACAGGGTCTGTTCTGACAGGGTATCTACAATGTCATGGCCACGCCCAACAGGAAGTGAGATAATTGTGCCAGGCACACGAAATTTGGTATGGCTGTGCGTCTCAGTAAGACGAACAAACGCAGGTGCGAGGTCCCGACCAACGCCGCTTGCGGCTTTAATTAGGGACCGAGCCCGAAGGGGGACGAAGGTCCCTATTGTTGTTGCTTTGTTTCCGTATTATTATTATTATTCTTGTTCATACACGCTGGGGCAATTTTGAGCATGTTCCCATGCTTCAAAACAAACGAAACTTTGCACGGGCATCACAAAGTGCTGCCAGTACGACCACACAAAGTCTCGTCCCTGGGGGACCTGGGGGTCCCTGGGAGACCCCCCACTGGGGGACCCCCAGTGGGGGGTCTCCTAGACCGTACCTCAGATGGGCATAAATTTTGGTAAGCATAATCTTAAGACGTTGGAGATGTTAAATTGCGAAGGATTTTCAAATAGGCGGTAATATGACGATACGGCGGATCGATAAAGTTAGGTATGGAATTTGAAACACTTCTCCTACACCGTACCTCAGATAGGCTTAAATTTTGGTGAACATAATCTTAAGACGTTGGAGATGTTAAATTGCGAAGGATTTTCAAATAGGCGGTAATATGACGACACGGCGGATCGATAAAGTTAGGTATTTATTGAATGGGAGTGATGAGTTATGAATGGGAGGTATTTGTTGCTAGGCAACGCCCTGATCAAAGGTCTTTGATCTTTGTACCTTTGATCTGATATAGCTGCAAGCAGCAATGTGGGGACAAGCATCGAAGGTTCATGTAGGCCTCAGCATGTAGGCCACATGCAGGGTCTGACAGGGTCTAACAGAGTCTGACAGGGTCTGACAGGGTCTGACAGGGTCTGACAGGGTCTGTTCTGACAGGGTATCTACAATGTCATGGCCACGCCCAACAGGAAGTGAGATAATTGTGCCAGGCACACGAAATTTGGTATGGCTGTGCGTCTCAGTAAGACGAACAAACGCAGGTGCGAGGTCCCGACCAACGCCGCTTGCGGCTTTAATTATTATTATTCTTGTTCTTGTTCACACTCGCTGGGGCAATTTTGAGCATGTTCCCATGCTTCAAAACGAACGAAACTTTGCACGGGCATCACAAAGTGCTGCCAGTACGACCACACAAAGTCCCGTCCCCCAGTGACCCCCAGGAGCTCGATAGCGCCCCTAGCGCGTTGTCTTTCGGGGCTGGCATACCGTTTAAGATAGGCGCACGAAATTCGGTAGGGACGTGTATCTCAATAAGACGAACAAACGCCTCACTGCAATGTCATGGCCACGCCCAACAGGAAGTGAGATAATTGGGCTTTTGTGTGATTTTTGGGTATTGGACATAGAATGGAATTTGAAACACTTCTCCTACACCGTACCTCAGATGGGCTTAAATTTTGGTGAACATAATCTTAAGACGTTGGAGATGTTAAATTGCGAAGGATTTTCAAATAGGCGGTAATATGACGATACGGCGGATCGATAAAGTTAGGTATGGAATTTGAAACACTTCTCCTACACCGTACCTCAGATAGGCTTAAATTTTGGTGAACATAATCTTAAGACGTTGGAGATGTTAAATTGCGAAGGATTTTCAAATAGGCGGTAATATGACGATACGGCGGATCGATAAAGTTAGGTATTTATTGAATGGGAGTGATGAGTTATGAATAGGAGGTATTTGTTGCTAGGCAACGCCCTGATCAAAGGTCTTTGATCTTTGTACCTTTGATCTGATATAGCTGCAAGCAGCAATGTGGGGACAAGCATCGAAGGTTCATGTAGGCCTCAGCATGTAGGCCACATGCAGGGTCTGACAGGGTCTAACAGAGTCTGACAGAGTCTGACAGGGTCTGACAGGGTCTGACAGGGTCTGACAGGGTCTGTTCTGACAGGGTATCTACAATGTCATGGCCACGCCCAACAGGAAGTGAGATAATTGTGCCAGGCACACGAAATTTGGTATGGCTGTGCGTCTCAGTAAGACGAACAAACGCAGGTGCGAGGTCCCGACCAACGCCGCTTGCGGCTTTAATTATTATTATTCTTGTTCTTGTTCACACTCGCTGGGGCAATTTTGAGCATGTTCCCATGCTTCAAAACGAACGAAACTTTGCACGGGCATCACAAAGTGCTGCCAGTACGACCACACAAAGTCCCGTCCCCCAGTGACCCCCAGGAGCTCGATAGCGCCCCCTAGCGCGTTGTCTTTCGGGGCTGGCATACCGTTTAAGATAGGCGCACGAAATTCGGTAGGGACGTGTATCTCAATAAGACGAACAAATGCCTCACTGTAATGTCATGGCCACGCCCAACAGGAAGTGAGATAATTGGGCTTTTGTGTGATTTTTGGGTATTTGACATAGAATGGAATTTGAAACACTTCTCCTACACCGTACCTCAGATGGGCTTAAATTTTAGTGAACATAATCTTAAGACGTTGGAGATGTTAAATTGCGAAGGATTTTCAAATCGGCGGTAATATGACGATACGGCGGATCGATAAAGTTAGGTATGGAATTTGAAACACTTCTCCTACACCGTACCTCAGATAGGCTTAAATTTTGGTGAACATAATCTTAAGACGTTGGAGATGTTAAATTGCGAAGGATTTTCAAATAGGCGGTAATATGACGATACGGCGGATCGATAAAGTTAGGTATTTATTGAATGGGAGTGATGAGTTACGAATGGGAGGTATTTGTTGCTAGGCAACGCCCTGATCAAAGGTCTTTGATCTTTGTACCTTTGATCTGATATAGCTGCAAGCAGCAATGTGGGGACAAGCATCGAAGGTTCATGTAGGCCTCAGCATGTAGGCCACATGCAGGGTCTGACAGGGTCTAACAGAGTCTGACAGGGTCTAACAGAGTCTGACAGGGTCTGACCGGGTCTGACAGGGTCTGACAGGGTCTGTTCTGACAGGGTATCTACAATGTCATGGCCACGCCCAACAGGAAGTGAGATAATTGTGCCAGGCACACGAAATTTCGTATGGCTGTGCGTCTCAGTAAGACGAACAAACGCAGGTGCGAGGTCCCGACCAACGCCGCTTGCGGCTTTAATTATTCTTGTTCTTGTTCACACTCGCTGGGGCAATTTTGAGCATGTTCCCATGCTTCAAAACGAACGAAACTTTGCACGGGCATCACAAAGTGCTGCCAGTACGACCACACAAAGTCCCGTCCCCCAGTGACCCCCAGGAGCTCGATAGCGCCCCCTAGCGCGTTGTCTTTCGGGGCTGGCATACCGTTTAAGATAGGCGCACGAAATTCGGTAGGGACGTGTATCTCAATAAGACGAACAAACGCCTCACTGCAATGTCATGGCCACGCCCAACAGGAAGTGAGATAATTGGGCTTTTGTGTGATTTTTGGGTATTGGACATAGAATGGAATTTGAAACACTTCTCCTACACCGTACCTCAGATGGGCTTAAATTTTGGTGAACATAATCTTAAGACGTTGGAGATGTTAAATTGCGAAGGATTTTCAAATAGGCGGTAATATGACGATACGGCGGATCGATAAAGTTAGGTATGGAATTTGAAACACTTCTCCTACACCGTACCTCAGATAGGCTTAAATTTTGGTGAACATAATCTTAAGACGTTGGAGATGTTAAATTGCGAAGGATTTTCAAATAGGCGTTAATATGACGATACGGCGGATCAATAAAATTAGGTATTTATTGAATGGGAGTGATGAGTTATGAATGGGAGGTATTTGTTGCTAGGCAACGCCCTGATCAAAGGTCTTTGATCTTTGTACCTTTGATCTGATATAGCTGCAAGCAGCAATGTGGGGACAAGCATCGAAGGTTCATGTAGGCCTCAGCATGTAGGCCACATGCAGGGTCTGACAGGGTCTAACAGAGTCTGACAGGGTCTGACAGGGTCTGACAGGGTCTGTTCTGACAGGGTATCTACAATGTCATGGCCACGCCCAACAGGAAGTGAGATAATTGTGCCAGGCACACGAAATTTGGTATGGCTGTGCGTCTCAGTAAGACGAACAAACGCAGGTGCGAGGTCCCGACCAACGCCGCTTGCGGCTTTAATTATTATTATTATTCTTGTTCATACACGCTGGGGCAATTTTGAGCATGTTCCCATGCTTCAAAACGAACGAAACTTTGCACGGGCATCACAAAGTGCTGCCAGTACGACCACACAAAGTCCCGTCCCCCAGTGACCCCCAGGAGCTCGATAGCGCCCCCTAGCGCGTTGTCTTTCGGGGCTGGCATACCGTTTAAGATAGGCGCACGAAATTCGGTAGGGACATGTATCTCAATAAGACGAACAAACGCCTCACTGCAATGTCATGGCCACACCCAACAGGAAGTGAGATAATTGGGCTTTTGTGTGATTTTGTGGTATTGGACATAGAATGGAATTTGAAACACTTCTCCTACACCGTACCTCAGATGGGCTTAAATTTTAGAGAACATAATCTTAAGACGTTGGAGATGTTAAATTGCGAAGGATTTTCAAATAGGCGGTAATATGACGATACGGCGGATCGATAAAGTTAGGTATGGAATTTGAAACACTTCTCCTACACCGTACCTCAGATAGGCTTAAATTTTGGTGAACATAATCTTAAGACGTTGGAGATGTTAAATTGCGAAGGATTTTCAAATAGGCGGTAATATGACGATACGGCGGATCAATAAAATTAGGTATTTATTGAATGGGAGTGATGAGTTATGAATGGGAGGTATTTGTTGCTAGGCAACACCCTGATCAAAGGTCTTTGATCTTTGTACCTTTGATCTGATATAGCTGCAAGCAGCAATGTGGGGACAAGCATCGAAGGTTCATGTAGGCCTCAGCATGTAGGCCACATGCAGGGTCTGACAGGGTCTAACAGAGTCTGACAGGGTCTGACAGGGTCTGACAGGGTCTGACAGGGTCTGTTCTGACAGGGTATCTACAATGTCATGGCCACGCCCAACAGGAAGTGAGATAATTGTGCCAGGCACCCGAAATTTGGTATGGCTTTGCGTCTCAGTAAGACGAACAAACGCAGGTGCGAGGTCCCGACCAACGCCGCTTGCGGCTTTAATTAGGGACCGAGCCCGAAGGGGCACGAAGGTCCCTATTGATCTCGCTCTGTTTCTCTATTATTATTTTTTTTGTTCTTGTTCACGCGCTTTTGGGCAATTTTGAGCATGTTCCCATGCTTCAAAACGAACGTGACTTTGCAGGGGCATCACGTAGGGCGGCAGCTACGCCTCCAAAAAGACCCGTCCCCTGGTGACCCCCAGGAGCTCGATAGCGCCCCCTAGCGCGTTGTCTTTCGGGGCTGGCATACCGTTTAAGATAGGCGCACAAAATTCGGTAGGGACGTGTATCTCAATAAGACAAACAAACGCCTCACTGCAATGTCATGTCCACGCCCAACAGGAAGTGAGATAATTGGCCTTTATGAAATTTGACATACAATGGAATTTGAAACACTTCTCCTACACCGTACCTCAGATGGGCTTAAATTTTGGTGAACATAATCTTAAGATGTTGGAGATGTTAAATTGCGAAGGATTTTCAAATAGGCGGTAATATGACGATACAGCAGATCAATAAATTTAGGTATGAGTTATGAGTTATGGATGGGAGTTATTTATTGAATTTGGAGTTCTGTTTAAGATAGGCGCACGAAATTCGATAGGGACGTGTATCTCAATAAGACGAACAAACGCCTCACTGCAATGTCATGGCCACGCCCAACAGGAAGTGAGATAATTGGCATTTTGTGTGATTTTGTAATATTGGACAGACAATGGAATTTGAAACACTTCTCCTACACCGAACCTCAGATGGGCTTAAATTTTGGTGAACATAATCTTAAGACATTGGAGATGATAAATTGCGAAGGATTTTCAAATAGGCGGTAATATGACGATACGGCGGATCGATAAACTTAGGTATTTATTGAATGGGAGTTATGAATTATGAATAGGAGGTTTTTATTGAATTTGGAGTTCTTCCTCAGACTAAAACTTCACAGGGTAATGTACATGAGGACTACCAAGATTTTCATGCCAAATAACTGGCAGTCTGACATAGCGCCCCCATATGACAGGCCAGTGAACTGTCAGAAAATGTACAGCAAATGAGCGTTTTAACACAAAGAGGATCGTGGGTGGCATACGATTTCAGCCAGACACACGAAAGTTGGTATGGGTGTGTATCTCACTAAGATGAACAAAATTGTAATTACAATGTCATGGCCACGCCCAACAGGAAGTGAGATAAAAAGACTTGTATTGCGATTTTGTGTGATAAGACATACAATGGATTTTAAAACACTCCTCCTACACCGTACATCAGTTGAGCGTAAATTTTGGTGTACATTAGCTCAAGACAATGGAGATGTTAAATTGCGAAGGGATTTTTGATATCTTGTAAGATGACAAAATGGCAGCCTCATGAATTTTGCTACCATTTGAAAGTGCCAAATGCAATAGGAGGTGTGTCACCACTTCATTTAGCAGACACTTCTCCTACACCGTACCTCAGATGGGCTTAAATTTTGGTGAACATAATCTTAAGACGTTGGAGATGTTAAATTGCGAAGGATTTTCAAATAGACGGTAATATGACGATACGGCGGATCGATAAACTTAGGGATTTATTGTTATGAGTTATGAATGGGAGGTTTTTATTGAATTTGGAGTTCTTCCTCAGACTAAAACTTCACAGGGTAATGTAGATGAGGACTACCAAGATTTTCATGCCAAATAACTGGCAGTCTGACATAGCGCCCCCATATGACAGGCCAGTGAACTGTCAGAAATCTACCGCTAGCTGAGCCCCTAACAGGAAAAATTGTCCGATATGGCTTACCATTTTTGCCAGGCACACGAAATTCGGTATGGGTGTGCGTCTCAGTAAGACGAACAAACGCAGGTGCGAGGTCCCGACCAACGCCGCTTGCGGCTTTAATTATTATTATTCTTGTTCTTGTTCACACTCGCTGGGGCAATTTTGAGCATGTTCCCATGCTTCAAAACGAATGAAACTTTGCACGGGCATCACAAAGTCCTGCCAGTACGACCACACAAAGTCCCGTCCCCCAGTGACCCCCAGGAGCTCGATAGCGCCCCCTAGCGCGTTGTCTTTCGGGGCTGGCATACCGTTTAAGATAGGCGCACGAAATTCGGTAGGGACGTGTATCTCAATAAGACGAACAAATGCCTCACTGCAATGTCATGGCCACGCCCAACAGGAAGTGAGATAATTGGCATTTTGTGTGATTTTGGGGTATTGGACATAGAATGGAATTTGAAACACTTCTCCTACACCGTACCTCAGATGGGCTTAAATTTTGGTGAACATAATCTTAAGACGTTGGAGATGTTAAATTGCGAAGGATTTTCAAATAGGCGGTAATATGACGATACGGCGGATCGATAAAGTTAGGTATGGAATTTGAAACACTTCTCCTACACCGTACCTCAGATAGGCTTAAATTTTGGTGAACATAATCTTAAGACGTTGGAGATGTAAAATTGCGAAGGATTTTCAAATAGGCGGTAATATGACGATACGGCGGATCGATAAAGTTAGGTATTTATTGAATGGGAGTGATGAGTTATGAATGGGAGGTATTTGTTGCTAGGCAACGCCCTGATCAAAGGTCTTTGATCTTTGTACCTTTGATCTGATATAGCTGCAAGCAGCAATGTGGGGACAAGCATCGAAGGTTCATGTAGGCCTCAGCATGTAGGCCACATGCAGGGTCTGACAGGGTCTAACAGAGTCTGACAGGGTCTGACAGGGTCTGACAGGGTCTGACAGGGTCTGACAGGGTCTGTTCTGACAGGGTATCTACAATGTCATGGCCACGCCCAACAGGAAGTGAGATAATTGTGCCAGGCACACGAAATTTCGTATGGCTGTGCATCTCAGTAAGACGAACAAACGCAGGTGCGAGGTCCCGACCAACGCCGCTTGCGGCTTTAATATTTGTTTTGTGGTCTCTTATTTTGAAGGCATGTTTAAGCATAGCGACCAGAGGGCGTCGGGGCAGAGAGGATGTTGTGACTCTTGTTATGTTGTTGGCGCAGGTCATGAGGACGCTGTTATTAAAGTTACATACAAGTACACAGTGGATTCACGTTTATCATTATATTTACAACATACCACAGTTCTTGTGTTGTTTGTATAATTTTATTTTGTGGTATTTATGATATCCACGCGCCCCGCCCCCCTCCACCCCCCATTGGTCCATGAAAATTTTTGGGTGACATTAACCGGTCCGTGGCGCAAAAAAGGTTGGGGACCACTGCTCTAGAAGAACATTTTTGAAGAAGGCAGGGACAATAAATGAATGTATACAGAAGTTCAAATGCATGTGAATATAATATATGATGCAATTACGTTTTTAAGGTTCACTGAAATGAAAAAAACTGTTTTGACAATGCAGTGATCTTTGTACAGTATAATAATCGCATGACATTAAAATTGTTAACAGACTTTAACTTACTATATTAAAGGCAAATTAACGTTTTTTTTACAGTCTGAGCCTTCTTTCGGCAATAAAACAAGTAGTTTTACTCACCCATAGCATTTTTCTGTCAATTGGAGCAGTATCGCAGAACTTATGTTGAGCCGTTCTGTTCTAATGATCCCGTATCCGTTAACATGGTGCTGTATCATATGCTCGGGGCATTACTTTGCGGTGTCCAAATAACACAAACTTTAGCACTTTTCAAATCATAGAAGCCCGATGTCTTAATGAAAAATTTCGTTTGAAGCAAAAGTGGCCTGTAATCCGAGATTTTAGATAGTTTCGAGTAGATGAGGAGGCCAGTGCGCATGTGCGGACTGTGCTCTCAGCTCCCGGGACCCAAACATGAAACGCAAAGCTGAAAACTATGGATAAATCTCGGATTACAGGCCACTTTTGCTTCAAACGAAATCTTTCATTAAGACATCGGGCTTCTATGATTTGAAAAGTGCTAAAGTTTGTGTTATTTGGAGACCGCAAAGTAATGCCCCGAATACAAATGCTAACAGAAACGCCACAACATAACTTTCTTCAAACAGCTCCAAATGACACGAACGTGATATGGGTGAGTCAAACGACTTGTTTTATTACCGAAAGAAGGCTCAGATTGTAAAATAACGTTACTTTTCCTTTAAAGATCAACTCAATAATAATGTAAAAAAAAAAAATCAGTGTCACCTCGTAGCTGAAAATCTGGTTGAGTGAGCGACTAGTTTGGACCAGACCATCAACTCCGGCGAGCCACAGACCCAGGAAACTGTAGTAGATGCACTGCATGAGGACAATCTGTGACACGATCAGCACCGGGTCCCAGATGTAGCTCCTGAAATGGGCCATTCTGAACCGATCAGGACTGAGCCCAGAGACAGAAGAGAGCCAGAGACACTACACCTGTTGCTGATCACTGCCACTGAGCTGTGAGGAAAAGGGACAAAAAATTAGACCAACATGAGAACATTGACCATGCTTACACATTAGGGCAGTGATATGACAAAAACATACATCACTAATTGTTTACATTTTGTAGTTTAGTCTTTGTTTGAGGGGACAATGTACCGAGACATTAAGAGCAGAAGAAAGGAGATGTTCCACAAACCTCTAGTTTCTACAGTCCCTGATTTACACAAAGAAACTACACAATGCAATTACATTCAGTCAACAATAAGAACAATTCACACTGTCTGCTCTGTGATTTAATCCTATCCATCCGTCCATCTTCTTCCGCTTTTCCATTTCTGGGTCGCGGGGCAGCAAGTCCAAGTCCAAGCAGATCTGCTGCCCAGAACACACTGCACCAGCCCCCATGAATCCTCCGGGTGGTGGGTCCACGGGAGGGACTTAAACCTACTCATCATTATATATACTTTCATATTCTAAGAATGTGATGATGTCATACTTCCAGCTTTAACAATAAAGCTGACATTGATCTTTGAACTATGATCTCTGAACTCTAGATGCTCTGAGGCTACGTTTATACGGCGACGATCAAAACAGAAGACGCAAAAGTGGCGGCTCGTCTTCAATTTTTAAGCCCCGTTTAGACAAGCGTTCTCAACAGGAAATGTTTGTTTATACAAAGATGCAAAAGTGGGCGAATTTTACTGAATATGCATGCCAGGCGGCTAATATAATGTCAGAGCTCCCTTTTTCAGGACACCACAGGGGCTCTCATCACGGTTGTTTCACCCTCGATGTCGGGTCGGAGCTCTTCGCTTAATACAACAAGAGCATAGACCGCGGAACGCATTTGAACTAGGGGGGGCCACAATCGCAAGAGGGTGTCACCGAAATGTTTGGTCGGACATAATGCATAGCCTATAGGCTACATTATACACGGACAGGCACGTAATGCGTATCTCAGTCATGTCAACCAGCACAGAGCCACACAGCATAAAATGCACAAAAAGAGCACCTCGGGAGTCGGTGGTAACGCAACTTAAACCGCTAAAGTGCTAAAGCACTATGAGAAACACAGAACACAGACAAGTGCACTTGGTGGTGCTCGGACAGAGGAAAGTGGGAATATGCCTGCAGTTTTATCAGAGCTGTGTGTGTGTGTGTTGCGCGCGCGCGTGTGTGTTTCCACAATATGCCAGATAACTGCGCAGAATAATGCCCAAAGAGCCAACGCTAACCCAGCATCAGTTATGACTTTAGTTCACAATATGCCAGCACAGTTTTAGTGCGCAGAACTGCCCAGAAGTGCCAAAAGAGCTTGTTTAGTCCTTCTGAAGTTTTCCACCCAAGCACTGTCATCAACTAATCCATTCTCAAAATTGTCCCACCACTGACTGGTTCTGCCCAGTCTTGTCCAAACTCGCCTCTGTCACCTGCAACGTATTGTTATTGTTTTTACCGGCTTGGCGCATCAGCTGTATGCGACGTGAACATGTTTTGCGCTTCTTGCCGTTTAGACGGAGACACGACCCGGGCCGTCTTCAAAACTCCACACTCTGGAAGGAGTCTTCAGATTTTTGCAGTTTCAGAGCCCGCCGCCGCCGCCACCGTGTAAACGAAAGACACTTCCGATAGAATATTTTGTCATTTTCAGTCACAATCGTCCTCGTCTAAATGGCCCCTAAACATGGAATAAACCAGGTCTAGACCAGAACTAAACCAGGTCTAAACCTGGACCAGGATTAAACCACCACGTGCCGCTGCTGGTTTCGTGCGGCTGGTTTGTGGCTAGGGCTGAGACTACGCATTCCGGGCGCCGCAGTTCGATCTCGTGCTCAGCAGCCTGTGCTGTTGGCGCCTGCAGCCGGCTGTGAGTCGAGCTTGGCGCAGCACGTAGGGCGGTTGCCTTGTTTCGTGACCACGCGGGTGCACGTGTCCGCGATTAGCGATTAATTACAATTAATGCATTTTGTTCAACCAACGTCTTGATTGACAATTAATCGTAAGTCGATTCATTGTTGACATCCCTAGTCACGATGTCACTATAGTCGTGACTTACGACATGGTGATAGATAAAAGATGCATTTAGAAATTGTAAATATCAGATTCTCCACCCCAATTTGAAGCCTGGCCCAGGGAATTAATGGGAGTGTTGTATATTGAGAGATTGAGGTATGAGGTTTTGGGCAATCCTCAAAAAAGGTATGAAAATCCATTCTAGAGCATTTGAATTTGTAGCAGACCTCTGAAAAAGAACATAACAATGTTGTAAAATGATGTGATTGTGGACTTTTCCTCTATATTCTTTATTATTATTTTTGTATCTATTTTATCATAAAAATTTATATATTATTATTATTATTATTATTTAACTACTTTATTTACATGTTTTGTTATGTAAATCATACAGAATTATAATTAAATGTACTTTATTTTTGCTTAATTTATATTCATTTCTTTTATTGTATGTGATGCTTAAAGGGTATTTTAATGATTTGGCAACAACGATAAGCTTGTCCTTGTCACAGTTTTTTTCCTTATTTGTAGAATATTTGTTCTAAACTTAAAATGAAAAATAAAAAAATTAAAATTAAAAAAGACTGACTGAATCTCGTTAAATGTAAATGTAATAAATTGTACAGCACAGAAACTTTAAGACAAACCACTGAAACCAGTCATCGTAAATAAATGATAAAATGATAACTTAATCTCAAAAGACACGACTTTAACCCAAACTAATCCTGTTTACATAAAAGACAACTGTTTCTAGGATTACGAAGAAGCGCAGTGATTTTAATACAATGTATAGAAAATATTACCTGTAAATTTATTCTTTGACAATTTTACTCCGCGAAGTTAAACGTGACTAAAAAAAGCCCAATTGACCAAACATTTGCCAAAAAATAGTGACTTCGTGTAACGGGACAACAACACGGAAGACGAAAATATTTTAAAACAACGGAAATCACCACATTTGATCATCATTAAACCAGTTCATACAAACCTTAAGAGTCATGTAGAATAAGCTTTAGTTGTTGTGTTGATCAGTCCGTATTTTAACTTGATTTCTGAGATTTAGGCCCGATTTTAGCCGCATGAAGCGACGCTAAAAACACGGAAGTACCGGCGCGTGAACCGGAAATAGAAAGATCTCCTTCTTGCGGGTTGTCGCCACCTTCTGACTCCAGCCGAGTATCGCAGCCAGTGGCGCAATACTTCGGGTCAGGTATGGGCACATTTCTAAACTTTTTTCAAACGTTAACTTCGTGAAACCGACAAGAAATACGATACTGTATTAAGTTACACGGGTATGTAAACTAAATCTAAACAATTTAAATAAGGTGCGTTGAAAACCCGCGTTGATTTAAGTGTTTTATTGTTAGTTAGTTGAGGATAATATATTTGATGGAATTTTTATACTATTCTCATCTGTTTTTGCCTCAGTCAGAGTTGGAATTGCTTCATATACTATTTGTTTATTCTCATATATTATTATTGTGTATTTTTGTATTATATTATGGTAAATGAATAAACAAAATATACAAATAAACAAATAAATAGGTCAAGATGATATATCACCCTTTAGCTTTAGCTATCCTTTTTTTTCATTCATTTTCTTCCGCTTTTCCATTTTCTGGGTCGCGGGGGCAGCAGTCCAAGCAGTGTTCTGCTGCCCAGAACACAATGCACCTTTAGCTATCCCAACTTTGGATATTTAAAAATGACTGACCAACTATTTTAAGGGTACACAGACTGCTATTTCTGATCTATGTTCAAATGTTGTTTCCTCGTCAAAAACATACCTGGAGTTGTATTTGTTTCATTCACGCAGATTTCATAACACACATTGTTATTGCATTACAACATGGTCACTAGCAAAAACTCTGCAACCTAACCCTAAAGCCTGTACAAGCACTCACGATATTAGGTAAGAAACCTATGTCACATGATTATTGCAACATTGTTAAAAAAATATAAAACGTTGAGAAATGAGAATGCCATTTTTATTTATTTATTTATTTATTTATTTATTTATTTATTTATTTATTTATTTATTTATTTATTTATTTAACCAGGGAAATCCCATTGAGATTAAAAGATTAAAAACCTCTTTTTCAAGGGAGCCCTGTTCAAGAGGCAACAGACTGTTGGCCAATCTTAGGCTTGTGTCTAATAAGATTTTTCACAACTAAAAGTGTTTGTGAGACCGTGTGAAGAAGCAGGGATCAGGAGGACCAGAGCCTCCTCTAGATTAGACTGTGACGTACATTTTAGGACCACCACGTTTGGACAGAAGTGCTTTTCTGTTAAAGGGATATGCCACCCCCAGGTCAAATTTGGGCATCTCCCCACAGTCCAGAGACTAAAATAAGTGGTGGAAAGCGTTTTCCTGCTCACCCAGCCATTGTCCGAGTCTGTCGCCACTGACCGCCGCGGTATCTGCTGCTCCTCCGCGTTAGACTGGAGTCTAACGGCACCAGAGAAAGATTTCGGCCAAAAGGAATTAATTTGCTCGATGCATTTCCCAATTACTTTCTGTGTAGTGCACATTCATATCGAGTGCAAATAAATGTGCAAATCAACACGGAGAGCTTGACTTGGTCATTTTAGATGGGAACTATTTTCCAGTGCGGAAGAATACAGTCGAAGCACACACCACGCTGTGCAACAGGGGAACTCCCTTCCTGGTGCGTAACAGGGATTCCCCTGGCAGCGTGCTGCGTGATTCGGCTGTATTCTTCCGCACTGGAAAATAGTTCCCACCCAAAATGACCAAGTCAAGCTCTCCGTGTTGATTTGTACATTTATTTGCACTCGATATGAATGCGCACTACACACAAAGTAATTGGGAAACGCATCGAGCAAATTAATTCCTTTTGGCCGAAATCTTTCTCTGGCGACGTTAGACTCCAGTCTAAGGCGGAGGAGCTGCAGATACCGCGGCGGTCAGTGGCGACAGACTCGGACAATGGCTGGGTGAGCAGGAAAACACTTTCCACCACTTATTTTAGTCTCTGGACTGTGGGGAGATGCCCAAATTTGACCTGGGGGTGGCATATCCCTTTAAAGCAGCAGGGGCCTGGAACTCCCTACCTGTATCTGTGAGGGAGTCTAGCACTCAGGAACATTTGAAATTCAATGTGAAGTAGTTGCTTAAAGAGAGTCAGGGCTGTAGCCTTTAGTGATCATCTGTCTGTAGGAATAATGTACATATGTAATATTTATCATGTAAATGTTTGTACATTTGTATTTGGAGTGTTGATGAGCTGCTCCCTCTGCTGGTGACTGGTTGTTGGCGTTTTGCTTTTTGAATGTTCATGAAATCCCTGCACACACTGTTACCTGCGGGCCTCTCTGCCTCTCCCACATGAAAATGAGCTTAATCTGGTCTGTTGCATTCGATTAAATTAATCTAGTATATTAAAGAACAAGTATCATTTAACATGAACAAGTATTATTTAACAAGTATCAAGCAACTGGGAACATAGCAGAAGAAATTTGATCTACCAGAAGAATTAACTAGTAATTAATGAGATTAACAATTAAGAGCATAGCAGTGTGTGTCCAAGGGGTCTTATTCTGTGTAATAGCTGCTTTCTGACTGGTCTGATCCTTTTCTGTTCAAGGTTTATGTTTGTAAAACTTGTATGACTTTTTAATAACTGCTGAAGCACGTGTTACTATTTCAGTGGAGTCTCATTTGTTCATGAAACACAGAGACAGGAGCCGTGTCTGGTGTGAAGTCTGAGATAATGACCCCATGGCTACGAATTCACTCAACATTTACAAAGCTGCACCGTTCTCTGGGTAAGACTGCACATTGACATACTTTAGTGTAGGGCTGCAAAATAGTGGTAAAAAAAATCTAATTGCTAGAGCTGTTGGGCTTTAGTTGTTTTTAATCAGTTGATGTCTAAGTCGACCAAAATTTACATTTGATTTTTGGTATTTATATATAAAAAGGCAGATAAAACTTATGATTCACAAATGTAATCTGCCTTTACATAAATACATTGTTTCTAGCAAATACATTTGTTTATTTTTTCTGCAGAAATAATTTTTGCAGGAACTCTCCCTGCAGGTGTAGCCTTGAGTGCATTTTGGGTCAGATAGACAGAGATACGCAATCGTTTTGTCAGTCGGCACTCAGCTGGAAAGGTCTTTAGTCAATTACAGCCCTAATATTAATCTGCCAGTCTGTTATTGACCAATGTCTGTTACAAAATCTGATTTCATTTGTAAATGACAGGTGACAATGAGCTCCTGTGTTTCACATATGTCACTGGAAAAAAAAACAAATCTGATTGCACGACCATGTAGGTCTGTCACAATAATATATATACTATATATACTATATATAGTACTACACCTTTAATACATGCTAGATGGAACGATCATTTATGGGGGTCAATATTTATCACGGGTTCTTTTTCTTTGTACTTTTTCTGTTCTACGATAAGAGTTGCACTGTAAAGGGATGAATAAAGTTCTATGACTCATTATTTCATTTCATTAATGTACAGCCACAAAACGCCAAAGGCAGAGATGCTTGTACTAGATTATAGCTTGAAAGCTAATTTCCATCTGCAGTCCTTTAGGGAGAAAAGGATAAATGACATTATATACAGTGCAAAAAAAAACATACTCCATCCTCTCAGACACACATACTCCTATTCGTTCATCCTCGTCATACATTGTATTACAAAGCACAAACTGCTTACATTTCAAATTCATTATAGATAAAATTCATTATAGATACAAATGAACTAGGCCTAACTACTAACATGTTTTATTCTGCTTTTTATGTATTGAAGTTCAATATTGAAGTTGTTTTTTAACCATATTGTACATTTAGAATAGTATTTCGAGGATAATCCTACTTTAGGCCATTGTGTCAGTTGCATAAATTAGTTTCAGTAGTTCTGTTCATTGTATAGTTCATTATTTTCTTAAGCAGCATATCACACTTCAAAGTTTATTATTGTGACAGGCCTCACGTTTGGTTCTGGACTGTGACTGTGGACAGGGGACCACACTGATGGCCATTTGTATTAAAACAAATACATGGATATCATTGTGGATCTGTCAGACAATTGCAATATAGTTATTCTGATGATGCCAAATGTTATTATGCAAAAAGCTCTCTGTTGTGTTGCCTACTGCTGTGCAGATTTGTGTTGGTTCAGTGTAAACTGGGGTAAAACAAAATGCATATTGGTTTAAAAATGAGATCTGGCTCATCTCAGTCATGAATATGACGAATTATATCTGATTTTATATCTGTTTTTCTTCAGGTGTTTTGGCGAATGTTCGTCAGGGCAGCAGCCTCAGACCTGGCCCTCTGCTCTCTGCTGACCCCTGCAGGGCGCTCATTGATGAAAAGATGTGGATTAGAGCCCGTTTCCTGCCCCCTCTGGCTCCAGTCACTCTGTCCACTCAGATGTTCTGTGAGGATGGAGACCTGTGGCAGTCCTACGCACACTACAACACAGACTCAGAGGGAACTGTTGACTGTGAGTTCAAATATTGTATTTAGTTCAATACAGAAATCAAGCTGGACTCTAGGAATGTTACTGACGCCAATCCAATCATATTGTATGTTGTATATAGTTTTATTTTGGCAAACAAAACCAAGAAAATGTCCTTGAAGATGTTAGTATTTTTGCCTGGGGTTTTTGATCAGAAATTACAAAGCTAAAGATAAATCAGAAAAACGACAGAAAAAACAAGATTGTGAATTGGCGAGTTTACAGCTCTTTCAATAGCAAGGCAAAAAGTTAAGACAAAGATCAAAAGATCATGTGAGAGCAGAGCTTATGAAGAGGGGACTTAAAGGAAAGGCATTAGATAAAACATCACCGCCTCCATATGCGGCACAAATGCCAATGAGATCTTTATGAGTTGTGGGAGATTATGTGATGGAATCTGAGAAAGGGACATGTTATCCATTGGGTGACCTTTCATCAAACAGCACTGAGAAAGCGCATTGTTGAAGGACTGCCACAAGCGGCGCAGAATAAGTTAAATGAGGCAGTTGGACTTTATAACATGCCATTTAATCAGTTTGTTGATCATGTGGTGGATGCAGTGATGAAGGAGAAAGCAAAGAAACTGCGCCAGAAACAAGCAGATGAGGAAGCTGTGAGGAAACTGACACAGCAACAGCTGACAGAGGGCAAGAAGAGGATCCAGGCGATGGTTTCGCCAGCCACTGTCACTGGGCCACCACCAGCTGCAACGGTGCCTCCGCAGGGGCCACTACAGTCGGGGAACATGCCTCCACAAGTCATATATGTGCAACCACAAGGCTGGGCTGCAGCAGGAAGAGGCAGAGGGTTCCGGAGAGGCCAGAGGAGAGGTGGTTGGACAAATGACAGGAGGAACGTCAGATGCTATGTGTGTGGCAGATATGGACATTTAAGCTACACATGCACGGAGGTGCCACAGGAGCAGAGTGGGACGAATGCAGAGAACAGTGCTCCTTATGCTGCCGGACAGGACAACCAGTGGCCTGCTAGGGGACCAGTCAATCCTTGGCGAGGCCCACCTGCTGGATACTAGGGGTGCCTAGAGAATCCGACGGGAGGTCATCAGCTGGCAACGACATCTAGCCCTGATGAGGAACCGATGCTGCAGGTTCTACTGGCGGGAAAAGAGGTGGAAATGATGGTAGACACAGGGGCTGCTTATACCTGTGTAAACCAGATGGACTCTCGCCATCTCCCTCAATCTGGACATTATGTGTTTACATTATGTGTAAGTTGTCGGGTTCTCAGGGACAAAGCAGCTGATACTGAAGTCGGTTCCAGTACCCCTGGAATTTCAAGGACAAACTATTAAACTGCCGGTGTTAATTTCACATCAAACACCCATAAACTTGTTGGGTAGGGACGCACTGTGTAAACTAAAATGTGCTATTTTGTGTACATCTGATGGGCTGATTGTGGATGTGGAACATTGCCAAATGAACATGGTTAAAACGAAAGAGGAAATTGTGTATTGGTTGGGGTTGAGTGACATTTTTACTTCCACCAGAGAGTGGATGGACTTTATTAAAGCAAATCTGCCTGATGCCAGGGCGCCTGTGTGCCCTCCACATTGTACTCTTCAATATTTTAAGAAAGCCTCTGAGGCACATCCAGACGAGTGGATTAAAGGGCAGCCAGACAAAGTTCAAATGCATGCATCTTCCATTGTGCTCGGGAGACAGGGGCAGCACTAGTGACAGACAAAAATGATTATTTGGAAAAAGAGTTTAAAATGAAACACAACACATTCACCCAGCTGTTTTGGAACCCCTTCCTCCTTAAAGATGATGTCTTCAGACTGAAGGATGGACGAGAGACACGGGGTGGGAGGGGGTCGAGAGAGCTGACATGGACGGTGTTGTCGGGATAGGCTGTATAAATAGGGCTTCTGGGTAATTGAGGTCGTGGTCGAGATGAGCTGTGGTTCGCTGATGAGGAGGTTGAGGCGTGGTCCAGCTCCTGAATCTAAGTTAATCATATTAACTCCACTTAATATAATGCCATACTGTGGAACATTCCAGGGAAAGCAATAACATCTCCCGGAGACAAGCAGGTGGTGAACTCTGCACCAGAAAAGTTACATAGTGCACCTTTAAGACAAAGACACATTGATAAACACTGTACATTGATTTAACATGTGCAGTGGGTTCAAACATTTTAATATATTAAGACCAGAATGAGAAGCCCGACATCAGAGAGAGAGGCAGGGGTGACGGTGTTTCAGTAGAAGTTCATTACAACCAAGATTCGAAGGAACCACTTTGCGCCCAAGCTCACGTCCTATGTGGAACACTGCGGCTAGCGAGTTCGCTATGTCAGTGAATGTATACAGTCTGGGAAAAACAAAAGAATGCCACCACTACTGTCAAAATGGATGCTGATTTGGGGACTTGCTCTGATTGTATTTAAACAGGCTTATACTTCATGGCTTCAGATTCCATCATTCTTCAGATGCAAACCCTGATTATGCCGATAAATGCCTCTCTAATTTCTATTTCAAAATAACTTATATATCATTTTTAAATTTTTATGTGGTGACTTAGACTCTGATCTGATCAGATCAGTTTGACTTCCTTCTCCTCTGTCTCCTCTTTAGTGTGCACAGATTCTTCAGTCGGGGGCTCGTTCGTCGGCTGTGAACCGATGGGGCTGTTCTGGAGTCTGGAGCCGGCTCCGGGAGAGAGAGAGGGACTAAGGCAGGTGAAGAAAACCCATGGCTACAGCATTAACCTGCTGTAACCATGGATACAGGAGCCAACAAGAGCGTCAATAATGAACTACTATACTAGTATACTTTAATTACTAGCTCTAAGCCCAATTGTCACGTTTTGTGTGAAATACCAGGCACATTTTGGTCATACATACAACAATATAAGACATTTATGAAAGATTGCAAAGATATGATCTGAATATTGTCATCCAAAAATATTATTTTCTTGTAAATATGCGCTGAGCTTTTCTGGAGGAAGCTACAGTGCCTTCTTATCTCCATGAAGATATTTTAGCTTTGTCTAGAATCTTCCACAGTATTACAGTTACTTATCTCCATGTGGACAAGCGGGTACTGCCACTCGGGTAAATTACAGGTCAGATCTGTGGAGAGGGGACCTCACTCAGAGTTAGAATTGTTTTTTGGCATACTCTCCCCCACTAATGTTACACAGTGCACCTAATAGTGGTGGTGTTCTTCTGTTTGCCTCATAGATGTATTCATTGACAAACAGGATATAAGCATGGGTGCAAAGTGGTTCCTGCCCTGGTCGCAGTTGCTGCTATAACCTCTAGTCTTGATCATCTTCATTTGGTTGCAACCAAATGCTATGGGCTATGAAGTCACACTCACTTAGTCCACTTACATTTTAGTAATAATAATCATTTATTATTATTATTATTATTATTATTATTATTATTATTATTATTATTATTATTATTATTATTATTATACAATCTATGGTTTGTCCACAGGTTGAGAAAGAGGAACATGCACACTCCCTATGTGTATAAAGTGTCTGTTTTGGAGGGACATGTTTCTCCAGGCCCCCGGGGGACAGAGCGCACAGATCTGGCCTCCGTCTCCACTGAGCGCTGGTACATGGCTCCAGGGGTCAAGAGGCTTGAGATCCGACAAAATGGACTCGTGGGGACCTTATTTCTACCCCCAGGTGATTACACACAAGTCTTATTTTTTCCGCCCCTGCAGCCAGGTGTTTCTGGAGGCAGAACACACTTAAGGTTACTTTTCTGGTTGAGGGTCTCTGCCTCATTTATTTTCTTAAAAGTCCCATGACATGGTACTTGTTGATGCTTTTATATGGCTCCTTAATGGTTCCCTAATACTGGAAATGAATCCTTCTTCAAAATCAACACTCACTGCATGAGATATGACTCTGACAGTCTTCATGAGGCTAGATATGTGTCTAAAATGCTTTATTGTGGGTGTTTCTGCTTCAGTGCAAATGAGAAGGACAGAGAGATTGGCTAAGGAGCGGGGGGGCGGGTTTCCCCCACTGGAAGCGCAGCTCTGCACCGCTGTCTGCTCACTTCAGTGTTTAACACAGGAAGACAGATGGGAGACTTTGCAATGAAAAAAAGCATATTTACACAGAAAATAAAATTAAACCACTGGTATTTCAGAGGTCCAGAGGGTCGGGTAAGGGACTTCCGAGCCTAGAAACACTCGGACGTGCCTCCAGGCAAATAAAAAAACGCATTTCGCATTGTAGCGCATTCACAGTCCAAACTCTCTGGGCGGGATATACAGGGACGCTGAGCGGAGACAGAGGGAGGGGCTGGAGCTGCATTTGCCGATCTGACGTCAAAAAGGTGCCTTGTCCGAACTCGCCCGTTTGAACACTGGTTTTGTGTAACGCAGAAAAGGATCGCAAATGCTCAGTTTAGACATTTCGCAACTTTTAGCCATGGGGGGCTAAACAGGGTAGGGGAGCTCACATTAACGTTCAAAAACCTCAGAAAGTGAAAATTTCATGCCATGGGACCTTTAAGGGAGATATTATTGCTTTGTTCAGTATGTTCCACAGTATGGCATTAAAAGTCTAGTCGTCCTTTGTTTTATTTGATTTTATTGTTCGAATGCCTCACACTGTGCACACTTCAATTTAGATGTTTAATTTTGACCAGAAAGCTGTGAGTTTATACCCAGGTTACACTACAATTGCTAGGAATGACTAGACTAAAAATGCTGTTAAAACATCATTTACACAGTTTAGTTTATTTTGTGTTTAGTGCCTTTTTTAACAACTATAATACTGGAGTACTTTTACTACCAGAACTATTTCAGCTGTATACAATATGCCAAAAATGAATGTCACTATTTATTAAATGATTAAAGGCTGTATACATTTTTGCAGGTCCTGGTCCATTCCCAGCCATTTTAGATCTTTGGGGGATGGGTGGAGGTTTGGTGGAGTACCGCTCGGCTTTGTTAGCGTCCAGAGGCTATGCTAGCTTCTCCCTGGCATACCTTGGGTACAAGGATCTGCCCGGGCCGCTAAATACAATCAACGTTGGGAACACATACTTTAAGGTAAGATCAAAGTTCAAAGTTCAATGTCAGCTTTATTGTCAAAAACCATATGTACAGGTCGCACACACAGGATTTGAAATTGCAGCGCCCCCTAGACCCACAGTGAACATAAAACATTTGATAAACAAGACAATAAACACAATGGCTAAAACATCACATATACCTGTAGCAAAAGTACAGTAAACTTGTATATAATATAAATAGGTAAAACACACAATGTGTAGCGTAATAAAGCTCAAATGGTGTAATTTAAGCAGCAGTGTCAGTGTCCTTTAAGTGTAATTTAAGCAGCAGTGTGATTGGGGGAGAGAGGGCAGGGAGAGAGTTGAGCATCCTGACAGCTTGGTGGATGAAGCTGTCTTTCAGTCTGCTGGTGTTGGCCCTGAGGCTCCTCAGTCTCCTTCCTGATGGCAGCAGACTGAAGAGGCAGTTGGATGGGTGGGTGGGATCACCCAGAGGGTGAGGCGGGTGAGGCGGGTGCGGTAGATGTCCTGCAGGGAGGGGAGAGAGACACCCACGATTCTCTCAGCTGCTCTCACTACTCGGTGTAGCTTTTTCCGGGTGCAGGACACGGTGCAGGTGCCATACCACACAGTGATGCAGCTGGTGAGGATGTGACCTATGGTGCCTCTGTAGAAGGTGCTCATGATGGAGCTGGGGCTCTGGCTCTCTTCAGCTTGTGGAGGAAGTAGAGTCGCTGTTGGGCTTTACTGGCCAGTGATGCAGTGTTCTTTGACCAGGAGAGTGCTGCTTACTCTCTCCACAGCAGCCCTGTTGATGGTGAGGGGGGGCGTGCTATGTGTGTGTGATAGAAGTCCATCCAGTTTTGACAGACAAAGCCCCACTCTAACTTTTCAAAACAAACAAATAATTAAAAAAAAAAAATTAAAACCTCTACAAACCTTTTGCCTGGAAGAGATCCTGTTGTTTCTATGGAAATTTTCCTTTACCGAGAATATGCCACAGTAGGGCATAAAACATATCTACCCCCATGGAGAATGTTCCAAAATTAATTTATTTAAATTTACATGGAATCATGCAGGTGATGAAATCCAGGAAGTTACACTATGTTGCTTTAAAGATCCCATGACATGGTACTTCTTGATGCTTTTATATGGTGCCTTAATGGTTTCCTAGTACTGTAAATGAATCCTTCTTCAAAATCAAGACTCAGTGCATGAGAAAGACCCATGAACACAGGTAGGGTCAAAAAATATGTCTCTGAACACCTCATTATGGGCGTTGTTGCTTGAATGCAAATGAGAAGGACAGAGATAGGCCAGAGCAGCGGGTGGGGGGTGGGGGGGGCAAATAAAAAAACGCATTTCGCATTGCGTAGCTTGTTTGCGGTCCAAACTCTGGCCGTGACGGTGGGTAGATATCCAGACGGGAGGTGGAACTGCATTTGCATTTTTCTTCAATGTGACGTCAGAAAGTTTCCTTGTTCAGAATCGCCCGTTTGAGCTGTGTTTTTTTCAAACGCAGAAAAGGATCGCAAATGCTCAGTTTAGACATTTCGCAACTTTTAGCCATGGGGGGGGCTAAACAGGGTAGGGGAGCTCACATTAAAGGGATATGCCACCCCCAGGTCAATACAGCCGTATCACGCACCACGTTGTGCAACAGGGGAACTCCCTTCCCGGTGCGTAACTGGGATTCCCCTGGCAGCGTACTGCGTGATACGGCTGTATTCTTACGCACTGGAAAATAGTTCCCACCCAAAATGACCAAGGCAAGCTCTCCGTGTTGATTTGCACATTTATTTGCACTCGATATGAATGCGCACTACACACAAAGTAATTGGGAAACGCATCGAGCAAATTAATTCCTTTTGGCCGAAATCTTTCTCTGGCGACGTTAGACTCCAGTCTAAGGCGGAGGAGCACCAGATACCGCGGCGGTCAGTGGCGACAGACTCGGACAATGGCTGGGTGAGCAGGAAAATGCTTTCCACCACTTATTTTAGTCTCTGGACTGTGGGGAGATGCCCAAATTTGACCTGGGGGTGGCATATCCCTTTAACGTTCAAAAATCTCAGAAAGTGAAAATTTCATGCCAAGGGACCTTTAATATAAAATGTAATTTGCCAAATTTTGTGACCTTGAGTTTGTAATAATTTTATGGATCTGTGCAATATGACAATAAAAATACTTTAAGAAGGGAGGTCTGTTGAGATAGTTCACTGATAGTTCATGTTTCATAGAATTGGGGTTAATTTCTTAACCTAAAGTCCTTTTTCAACATTTGTTTCAGTATGGGATATGGGATGCAGAGACTCCCATATTGCCAGACATGCTTACCCGAAGATCAATCATTGAGGCACCCGGGGCGGCGCTTCCACGCTCAGAACATTCTGAAATAGTGAGGGCCCAGTGACATCTAGCCTATAAAACCAGGAGAAGGTGTGAAGCATAGCCCAGCTTGCTGCCGCACATGTCTCCTCCACCAAGGTGGCCCGGACCATTGCCCAAGATGCAGCCATGCAACAAGTGGAATGAGCGCGCAGACCTGCAGGGAGCTGAAGCCCACTGCTGTTATAAGATGCAGTAATTAGCTTCCACTATCCAGTGAGACAGACACTGTTTACAGAGAGGCTTACCCCAATGGGGTGTAGACCAAGACACAAACAACTGCTCACTTCCCCGAAATGAAGTAGTCCTGTCCACACAAATGTGCAGTGTGCGCACTGGACAGGCCGTATGGAGCCACTGATGCTCCTCTGAATTGGACAGAGGGGAAAACGGAGACAGCTCAATGGGAACACATGACAAAATTGGCATAAAGGCAGGGTTAGGTTTTAATAAAACCTTAGAATCCCCTCTCAAAAACTGCAAGCATGATGCACATGTATGTCCATGGACCATCCAGTGCATCGCAGGCCAGTGAGAGGCCACAAGGAGGAGGACATGTCTCCTCTCTCGGACCCTGGAGAGAGTAGCAGTCATCAGCTCTGTTGAACCTTTTTAGTTTGGAGCAGTTCTTTGATGGAACTGACTTCTAAGTGCAGAAGAACAACAACAAGAAGAATTAAAGCCGCAAGCGGCGTTGGTCGGGACCTCGCACCTGCGGCCAATGGTGGGTGGGGGGGCATGCTCCATGCCAGCAATACAAAGTATTTTCAGCCGCACAAGATGTCATGTCAATCTAAAGCACAGTAGCAGTTTCAGTGCATTTTTTTTTACAGTTCCCTTGTCTACCACATGGTGGCGCTATGACATACGGGCAGTTCATTTGCATAAAAATGTTTCTCTTCATCATATACAAGGCTATACCAAATTTCGTGTGGTTGGCTCAAGTGGTACGCTAACCGTGACCCACTTTGCGTTTAGGGGGCTAAGTGTGCTGAAAAGATAGAAATAAAGAGGAGGCAGTGGATTGTGAAAAGAAAGTGTATTTATTCCAAAAATTGTTGTGCACACGCTGTCAATTGCCTAGCAACGCACCTAGCAACCTTTGATCTGTCTTTGATGTGTCTGTTCTGACAGCATCTAACCCTGTCAGAACAGACCCTGTCAGA
This sequence comes from Paratrypauchen microcephalus, assembly GCA_036785185.1. Taxonomy (NCBI): domain Eukaryota; kingdom Metazoa; phylum Chordata; class Actinopteri; order Gobiiformes; family Gobiidae; genus Paratrypauchen; species Paratrypauchen microcephalus. Next base: position 523,974 of record JAVJIX010000290.1, read on the forward strand.
CCCTGTTAGACCCTGTCAGACCCTGTTAGACCCTGTCAGACCCTGTTAGACCCTGTCAGACCCTGTCAGACTCTGTTAGACCCTGTCAGACCCTGTTAGACCCTGTTAGACCCTGTCAGACCCTGTTAGACCCTGTCAGACCCTGTTAGACCCTGTCAGACTCTGTTAGACCCTGTTAGACCCTGTCAGACCCTGTTAGACCCTGTTAGACCCTGTCAGACCCTGTCAGACCCTGTCAAACTCTGTTAGACCCTGTCAGACCCTGCATGTGGCCTACATGCTGAGGCCTACATGAACCTTCGGTGCTTGGCCCCACATTGCTGCTTGCAGCTATATCAGATCAAAGGTACAAAGATCAAAGATCTTTGATCAGGGCGTTGCCTAGCAACAAATACCTCCCATTCATAACTCATAACTCCCATTCAATAAATACCTAACTTTATCGATCTGCTGTATCGTCATATTTGTAAATCCATCGCAATTTAACATCTCCAACGTCTTAAGATTATGTTCACCAAAATTTAAGCCCATCTGAGGTACGGTGTAGGAGAAGTGTTTCAAATTCCATTGTATGTCAAATATCACAAAATCACACAAAAGGCCAATTATCTCACTTCCTGTTGGGCGTGGCCATGACATTGCAGTGAGGCGTTTGTTCGTCTTATTGAGATACACATCCCTACCGAATTTCGTGCGCCTATCTTAAACGGTATGCCAGCCCCAAAAGACAACGCGCTAGGGGGCGCTATCGAGCTCCTGGGGGTCACCGGGGGACGTGACTTTTTGTGGTCGTACTGGCCGCACTTTGTGATGCCCGTGCAAAGTTACATTCGTTTTGAAGCATTGGAACATGCTCAAAATTGCCCCAGCGTGTGTGAACAAAAATAATAATACGGAAACGGAGCAACAACAATAGGGTCCTACGGACCTTCAGTGCTCGGGCCCTAACAAGAGAAAAGTTATCAGTGACACAGGTTATTGGTACAGGGAGATCTTTACAGTTAGCACTGAGCTCAGAAAACTATGTTGAAAAAACAAAACAAAAACACATCGCTAGTGTTTCTGGCAACTCTAGATTCTCATTGACTACCATGAAATGGGAGAGAAATGTCCAATGTCACCCATCAAAAAATAAGGTGCCAACCTTGAGTTCGCTCATCTGCATGCTTTACTTTGTAAGAAGTGACTTTATTGACTTTACAGGAGAAATTCTTCTCTGCATTTAACCCATCCTGTTATTAGGAGCAGTGAGCAGCACATTACTGCAACCAGCTCCATGATCTTCTTGCTTCGGCTTGGTCAGGACCTAAGCTGGAGGATTTTACCTATGGTGCATGTTTTGGGTTGATGGGGGGAAACCCACCCCCACCCAGACATGGGGAGAACATGCAAACTCCGCACAGAAAGCCACTCAGCCACCGTGCCGCCAACAGTAACAGTAACATAACTACTTTTTTCTGCAAAAAAGAGTAACGCGCTACTACTGAAAATTTGGTAACAAAACGTAGTTCCTTTTTCAATTCGGCGCAATGTTACTTTTTTGTGTACGTGGCTTGGAAACCACACACGCAGCCAGAGCATCGTGCCACCTTCACCTCGACCTCGACCTAGATCCCGTCGCAGCGGAGGAAATGTGCTCAGGGAGAGAGTTCTTTTCAGCTTTCCCTTACAGTACTTGTCCACTATTAGTCTTGAGCAAACACTACTTTTTTAAAGTAACTTCAACAACACTGCTGTTAGGGATTTTTCCTAATAAACATCAACAAAAGGGAACAAATGAGAAAACAGACACAGAAGTATTATACTGGTTAACGAGGGAGAATGAGGTGTAGCATTTGTTAAGCAGAGTCTTCCAGGCCACACACTCAAATCTCAAAGAACACCTCCTCGTTGCTTCCTTTTATTTAGAATCACATAGGCACGGAAATTTCCAGATACAGATACAATCACCAAGCCTACAACAAAGTTAATCTTTACCACACACACATTCCTCACTAATCAGCAATTACATTGATTGTTTGTTTAAGCAGTTAATCAGTCTTTGTCCTTATCTCATCCTATGGTTTTACAATAGGAGATGAACCAACTCAAGAAGAATATAACACTTTGATAATTCATTAAAGACACTATTATACAGTTTTCTTTAACAACTGCTCATCTGACACATTGGCAAAAGATGCATCAATGAAAGTACCCAATGTGCTGAAAATTCAGCTGAACTTCCTTGACCTTAAGTTTACACATTACTCTGTTTACTTCATAATAGTCTGAGATTTTTGCCAAGTTATTTGCATCAAACGTGACAGCAGGTCTTTGTCTGGCAACCCACAGACGTTGCCCTATCTTAGATCTAAACTGATCTCTCTCTACTCAGTGATAGGTGAGCCTGGCTCTGCTGCTCGTTTTTGACAACTGATTGCCACAAGGAGCCTCAGAGACTCAGAAGCACAGGTTGGAGAGGCCTTTTGTAGCTCAATAAATTGTAATTCCTCAAATCCTCATGCAATAAGCCTGGCTTTTGGTAATCCATTGTCTGCTGTCCTGAACTTCCTCAAGCACATTGTTTCATATCGAGTGCAAATAAATGTACAAATCAACACGGAGAGCTCGATATGAATGCGCACTACACAGAAAGTAATTGGGAAACGCATCGAGCAAATAAATTCCTTTTGGCCGAAATCTTTCTCTGGCGACGTTAGACTCCAGTCTAAGGCGGAGGAGCTGCAGATACCGCGGCGGTCAGTGGCGACAGACTCGGACAGTGGCTGGGTGACCAGAAAAACGCTTTCCACCACTTATTTTAGTCTCTGGACTGTGGGGAGATGCCCAAGTTTGACCTGGGGGTGGCATATCCCTTTAAAGCCAACTGCATGTCAGCCGAATCCAAGCACGCAGGGTTCCACAGTTTAAATGCTAAAACTGTATTGGATAGCTCCATTTTGTACTTTCTCATAAGTGAATACCAATATTTGAAATCAATAATATATTCCGCCATAGACACATGAAAGAAAAAAATTTTCCTTCTTTCACAATGTGGTCAAAGTCAGTGTACGCTTCATAGGTCTGGTCTTTCTCTTCTTTTAAGAACAAATCAAGTTTTGCAAGCAAAGTGGCCATCCCAGTGTGTTTATTTCAATCACTGTTTCTCCACAGCCACAGCAGCTGTGAGGCACCTAACATTCCATGCATCCTAATTATTCAACACAGTGAGTTCATAAGTGCTTTTCACAACTTTCAGAGACCAGAGCAAAGTTTGTTGTCATTACTAGCATGCTAACATGTACTTCCTGATGATCAGCTTTCTATTTAGATGCAGGCAGCATACAGCAGACTTATTTTACCTCAAGAGCTGTTTATGTTTTACAATATATCTGTACTGGGGCAAGACACATTTCACTTTAATACATGGAAAAAATCTGGTACAGGGCCTTTAATAAGAATGATGCAGGCTTAGTAGCAACTTAATTAAGGGGTTAGGAGCTAGGATAGGGTTTAAATTAAGTAGTTATTCGAAATAATACTTTATGAACTATTTGTTCATTATGAATGTCTTCAGTACTAAAACTAGTATTAAAACTAGACATTCATTTGGTATTGATACCAAAAAAGTCAGATTCACAGAGCAGAAAAGAACCTTTCCTGAATAGCTTTAGAATGATCTGGAGCTGTATCAGAACAAGTATAAGAGCACATAGACTTCTATACGCCCATGGAGCACTGTGGAACCTACAGGACTGAGGGATTACACAGATATAAGATCATATGGTGATATAAAAGAGTACTACCATTTAATGTTAAAAATCACATTCTGTTATCTAAAGAAAGAGTGTTTTAATTATCATCGTGGTATCAAAATCTGTATTGAGTATCGAGTCTATTCCTTGGCATCAAAATCTTAGTTTTTAGTATTGTGACAAGGGTAGTTATTATAAAATCTTACCTATTTGTCTGTTGTGAAAGCATGATTTAATTATTTTTAACAATATTTATACTTTAGTAGTGTCGTATTTCATAATAAAATTTGTTTTACAGACAGCGTTTAAGTTCCTCCAGGATCATGATCAGATTTGTCGGGACAGAGTGGCGATCATGGGCCTCTCTTATGGAGTTTACCTGGCTCTGAGAACAGCCACTTTACCTGAAATCAAGGTATGCCACAAATGTCTTCTCTTTAGTCCAGCTTTGAACCTGGTTCAGTCCTGATCTAGACATGATTTGGTCCTATTTTGATCCTTTGGTCTTTGTAGACATTAAACTAATTTGACTAAAATACACAGGAAAAATCAGGTACAGCACCATTAAGACTCATACGTGTTTTGTTTTTTTTCTTTCTGCAGCCATCTTGTTTGATTTGCATAAATGGGGCAGTGGGCAGCGTCACTCCACTCTCTGATGACGAGGGGAGAGCTGAAGATTTCAATCAGTATATTATCTACAATTACCAGTAGAACTGTTGTGGTTGTGCTTTTGCTGTGTGGAGGGTTCACCACCTGCTTTTTGTCATTTTGAGCTATACAAACATGTGTAATTGGATAAGTGATCATTAGAAATGTTCAATTCCCCACATACCGGACAAAGGAATGACATCTTCATGGAGACAAGCAGGTAGCAGGTCCCCACCGAAAAGTTACATATTGTTGCTTTAAGAAGCTGGTGCTGCTGGTGTGTCAAAAAAGACAGATATTCTAAGTTAATGGGTGACAGTTTACCTACTACTTGTAAGCAAGACATTTCACTCATATTTATTTACAACACTTGGTATTTATGTTTTAGTCACCAAAGGCACTGGACTTTCAATGATGAAGGCCATGTCATTTTCAAAGAAATGTCACTCCCTGCGAATCTACCGCCATTGCACATAGTCAAGGTAATGAATTATATCACTATATTCTGTACTATATTCAGACTATAGTCTGTTTTACCATTATACTGATTCCTGTCTTGTTTTTGTTTTTTCAGATGGAGAAGATTCCTTGTCCGGTCTTGTACATTGTCAGTGGGGATGACTTGAGTGCGTATCCTGCAGAAAACGCTGATCTGGTAAGAGCTCAAATCCACCATTCATTATGTTCAAGTGCTTATGGTTTTCATGCTTTTTCCTTGTATCTTAGTTTTACATTATTAGGAAGTAGCAGTAAGTTCTAAAACAGAATACCTCTGCCTCAAAGATCAAAGTCAGCTTTATTGTCAATTCTGCCATATGTATTCAACATACAATAAAGACATTGACGGTACAATTGACACTGATGGTACAACAACATACAGTGAAGTTTCCCTCTGGCCAAGTAGTGCAAAAATACAGTGTACAAAATACAATATAAAGACAAAACAAAACAAAAACTATCTAAGACAAAAATCTAGATGCGTCCTGACCAGTGATGCAGCTGGTCAGGACGCTCTCAGTGGCGCCTCGGTAGAAGGTGGTTATCATGGGTGGGGGGGGCTCCAGCTCTCCTCAGTTTGCAGAGGAAATAGAGGCGCTTCTGAGCTTTCTTCGCCAGTGCCGCAGTGTTCGCTGTTCAGGAGAGGTCCTCACTGATGTGCACCCCCAGGAATTTGGTGCTGCTCACCCTCTCTACAGCAGCACCGTTGATGGTCAGTGGGGGGTGCTGGGTGGGGCCTCTCCAGAAGTCGATAACAATCTCCTTGCTCTAGAGAGGGACAAAATGTTGTCTCCTGTGGTTGGAAAATCAACATTTGTGAAAGGAGTCTTCAGGTCTGCATGATTGAAATCACCAGCAATGAAATCACCCTGCCTATGTCATCAACATAGAAAATTCCATCCAAAATGCGGGGATAACATGCAAGGAGGCGATTTTTCGGAAAGTTTAAACATTGTTAGTCACAGATCTGGTTTTTCGTAGTTTATGATGTTTGTAGGCTAATGCTAACTCATTTATTGGGGTTAACATATGGAAGCGCACCAGGCATTAGACTGTTTAGGCCTGTCACACACTTTGAAGCATGATATGTGGCTACAGTGAAAAACCATAATACTGAAACTACACAAAGCAAGATAATCCCAGCAATTTATTTTTTTAAATATAAACTATCGTTAAGGCCTAGGCTACAGCAATTCAGTAGCAGAATTAAGCATAGACCATCAACAGCTCAAATCTTACGTTAATACAAAGAAATCTCTCCACTATTGTTTTAAATACTGAGCCACAAAATATACTGTTCTTGCTTTCATATTTTGAACAATAAGTGGTTATAGTATTTACTCTAACTGTTTACAAACACTGGAATGATCTATAAGTTTGAGCTGGTTTTCACACTGCCACTAATCAGGTAAAAGATCATTTGCTTCTGTCTGCACACGTGAGTTTTGGTTTGTCTGCACAGGTGAGTTTTGGTTTGTCTGCACAGGTGAGCCCATCTCTGTCTGCAGGTGAGCCTCTGTCTCCACAGGTGATGGCGTGCATAGTCACAGGCAGGGCTGTGCCAAAAATCCTAAGATCAATAGATTGCAGTCCCTTTCCTTTGGTTGATCTTGATGATAAGGCCCACTCATTTTAATCAACAGGTCTACAGCCTATCACGTGGTAGTAAGAGCGCGTGGTACTGACGAGGATTTACGCCCTCTTGATGAGGAAAAATCAGCCTGAGCCACAGGCTCTTTTCATGTCTCCTCACATGTTCACAAGTTTTCACTTTATATGAGTAAAAGTCCAGTGACTCTCTCCCTCTGTGTCTGCGTCTGTGTTTGTGGTGCTGTTTGCCCCACGGAAGTATGGATCCTATCAACACGAAATAAAAACTGTAGTGATCCTAACATCCTGCCCTGTATACCGAAAGTCCACATGTCTATGTTTTCATAAGAAAGTAACTTGTGTCACTTTTAACTGTAAGATTCTGTCCACTGCTCTGCTCACAAGGCTACGTCACCCATGTTCGCACACGATAATTCTCCATAAATATACAAAAGCATGATACAACTTGACAAACCTAATGCGATGGTGGTTTTCATGTGGTGCCTGATTAGTCTCACACTTGCTCCTCTTGTTCAGCTGGAGCAGACCCTAAGCGCCTGTGGTAAGGGTCACCTGTTCACCCGCCTGTCGTATCCTGGAGCCGGGCACCTCGTCGAGCCGCCATTTTCCCCCAACACCCGAATGGCTCTGTGGAGCGTCAAACCAAAGAAACGTGAGTCTGTCTCCACTGGTGCCAGTGCCACACTGCACCACAAATCCACATTCAGTTTTCCTCATGAATTCAAATGTTTAATGTTTCACTTTTTGTAACTAAACTGTGTATATGGTCTTTAGTTGCATTTTAAAGGGATAGTGTGTTTGTTTTTTATGTTAATCTGTATGGGTTTCCCTCTACAAGTTACGTGCGGTAACACCGGCTTACCTCTTGACAGTTTGCGCTCAGCCCGGTTCTGGTCGCGTTCTTGGTCTTGTTTTTCTTCTCAAAGAAAATATTTGTCCGAAAGGTGATATATTTGCGTCCCAAACAGTTGTCCACGAAAAATCCAGTAGCGTATTTTCACATTTGCATATCTCGTCTCGATTCGTATCACTGCGCTCCTGTTGCCTGTTCACTCGTAAACTTCCCCTTACAGCGGACCACATCCGTCGTTCACTTCCGCTAAAGGTAACAGGCAAATAATAAGTAATAGGCGCGCAGTGATACGTTGTGTTTTGTTTTGAGAAGAAAAACAAGCTTTATTATGAGTTCCCGCAAAGTTACCGGACCTAATTACCTGAGCTCCAGAACGCGAGCAGAACTGGGCTGTGCGCAAACTGTCAGAGGTAAGCCGGTGTTACCACACGTAACTTTTAGAAGGAAACCCACACAGATTAACATAAAAAACGCACTATCGCTTTAAATGGAGTTAATGAGATTAACTGAAATTCAGGAGGACCACGCCTCAACCACCTTCTCCTCCTCACCAGCGAATCACAGGTCACCGTAACCACACCTCTAATTTCCTGGAGCTATAGCCACTCATCCCTTCATTCCAGTTCATCTCCGTTAACTCAACCCCTCCCTCCCACCCCTATCTCGTTTGTCTTTCAGCCATAAGACATCTCTTAAATGGGGGGTCCCGTGTTCCGCTGGGCCAATCGAAGATTGATACGGAGCCCCCACCTATTGTCTCAACCCAGCCATCCACTATCATTCAATAATAAATATCTTCACCGCATTATGTTGATGGCGTGGTCCTAGCTAGTGAATTAGCAGCTTTGTGTTTGACATAGTTACAAATTTAGTGTGTGCTGCCAACTATTGTTAAAGACTGGCACAGCATTTTAAGAGGCATGTTACACATGTTTCTGCTCCCAGTTTAGCCCTGAATCTAATGTGGACTTTGTTTGGTCCTGATCTAGTCTTACAATAAATAAAAGCAAATAAAAGAATGAAACACTTTCATAGTAACACAGTACTTCGTTTGAAAAATGTCCCACAATAAATATTGACCCCTAAAAATGATTGTTCCATCTGTCATGTATTGATTGATAAAGGCTCATTTATGCTCTGTCCGTCATTTGGTCCGTCTCTTCAGAACAAGTGTAATCTTAGCCATGGAGATGAACATGAGTTGACCACTGAGGACAGTCGTAAACACAGCTCCATAGAAAGTGAAGCTTTTAAAAACGTGACTAGAACCAACTGCCAAAAAATGCTTTCCTCACCTAATTTTTCTTAACTCTTTTCCAACAAATACAATCTAAAAATGCCATTTATACCTCCACGTTTGCTTATTTGTTGCTATATTTCAGACCATATAAAGAATGTCATAAGGCGTGTCCCAATTCAGAGAATGCACAGTTCAGAGCGTGGTCTGAAGGGGGCTCAGACTGCAGTCAAGGCGGTGCATACTTGCTCAGCCCTGAGTGCAGTCCGCGGACCATATGGCCGTCTGCGAAATGGGACAGGTCTCGCAACTACGGGAAGCAGCCGCCGACTCCATTTTCTCCCGTAGAAAAAGTAGTGCGCAGTGCATGCTGAGATATATGACGGCGCGTGCATTTTCACACGCTTGGTCCACGCCCCGATTTCCATGGAAACGACTGCGGTCTTCGGACCGCGTGTTAAAGGCAAAGTAACATTATTTTACAATCTGAGCCTTCTTTCGGTAATAAAACAAGTAGTTTTACTCACCCATAGCATTTTTCTGTCAATTGGAGCAGTATCGCAGAACTTATGTTGAGCCGTTCTGTTCTAATGATCCCGTATCCGTTAACATGGTGCTGTATCATATGCTCGGGGCATTACTTTGCGGTCTCCAAATAACACAAACTTTAGCACTTTTCAAATCATAGAAGCCCGATGTCTTAATGAAAAATTTCGTTTGAAGCAAAAGTGGCCTGTAATCCGAGATTTATCCATAGTTTCGAGTAGATGAGGACGCCAGTGCGCATGCGCGGACTGTGCTCTCAGCTCCCGGGACCCAAACAGGAAACGCAAAGCTGAAAACTATGGATAAACCTCGGATTACAGGCCACTTTTGCTTCAAACGAAATTTTTCATTAAGACATCGGGCTTCTATGATTTGAAAAGTGCTAAAGTTTGTGTTATTTGGAGACCGCAAAGTAATGCCCCGAATACAAATGCTAACAAATGCTAACAGAAACGCCACAACATAACTTTCTTCAAACAGCTCCAAATGACACGAACGTGATATGGGTGAGTCAAACGACTTGTTTTATTACCGAAAGAAGGCTCAGATTGTAAAATAACGTTACTTTTCCTTTAACGGTGTACGGGACAAAAACGAAATGGGACAGCAGTCGTTGCGCCGGATGTGACACACATGCCCTTCAAACCACGCTCCGAACCGTGCACTCTCTGAATTGGATCACGGCTATAGACTGTCAATTCGCTCTGTCTTTGTGCACCCCCTGGTGGTTGGTTTTGAGAATGCAGCCTTGACTTTAAAAACGTTTGGAAGTATAATTGCAATGACAGTTACGATGGTTACTATACTTGGAATGCACAGATGTGTTTATGTATGGAAGTGGAGCATAAATGAGCCTAAATTGATTATTATGACAAACATAGTTCCTCCAAAGAGTTTCACTGTGCACCTTTTAAAAAAACAAGTTTAGGTAATTGAATTGATTATGTTTTTTAGTGTTTACTCTTTGGGGTGGACAGCCAGCCCCTCACGCTGTGGCCCAGGAAGACGCATGGAAAAAGGTGCACCAGTTCATGGAAACTCACCTCAGAGGAGGGTCGGGCACTAAAAAGGGCCCCTGACTCCCATAAAGTACCCTACACAGACAAAATGTACCCGATAGATGTATGTAAGTCTACCTAAAAATGTTCAGCGGTTACCATGGTGAGAAATCTACATGTTACACAAGGTTAATGATAGAATGATGGCTCAGGAGGGACGGTCTGGTTTGCTGCGATTGGTCATTCAAAGTGATGAAATTTAAGGACAGGGTTCTTTTTTTAAGTTTGAAAACTGGTTATGGTTATGGTTGTGGTTGTGGTTATGGTTGTGGTTATGGTTATGGTTATGGTTGTGGTTATGGTTATGGTTAGGGTGTGGTTAAGTTTAGGAACAGGACTATGTGAAGGTGTGGAAAATGGCTATGGTTTGGGTTAAGCCTTAGCAATTTTTGTTTTAGGGTACTTAACATCACTTTAAAAACAAATTTGTCACCTACTGGCCTTATCTCAACGTATCCTTACCCAACATGTTTTAAGATTGAAATCTCAAGAACAACACAAATTAGATTTAAACAACACATTTTCAGGAGCTTGTGATCAGTATGTTCAATGGTCCTGTTTAGGAGTTGGACAATAAAAAGGTGAGAGTGACTAACTAGCTTGTGACTGTAGTGATATTTGATAGGTGTTTAACAGCACAAATAATCTCACCTGTTTTATTTCCAACTAAATCAGTTCTTTGTGGTTAAATTGATAACAGAAACTAAACTCTTCTGCGGTAAAAGAAATGTTATTTTGATTGTAAATTATGGGCGACCAATGCCTCTTCAAGAGCTTCTTTGTTACACATGCTTCCGTATGTGTGATCATTTAGGTATTAAACTGTCTTTCAGAGAATACATTATGACATCTAAATGTCGACAACCTGTTTACCCTGTACTGAAGAACTCTACAGCCGTGTCTCAATTCTCAGTGTGCACAGTTCGGAGTGTGGTTTTAAGGGGGCTCAGACTGCTGTCAAAACTGTATACTTGCTCAGCCCTGAGTGCAGTCCACGGACCGCATGGGCATCGGCGAAATGCGACAGGTCTCGCAACTACCAGATGCATCCATTTTCTCCCGTAGAAGAAGTAGCGCGCGGTGCATGCTGGGATATATGAGTGCGCGAAGTGTGCTTTTTCACGCAGTTGGTCCACGCCCCGATTTCCATGGAAACGACTGCGGTCTTCAGACCATGTGTTAAAGGAATAGTAATGTTTTTTACTATCTGAACCTTATTTCAGTAATAAAACAACGTGAGTAACTCACCTAGAGTACTTTGGTGTCATTTGGAGCATTTCCGGAGATTTTGTAGTTTAGCGATATCCTTAACGTGAGTGCTCGTGGCACGGTGTTGCAGTCACCAAATGACACAAACTTTAGCATTTTTCAGATGACACAAGCTCAATGTTCGCCTACAGTTTCGCTGGAGTCTAAAGTGGTCTGTAATACGATATCCATCCGTGGTTTCGTGTTTGGGTCCATTCTCAAAACAACTCGCCACAGCTTCGGTAACTTCGGATTGTGATGAGGAAGCCTGTGAAAATTCAACTTCGTCCAAGCTGTCATTTCGTTTTCACAACTGGGATAAATGCATGTTCGCACCATTTCGGGTTTTCTCAAGCGGAGATGTTTATGACTGTAACCGAGAGCTGAGAGCTGAGTGCGTCGTGTTATCTTCAAATCAGATGTGAATGCGCACATGCGCAGTGTCCTCGTGATCCAATGAAACCACGGATGGATATCGTATTACAGGCCACTTTTGACTCCAGGGAAAGTTTAGACTGACACATTGAGCTTCTGTAATTTGAAAAGAGCTACGTTTTTGTTATTTGGTGACCGCAACGTCATGCCCCGACCACTCATGTTATGAATATCGCTCAACTACAAAATCTCCGGAAATGCTCCAAATGACACCAAAGTACTATGGGTGAGTTACTCACGTTGTTTTATTACCAAAATAAGGTTCAGATTGTAAAAAATGTTACTATTCCTTTAACTGTGCATGGGACAAAAAAGAAATGGGACAGCAGTCGTCGCGCTGGATGTGACGTACATGCCCTTAAAACCACGCTCTGAACTGTGCACTCTGAGAATTGAGACACGGCTAATATGTTCTGAAATGGCGGCAGTAGCTCGGTTGAGCGGTCAGATCCACTGACCCACAGGTTGGCAGGTATGATTCCAGCTCCCACAAATCAATGCTGCCATTGTGTCCTTGGGCAGGACACTTAATCCACCTCGCCCCCAGTGTCTGCGTACACCGGTGTGTGAATGTGTGTGTGAATGGGTGAGTGGTTCCTTGTTGTAAAGCGCTTTGAATGCTTTGAAGGTGAAAAAGCGCTATAAAAAAGATGTGACCATTATGCAAAAATATAATTCTTGACCTTAAGAAAAGGCTATTTTTGAATCAATTTTCAAATCAGTTCTTATATTTTATTGTATCTGCATATAATTTAATTGTAGATCAGATCAACCTGGGGTGGAATAAAAGTAAAAATAAAATCTATGAAAATCAGTGGTTTTGTCTCGCCCCTGCCTGTTACTGGAGTCTTCTGAGTGGTGTGTGTGCGGAGTCTGCTGGGAATACCTGCAATCTTCAATCAAGCCACTGCTTCAAAGGGCCAGCTCTGAACAGTCTGGCTGGAGAGACCCTCCAGTAGACTGCCAGATTGTTCAGTCTACTAGACGGTCCCACAGATGAGCGCTGCCGTTGTGTCCTTGGGTCCACTTACCCCGACCTCGCCCCCAGTGTCTGTGGACACTGGTAGCCCCCATGGCAGAAGATACATCAAGGCCTGTTGTGACGTGAGCCGTCCTCTTGTGGATCCACCACCCGCGGGAGGATTCATGGGGGCTGGTGCATTGTGTTCTGGGCAGCAGAACACTGCTTGGACTGCTGCCCCCACGACCCGGAAAAGTGGAAGAAGATGAATGAAGTATTCTTTTGATTCCTGCCTTGAGATCACTTTTGTTCCTAGAACTCCTAGAACGCCCGAGCCTTTCTGTGTGGAGTTTGCATGTTCTCCCCGTGTCTGGGTGGGTTTCCTCCAGGCACTCCGGTTTCCCCCACCAACCCAAAACATGCACCATAGGTACTCCAGCTTAGGTCCTGACCAAACCGAAGCAAGAAGATCATGGAGATGGTCCCCGGGCGCCCTAATGTGTGTGCTGCCCACTGCTCCTAATATATGTATATATATAGGATGGGTTAAAATGCAGAGAAGAATTTCTCCAGTGTGAGATCAATAAAGTTCACTTCTTCTTCTTCTTCTTCTTCTCCTGTTGAAGACTTCAGCATTCTGGCTGCCAACTCCTTCCCTACAAACTTCCAATCTACCTTGGGAAATAAATCTTGGTTACATTTGCATTTTTTTCACCTTGAGTCAATTATTTGGGTCCACACCTGTGTAATTAGCCAATCAGTAGTATGGGATTCTTGTATTTCAAGTGTTCTCTCAAATGTTCATGCTCCTGGATGTATTTCAAATGTGTATTTTGACATAAATCTGAAGCAGTTTGTGAAGATAAGATAAAAATATGTTGTAAATGACAGGAAATGGACAGTTTTATTTTAGAGTTCTGTATTGATGACGTCACACCAGGAAGAATTCCATCAGTACAATTTACACGCAAGAAACAATTTATTTTGGAAATTTTTAACGTTATTTTAAGAAAATAACAATTTAACATTGTGAAATTGTAATGTACATTGTAATGTTCACGTGTACATTAGAGGAGTTTTGGACCCGTGTATAAGATGGTTTCTAGATAAGTTTTTTTGTTTCAGTTTATTTATTTGAGAAATACTGAATATCAACATGAAATCTTATTGTACATAATGTGCTGTAGTATAGTTATGCTCTAAGAGGAGTAGGAAGAAGTGTGAACTTATAAACTCCTCCCCCTCTCATATTCAAGATGTTGGCAGCTGTGACTGTGATTACAAACCATTCACACACCATTATTAAGTCCCTTAATAATTGCTTATGCAGTAATAGCTTATGAATGACAGATGAAGATTTTGATGATGATGTTGACTGTGTTTTAGTAAAATGAGCAGTCTAACGTGTCAGAGGCACTTTAAGTGGGAATCCCACTCATGTCAATGGAGAATTTAAGAAAAAGTTTTGCTGCTAAAATGATATAAAGTCGGTTGGAAAATAAATTCTCCAATGCTTTAAAGCAGCTTTCTAGTCCAGATAGAACTTCTTTACTGTTGAGAATGGCAGCCCCATTTCAAATAATACAACCCCAATGATGAGGGCACCACCCACGACAACCATACTGGTACAGTGGTACCTCACCTTACGAAATTAATTCGTTCCAGAAGTGGTTTCGTAACGTGAAAAAAAGTTGAGTAGCTATTTCAATGGAAAAAGCCTGATTCGTTCCAAGGCCCCGATCCAAGTTTTTTTTTTTTATAGTGTAACTTTTTTATAGTGTAACATTGTGTTCTGCGTCTTTTTCTCACATTTGTCTCTCGTTTAAACACTCAAACTTTCATAGATTTTCAACAAAATTATTAATAGTGAAGTGTGGGGGGGAAGGGGAAGGGGGAGAAAACTGCGCTCTGACACGTGTGATAGCGCAGCATGACCCGGCGCGGGGCTGCCAGCAGTCTTAGACCAAGGTCTAAACCAGGACTAGACCAGGACTAGACCAGGACTAGACCAGGACTAGACCAGGACTAGACCAGGACTAAACCAGGACTAAACCAGGACTAGACCAGGACTAGACCAGGACTAGACCAGGTCTAGACCAGGTCTAGACCAAGTGGATTAAAGCGCCGCGCGTGGGTCTATTTCCTGGTTTTGTTTCGAGTCACAGCTGAGGCGAGCCGCTGCTCCAGACCTGCCCGCGTAAGGTGCTCACAGAGCGGCCTGGATAGAACCGTGAGGTCGGCCTCTTCAAGACCTCCAGGCCGGTGACCGGGACAATCCCCGGACCCATGCCCGCTTAGGGAGCTCTTAAGGTGGGCTGGCAGTGTCCCCCTGGGTCCCTGGATGTCTGGGGCTCCGTGCCTGGAGTGGCCCTGGAGAGCAGGTCTAGACCGCGGCTCTTGCATGCGAGCAGCGGCTCGCCTCAGCCGTGACTCGAAACAAAACCAGGAAATAGACCCGCGCGCGACGCTTTAATCCACCTGGTCTAGTCCAGGTCTAGTCCAGGTTTAATCCTGATTTAGTCCAGGTCTAGACCTGCTGGCAGCGCCGGGTCAGCTGTCACACATGCCGCTATCACACACGTGTCAGAGCTCAGTCTTCTCCCCCCTCCCCCCTCCCCCCACACTTCACTATTAATAATTTTGTTGAAAATCTATGAAAGTTTGAGTGTTTAAACGAGAGACCTTGGAACGAATCAGGCTTTTTCCATTGAAATAGCTACTCAACTTACAAATTTTTCACGTTACGAAACCACTTCTGGAACGAATTAATTTCGTAAGGTGAGGTACCACTGTACTGTTGTTATTGGCCTGTTTTAACATGTTATAGTACAACATAGGACCTTTCTCAAAATCTTTCCTAATATTTAATGCAGATGAGGGAGGCTGAAGTTAAGATTGTACAAATGCATAGTTCTTGGGTGTAATCAATAATAAAATCAGGTCCAACATTTGTGGCTTTACCTTGTGGATACTCCATGGCAAAGTAAAATCTAAACAACAGGAAAACTCTGTTGAACCCACCACAATGTAGAGTATGAAAACCACCAGTGCAAGTTAATTTTTTACTAATCCAGATACAACAATATCAGTCTGCTCTTGTTATGGTCAAAGTTCATATTTGTAACACCTGACAACTTCCGTGGGCTTTAATAACTGCTGAAGCACGTGTTACTGTTTCAGTGGAGTCTCATTTGTTCATGAAACACAGAGACAGGAGCCGTGTCTGGTGTGAAGTCTGAGATAATGACTCCATGGCTGCAAATTCACTCAACATTTACAAAGCTGCACCGTTCTCTGGGTAAGACTGCACATTGACATACTTCAGTGTAGGGCTGCAAAATAGTGGTAAAAATGTATTAGTTGACTCATCTTTTTTAAAATTATTATTATAAAGATGTGGATCTGTCTGTTATTGACCAATGTCTGTTAAACTGTTTGATTTTCTATCTTTCTGTCAGTTAAATCGATGTTAAGCCCTGAGAGGTAACTGCTGTTGTAGTTTTGGCCTGCACAAATATCCCATGTATTTCAGCAATGTTTGTAAAGATAAACTGCAGTTACACAAAGATTTGTCTCTCAAAACACAGAGCATTTTATTCTATGCAGTAAAAAATTCAAATTGTGTTTGATTTGATTGGGATACATGTTGTGCAGCCCTCTAGCTCCATATTGACCTTATTCTGCCCTCATTCTCCTCTAATGCTCTAGTTTTAAATCAAATTTCACCATTTTGTACATAAATGAGCCAAGTGTTAGCACATAAGAGAAGGTGTTTCTGTTGAATAAGATACAGTTGAAACCAGAAGTTTACATACACTATATAAAAACACATATGCTTTTTTTCCTCACTGTCAGACATGATATAAAAATAAACATTTCCTTATGTCAATTAGAATTAATTTCTAGAATAAGGAAACCATGAATATTTTAGACAATTTTTATCACTTTTTTCAAAATCATTTTACATACACTAAGATCACTATGCCTTTAAACAATCTGGGCAAGCCCATACGATGATGTCGCTTTGGAGGCTTTTGGAAGCATTTGAGTTAATTAGAGACACACTAGAAATGAATGAGTAGAAAATGTTTTTAGTTAAGGTCTGATCTCTGCTCTCGGTTCAATCAATTTCATTGATTTCCAATCTGATCCCCCCCCCACCCTTCATTCTGTTATCTCAATTGTTTTTCTGTCATTACATGTTGTTAAATTGTCACTGATTGTATTGCATCTTTTCTACTCTGCATCTCCCAGTCGGCGGCGCACGCATGTACGTGGCCCCTCCCCTAGCCGCTCTATCACTGTCCTGCCTGGTTAGTGGGGAAACGACATTTTGAATTCACTCTATGTACATGTACATGATTGTTTTCGACAATAAAGCAACTATGACTATGACACACCATTGGATGTATTTTAGGGCACATTTGAAACACACTGCTTCTTTGTGAAACATCATGGGAAAATCAAAAGAAATCAGTCAAGATAAAAGGCAGAGAAGTGTGGACTGGTTCATCCTTGGGTGCAATTTCCAAATGCCTGAAGTTGCCACGTTCATCTGTTCAGACAATTATACACAAGTATAAAAATCATGGGAACATCCAGCCATTGTATCGCTCAGGAAGGAGACGGGGTCTGAGTTCCAGAATGTCCAGAACAACCCAAGAACAAAAGCAAAAGACCTTGTGAAGATGCTGGCTGAAGATGGTAGGAGTGTGTCATTATCCACAGTGAAACGACTACTGTACAGACATGGGCTGAAAGGCTAATCTGCCAGGAAGAAACCATTACTTCAAAAGAAACAAAAAAGCCATATTACAGTTTGCTAATGCACACAAGGATAAAGACTTTAATTTTTGGAGACATGTCCTGCGGTCGGCTGAAACTAAAATTGAATTGTTTGGCCACATTGACCATTGTTATGTTTGGAGGGGAAAAGGGGAAGCCTGCAGGCCTCAGAACACCATCCCAACTGTGAAACATGGGGGTGGTAGCATCATGTTGTGGGGTTGATTTGCTGCGGGAGAGATTGGTGCACTTCACAAAATAGACGGCATCATGAGGAAAGAACACTACGTGAAAATATTGAAACATCTTAAGTCATCAGCCAGGAAGTTGAAGCTTGGGCGCAAATGGGTCTTCCAAACTATTGTGGGAAGCTTGTGGAAGGATATCCAAAACTTCTGAGCTAAGTCATACAGTTTTAAGGTAATAGTACCAAATATTAATGAACTGTATGTAAACATTTGACTTTGGAAAAAAGTAATAAAAACTGTATAAAAAATACTCTCATCATTCTGGCATTTAGCAAATAGAAATAATTGTGTTAATTCTAATTGACCTAAGACTGGAAATGTTTATTTTTATATCATTTCTGATAGTTAGGGGGGAAAAAAGCATATGTGTGTTTTTATATAGTGTATGTTAACTTCTGGTTTCAACTGTAGATCTGCAATAAACCCATGAACCACCTCCAACATCTCCATATGTGTCCATGCACAGAAGAGAATAAATATATCCTCACCATCAGCTGCAGCATCTGCTCTTTCCTCTGTCCTAAGAAATATTTCACGAAATCCTTTTCTTTACTCTTTAAGTTTCTTTTCTATTAACGTACTAAACAATGTGTGTCATGTTGTGATCTATCACTTCTCAGTCAGGAGCATAGACTGTATATAGCTGTATATAGTTGCTCACATTAGGGCCAATATTGTGACTACATCTGTTCATCTATGTCCAAACATGGTTTGCTCTAATATGTTATTGCACTTTGAGCCTGTATCCATGGACTGTATTTCGAATGTGGTCAGTAAGCTTAAGCCTTCTTCCTGCCCAACTGACCCTATCCCGCCACATCTCTACAAGGAAGCTTGGACAACTGTTGGCTGCAGTGTTTTAAAAATTATTAACAGCAGCCTTGTTTCTGGTGTTGTGCCCACATTCTGTAAAGAAGCTGTGGTTGTTCCCCTCTTAAAAAAACCCAGTCTTGACATGTCAGTGGTCTCCAATTTTAGACCCTTCTCCAAGCTTCCTTTTGTGGTCAAAATTCTGGAGAAATGTGTCCTCCTGCAGCTCCAGTCTTTTCTAGAAGCACATGGCACTTTTGACATCTTCCAATCAGGCTATAAGGCATTGCACAGCACAGAGTCTGCACTTTTAAAGGTTTTTAATGACCTGTTTTTAGTGACTGATTCTGGTGATTCTGCCATTTTAGTGCTTTTAGACTTGACTGCTGCCTTTGACACAGTGGACCATGCAACACTTGAGTGGTTCAGGTCCTTCCTCAGTGGGAGATGCTGCTCAGTCAGACTGGGGGACTCCACCTCGTCCACTGCTCCTCTTAACTGTGGAGTCCCCCAGGGTTCCATTCTCGCGCCTATTCTGTTCGTTTTGTACCTCCTCCCACTGAGTGAAATTTTTAAAAAAACACAATATTCAATATCACTTTTATGCAGATGACTGCCAAATTTACCTGCCACTCAAAAAACATTCTTCCGGTCCCCTGACACCTCTCCTTGCTTGTCTGAGTGACGTCAAGGCTTGGTTGGCCCACAATTTTTAAAGTCTTAATTAGGGTAAAACTGAAGTTGTGTTGTTTGGCAAAATTGACCCCCTCCTGGACTTGGGCCCACTTAAACAACAAGTCAGATCTTCTGTTACCAACCTTGGCGTCACTATTGACTATTTAAGCTTGATAAGCACGTGAATGTGGTCGTCAAATCTGGCTTTTATCATTTAAGGCTTTTATCCAAAATCAAATCCTTTTTATCTTTTAAATCTTTCGAACAAGTCGTGCACGCTTTTATCTCTTCTCGTTTAGACTACTGTAATGCACTTTTCTCTGGCATTAGCCACATGCACTTTCTCGTCTACAGCTAGTCCAAAACTCCGCTGCGCGCCTTTTAACCGGTACCAAAAAACGAGAGCACATAACTCCGATTTTAGCATCTTTGCACTGGCTCCCCGTTCGTTTTAGAGTTGATTTTAAAATTTTATTGTTTGTTTTTAAAGCTTTGAATGGACTGGCCCCGGATTAGATCTCAGACCTCATCCAGATTTACACCCCCGCCCGCGCTCTGAGGTCCGAGGGCCAGCTCCAACTCGTGGTTCCTAAGACGAGACTTAAAACCAGAGGAGACAGAGTCTTTTCTGTGGCTGGACCAAAGCTGTGGAACGCTCTGCCTCCTCACATCAAAACAGCTCCCACTGTGGAGTGTTTTAAGTCTCGTCTTAAGACCCACTTTTATTCTCTGGCTTTTAATGAGTTGTGTGGTCCTCTGTGTTTTTATTTTATTGTATTTATTTATTTATTTTACTTTATTATTTAATTTATTTATTTTATTTTACTTTATCTTGTTTTAACTTACTCCATGGTTCTGATTTGGTTTTACTGGTTTTATTGTTTTGGGACTAGTGAATCATATACAGTACCTGATGTTTGTTGCTCGCTGTAGTTTTTCTGTCTGTACAGCACTTTGGAAACTGTTTATGTTTATGAAATGTGCTATAGAAATAAAGTGGATTTGGATTTGGATTTGGATAGCCTATAATTTCTGCATTTTGTCCAGTGCTGGTGTGTGAAAATGGCTTTAGAATAGTATTTTGTGGATAATTCTACTTTAGGGTTATTGAGTCATTGCCATTATAATTGTTTATATTTTCTACCTCAAAGTTTGTTATTGTGACAGGCCTATGATCACGTTTGGTTCTGGACTGTGACTGTGGACAGGGGACCACACTGATGTCCGTTTGTATTAAAACAAATACAGGGATATCATTGTGAATCTGTCACACAATTGCAATACAGTTATTCTGATGATGCCAAATGTTATTGTGCAAAAAGCTCTCTCTCGTGCTGCATACTTCTGTGCAGATTTGTGTTGGTTCAGTGTAAACTGGGGTAAAACAAAATGCATATTGTGATAAAAGGAGAAATTCAATTTGTCAACTGGACAAAGTTTGTTTGGCCGAAAACGTTTCGCCGCTCATCCGAGAGGCTTCGTCAGTTCTGGTTCTAGTGCTGGTTAGACCCTGTTTATATCTAGCTGCAGGGAGGAGCTCACTACACTGAAATAGCTCTGAAACTATCTCAACTAATCTGTCTCTTTTGTATTACGAATTCCTCTGGTGTCTAGTATTAGCATCCTAGAATAGATATGCTAATACTAGACGCCAGAGGAATTCGTAATACAAAAGAGACAGATTAGTTGAGATAGTTTCAGAGCTATTTCAGTGTGGTGAGCTCCTCCCTGCGAGGGACTCTTCACGCTTCACAAAAATGCATATTGGTTTAAAAATTAGATCTGGTTCATCTCAGTCATGAATATGACGAATTATATCTGTTTTTATATCTGTTTTTCTTCAGGTGTTTTGGCGAATGTTCGTCAGGGCAGCAGCCTCAGACCTGGCCCTCTGCTCTCTGCTGACCCCTGCAGGGCGCTCATTGATGAAAAGATGTGGATTAGAGCCCGTTTCCTGCCCCCTCTGGCTCCAGTCACTCTGTCCACTCAGATGTTCTGTGAGGATGGAGACCTGTGGCAGTCCTACGCACACTACAACACAGACTCAGAGGGAACTGTTGACTGTGAGTTCAAATATTGTATTTAGTTCAATACAGAAATCCAGGTCTCAATGAAGATAAGTATATTTAAAATAATGCCATACTGTGGAACATTCCAGGGAAAGCAATAACATCTCCCGGAGACAAGCAGGTGGTGAACTCTGCACCAGAAAAGTTACATAGTGCACCTTTAATACAAAGACACATTGATAAACACTGTACATTGATTTAACATGTGCAGTGGGTTCAAACATTTTAATATATTAAGACCAGAATGAGAAGCCCGACATCAGAGAGAGAGGCAGGGGTGACGGTGTTTCAGTAGAAGTTCATTACAACCAAGATTCGAAGGAACCACTTTGCGCCCAAGCTCACGTCCTATGTGGAACACTGCGGCTAGCGAGTTCGCTATGTCAGTGAATGTATACAGTCTGGGAAAAACAAAAGAATGCCACCACTTCTGTCAAAATGGATGCTGATTTGGGGACTTGCTCTGATTGTATTTAAACAGGCTTATACTTCATGGCTTCAGATTCCATCATTCTTCAGATGCAAACCCTGATTATGCCGATAAATGCCTCTCTAATTTCTATTTCAAAATAACTTATATATCATTTTTAAATTTTTATGTGGTGACTTAGACTCTGATCTGATCAGATCAGTTTGACTTCCTTCTCCTCTGTCTCCTCCTCTTTAGTGTGCACAGATTCTTCAGTCGGGGGCTCGTTCGTCGGCTGTGAACCGATGGGGCTGTTCTGGAGTCTGGAGCCGGCTCCGGGAGAGAGAGAGGGACTAAGGCAGGTGAAGAAAACCCATGGCTACAGCATTAACCTGCTGTAACCATGGATACAGGAGCCAACAAGAGCGTCAATAATGAACTACTATACTAGTATACTTTAATTACTAGCTCTAAGCCCAATTGTCACGTTTTGTGTGAAATACCAGGCACATTTTGGTCATACATACAACAATATAAGACATTTATGAAAGATTGCAAAGATATGATCTGAATATTGTCATAAGAATCCATGTCATAAGAATTTTCTTGTAAATATGCACTGTGTAACTTTTCTGGAGATGGGTATACTGCCTTCTTATCTCCATGGAGACATTTTAACATTGACTAGAATGGTCCACAGCAGGGGTTTTCAAATTGGGTGAATGTGAGCCTTCCCCCCTTCCCCAAAATCCCATCCACCTGCCTTACCCCACACAGGCCTTTGAAGTAAATGCATCTTTTGTGTTCCTGGCAATGATGAGTTGCAATAACAACTGATAATATATTTTTTTAATATTGTATTTTTATATATATTTTTAAAAATTGCATTCGTAAACGATTTTGGAACAGCAAATAATTTCCAACTGCATGCAGGCCTAACCGAGGCTACTTTTAACATCAGTGAACATCAGTAGGCCTATCCAAATCAACAGAACATCCTTAACATTTGCAATCGTGCCAAAACTACTGCTGATGACACATGATGGCTGAAATCATGCATAATGCATTTCTGTGACTGCAAATCATCAGCTTCCTCTCAAAAACTCAACTGGCTTGTTCACTAAGTTCATGTGCTTTGCCTCAATATGATGCTGAAGTTTGCATGGTCTCATGTGTCATTCACAAGCACCTCTTTGCAGACCACACACTGTGGCAGAGGTGCAGTCTTGGAACCCGACCAGGTGACACCAAATAATCAGGATCATATTTCCCACGTTTTTGCTGGGTCCTGTCTCCTCCCTTGCGGCTGATTTCTGTTGAGATGGAATACACTTACCGATATCAATTACCAATATCAATACTGCTGCAGATGTGTACAGTTGTGGACTGTTATTTTGTCTTCGCATGTGTGTCGCACTTCTCCAGTGGCTCTTTGGCACCCCCCCCCCCCCCCCCCCCCACCCTTATTTGGAAGGGACAATGCATATTAATGAATGCACAATTTGTATAAGATCACACAAACCAACGTAAATATGCCGGATTTAGCACAGTGCTAATTTCCATCCACAGTCCCAGACATAAAGATACAGCAGACAATAGAAAATATGTTGCAGTTGCAGACATTAGACAATTCAGTACATGTGTTATGATCACAAACATAAAACAATTTAGCATCTATACAATAGTAGCATATAATTCAATAAATTACAGTAAAAATACAATTGATGGGCTTAGCCTAAAGTGCGAATTAAAAGATGCTTCTCAGTGTGCGTAATAAGGTGCCTATTCTATTTACAATGTGGATTTTTGTAGCGTGTGTGTGTGTGCGCGCGCTTCTTGTATGGCATGGCTATTGTGTTATATGATTACAGTTTTGATTCCTTTTCAGCCATATTTTAAGATGTGATGATTTTAAAAGAAGCAAGAGTTGAACTAATTCTGATTGATAAAGGTATTGTGTTCCTGTTATTGCATCCTGTAATTGAAAGATTATTCTGAGTAAAGGTTGTTTTTCTGTACTGTACCTCACAATCCCCCCCACCAGATGATCTGGTGCTGGACTCACATTTTCTTTTTATATACTCCCTGAGCGGTGGTGAGGCCTGGTCATGTAGGGATCTGAAAATGACGCAGCTATTTTTAAAGAATTTGAAGTGATCAAAGCTTAGTGAAGCAGTATTCTATATGTGAAAGTATCATTCACTGGAGGTATGATTTTGCTGCCTCTGTTGTAATGAAAGGGCGTATTTGTTGAAAGTTTTGTAAGTTGAATTTTACCGTGTTGGTTACCTTTTTTATTTGTTTTTTTGAATGTGAGATTGGAGTCTATTCCGACTCCAAGATATTTGAAATGTTATTGAAAACTGCTGGTCCACAGCATTACATTTACTCCATATGGACAAGCAGATATTGCCACCAGGCCACCAAGTTACAAGTCAGATCTGCGGAGAGGGGATCTCACTCACAGTTAGGAATGTTTGTTTTTCCAAGTTATTTTGCTGTAGATTAGCTGTTATAACTGCTAGCCTTGATCATCTTCATTTGGTTGCAGCCAATTGCTATGGGCTATGACATCACACTCACTTTGTCCACTTATATTTTAATAATAATAATAATAATAATAATAATAATAATAATAATAATAATAATAATAATAATAATAATAATAATAATAATAATAATAATAATAATAATACAAAAATATATATTTATTATTATACAATCTATGGTTTGTCCACAGGTTGAGAAAGAGGAACATGCACACTCCCTATGTGTATAAAGTGTCTGTTTTGGAGGGACATGTTTCTCCAGGCCCCCGGGGGACAGAGCGCACAGATCTGGCCTCCGTCTCCACTGAGCGCTGGTACATGGCTCCAGGGGTCAAAAGGCTTGAGATCCGACAAAATGGACTCGTGGGGACCTTATTTCTACCCCCAGGTGATTACACACAAGTCTTATTTTTACACAGATTCAAAGAAATTCAACTGTACTGCCTTTGTCCTCTATGACTGAAACTGGACACAATGCCACCCACAATCACATTTCAAACAGACATGTCACATTATGTATTTATTCTTTATTTAATAGGGACAGTGCATATTAGTGAACATCTACAACACTGCAGTGTAAATATGCCAGATTATAGCAAAAATGCTCATTTCCATCTGTAGTCCCTGGGCAGGTGACACCACAGCAAAAACAACAATCCATCCATCATCCATCTTCCTCCGCTTTTCCATTTCTGGGTCGTGGGGGCAGCAGTCCAAGCAGATCTGCTGCCCAGAACACAACGCACCAGCCCCCATGAATCCTCCCGTGGGTGGTGAGTCCACTGGAGGACGGCCCACATCACAACAGGCCTTGATGTACTTTTGCCATGGGAGCTACCAGTGTCCGTAGACACTGGAGGCGAGGTGGGGTTAAGTGTCTTGCCCAAGGACAGCAAAAACAACAAAACAAAAAAACATTGACAAGTGACAATAGCAGCAGTTAAACATTAAAAGTGTCCACAAGTCTGGTTTTCCTTTAGCCGCTGTTTCAAGTGTGATTTGAAAGTGTCCAGTGTTGGAGTCTCTCTTATTGATAATGGGAAAGAGTTCCAGAACTTAGTGTCTCTGACTGAGAGACACTTTGTCCGAATGTAGAGGGTCTGTGTGGGACCTCACAGCTCCCCTGGGCCGTGGCCCTAGTTCCCATCCCACTGACAGTCTTTGTTTTAATATAATCCTGTAATGGGGGAGGAGTAAACCCATGCAAAAGTTTATATATAAAACATTTATACAGTGGTACCTCACCTTACGAATGACCCAACAAACGAAAATTTCAAGTTACGAAACGCCTTCACATCAAATTTTGGTCTCTAGATACGAATGAAATTTCAAGTTACGAAACGCGAAATCTCCAATCCAATCCAACTTTATTTATAAAGCACTTTAAAAACAACAAATCTCAAAAATTCAATTAATGCGCGCTCAGATGCCCCGAAACGTAAATACACTTTATCAACACACACGGGGTTAGGTTCCAGAGGTGGCCTGCGGTGGGAGAGGTCCACGAGGTAGGACAACTTTGTATTTGGCAATTGTTCTACATGTTTTCGGGCTGTAAATGCCTCACCACACACATTCTACACTTTTTTCTCGCATTTCTCTCTCGTTTAAACACTCGAACTTTCATAGATTTTCAACGGAATGTGTTGGGGGGGACACGGCTCAATATAGCGCCGCCGAACGTGCGATGGGAGCGGAGACACAACAACACAGTATGGTAAAACTCACCTGTCTCACGACGGTCTAAACCCCGCTCACGTTCCCTTAGTGAATTGGTGAATTCTGCTTCACAATGATAGGAAGAGCCGACATCGAAAGATCAAAACGTCCATACGGCGCAAGGCCGCGCTACACCGGGGCTGCGGGATGGAGCTGCGGCGCCGC
Organism: Paratrypauchen microcephalus; assembly: GCA_036785185.1. Classification (NCBI taxonomy): domain Eukaryota; kingdom Metazoa; phylum Chordata; class Actinopteri; order Gobiiformes; family Gobiidae; genus Paratrypauchen; species Paratrypauchen microcephalus. The sequence continues at coordinate 550,235 of JAVJIX010000290.1, forward strand.
GTGCCTCCTCCTCGGGGCCGAGCCCGCGCGGCTCACAGCTCACAGTGTGAGCCGCGCTCTGGAAGTCAGATAGAACCAGAGCCCACCCCGAGCGAGACCCCGCGGTCTTGCCCGCTGATAAAGCGGCCTGTTAGCTCACAGTGTCAGCCCCCCGGCTCTGGAGGTCAGATAGAAGCAGAGCTCGCCCCGCCCCGCTCTTATTCCCGCTGAAAGAGCGTCTTTCTCGGCCTCTTAAAGGTGCGGAGACACGAGCACCGCGCTCCTCCAACGGCACTGCCATGTTATAATAATAACAGGTCCAATCCAGGTTTAGTTCTGCCCAGACCTGGTTTATTCCACGTTCTTTTAGTCCTGGTCTAGTCTCTTAGCCCGTCAGGAACACAACGTACCACTATAAAAAAATGTTACACTATTAAAAAACAACAACCTTGGAACGGATCAGGCTTTTTCCATTGAAATAGCTACTCAACTTACGAATTTTTCACGTTACGAAACCACTTCTGGAACGAATTAATTTCGTAAGGTGAGGTACCACTGTATTTGAAATGAACAAAATTATTAAAATAAAGTTTTACTTGTCTAAAATAGTGCAGTGGTGAACTGAAAATGGTTTCTTATCCAATATTTTCACAGCTTTTTAAAAAATTGATTCAGCTGGTTTGAGTGTTGTGACCACGTGGTTCTGCTGTACTCTATATGAGACAGAATCATCGAGTGTGAAAACATTCGTGCCGCATATAGAGTCATAAAGGATCTTGCCTGTCGGGTCTAATGTTAGTCCCAGTTATTTAAACTCTTTAAAGATCCCATGACATGGTACTTCTTGATGCTTTTATATGGCTCCTTAATGGTTCCCTAATACTGTAAATGAATCCTTCTTCAAAATCAACACTCAGTGCATGAGAAAGACCCATTTACACAGACATGGTCAAAAAATATCTCTCTGAACAACTCATTTTGGGCCTTCTTGCTTGAATGCAAATGAGAAGGACACAGATAGGTTAGAGGAGTGGGTGGGTGGGGGGGGGGGCAAATGTGCCGCTTGTTCCTGGATTAGCGCTGCTGCTGTGCGCTGTCTCCCACTTCTGCGTTTTAAGCGCAGTGGAAGAAAGGAGAGCGTTTCAATGAAAAAAAAACACATTTTCACAGAAATGAAAATTAAACCACTGCTGTTTCAGAGATCCAGAGGCTCAGATAAAGGACTTCCGAGCCTAGAAACACTCGCACGTGCCTCCAGGCAAATAAAAAAACGCATTTCGCATTGCGTAGCTCATTCGCGGTCCAAACTCTCTGGGTGTGATTTACAGAGACAGGGGGTGGAGATCCAGAAGATGGTGGAACTGCATTTGCATTTCTTTTTTCGATGTGACGTCACATAGTTGCCTTGTTCAGAATCGCCCGTTTGAGCGGTGTTTTTTTCAAACGCAGAAAAGGATCGCAAATGCTCAGTTTAGACATTTCGCAACTTTTAGCCATGGGGGGGGGCTAAACAGGGTAGGGGAGCTCACATTAACGTTCAAAAACCTCAGAAAGTGAAAATTTCATGCCATGGGACCTTTAACGAGACTGAGTTCCACTCTGTGCAGAAAGACATTGGACCGCTGTAGCTCAGTTGTTTTTTTTACTGAACATCATGAACATCAACATCACATGTTACAGAATTTGTCCTTCTTTAACATGATCCATTTCCTTGGTCTTTTAAACTTTAAACCTCCTCGTGTGGAGGCACAGTCAGGCTTGAATAGCCAATACAGTGTTGAATATTCAAATCAACCAGACTGATGGTAAATTAATTTCTTTTGCCTCAGACATCCAGAGTCTCCTGCCACTCTGTACAACTCTACTACTAATACTTTTACTACCACTACCACAACTACACAGTTGGTGCTGCTACAAATATGTCAAAGATATGCCAAAAATGAATGTCACTATTTATTAAATTATTAAACACTGTATACATTTTTGCAGGTCCTGGTCCATTTCCAGCCATTTTAGATCTTTGGGGGATGGGTGGAGGTTTGGTGGAGTACCGCTCAGCTTTGTTGGCATCCAGAGGCTATGCTAGCTTCTCCCTGGCATACTTTGGGCACAAGGATCTGCCCAAGCCGTTAAATACAATCAATGTTGGGAACACATACTTTAAGGTGAGATAGAAGTCCAACCAGTTTTTGCATCAATTTTAAATTGACATGAATTTGTTTCATATCAAATATTTATCTACAGCCCCACTGTGTTTACCTAAAAAATATACTTCAAAAAGCATGTTTTTTGGTTGTGTTTATTGCCCTGAAAAAGAGAAAAAACATGCATCTTTACTGTGAGTGTGCTTGCATCTCCACAAATCATCAATGCATCTTATTTTGCATGGAAGAGGGCCTCCACAGTATGGCATAAAACATATTTACCCCTATGGAGACTGTTCCAAAATATGGTTTTAACTTAAAATTTTCATGGAATCATGCAGGTGATGTGCCAACTCCAGAAAGTTATGCTATGTTGCTTTAATTTAAAGCAATTTAAAGGATGTCTGTGAAAAAGGGAGGATCCATAGCATAGGAGAAAAAAAAAAAAATCAGCGTGAGAAATGCCATGTGTGGCGTGTGAGCGTGTGAACACGTCGAATTGCGTGTGTCACACTCTCAATGCGTGAGACTTGAGAGCCCTGCATTAAAAACTGTCCAGTTGGCTTTACCTAAAGCCACGGGCCACTCCTTTGAGGACAGTGAGGTACAGATCTTGGCCAGAGAAAAGAACTGGTTTGAGAGGGGAGTTAGAGAGGATATTTTTTGTCAAGAAAGAGAATCCTTCCTTGAACAGAAATGGAGGTCTCAGACATAATTTGTCTCCCATTTATAACTCTATCCTCAAACCTAAATCAAAACAAACAAAGAAAACAACAGGGCAGCCAGGTCAGGTCCAGAGGTGTGAAAGCACCATTATGGCCCTGAATGGTTCTGCTAACAAGACCCCACACTCCACTTTCACTGCATATTTAATAGGCCCACCTAACGAACAGAAACTGAAAACAAGTAAGTGTTGTAGTTTCAAAGTAATTTCATTGTAGTTAGCTCCTCCCTTCAGGCAGATAAAAGGCAGTGCCTTACAGTGTCTGACCAGAACTGAAGCAGCTTGGATGAGCTAAATATGAATTTCTCCTTTTGCCAGGGATTCTACCTGGACTACTGAGGGATTCTACACACATCAGATAGTAATCGATACTAAAACTAGTATCAAAACTAGATATTCATTTGAGCAGGCATTGATACTAAAAAAAGAACCTTTCCTGAATAGCTTTAGAATGATCTGGAGCTGTATCAGAACAAGTATAAGAGCACATAGACTACTATACGCCCATGGAGCACTGTGGAACCTACAGGACTGAGGGATTACACAGATATAAGATCATATGGTGATATAAAAGAAAGAAAATAACTTAATGTTAAAAATCACATTCTATTGTCGACAGAAAAAGTGTTTTTATCATTGTGGTATCAGAATCGGGACTGAGTATCGAGTCTACTCTTTAGCATCGAGACCAAGTTTGAATTTTTAGTATTGTGACAAGGGTAGTTATTATAAACTCTTACCTATTTTTCTGTTGTGAAAGCATGATTTACTTGTTTTTTTTTAGCAATATTTATACTTGATTAGTGTGATATTTCATAATAAAAAAAAATTGTTTTACAGACAGCGTTTAAGTTCCTCCAGGATCATGATCAGATTTGTCGGGACAGAGTGGCGATCATGGGCCTCTCTTATGGAGTTTACCTGGCTCTGAGAACAGCCACTTTACCTGAAATCAAGGTATGCCACAAATGTCTTCTCTTTAGTCCAGCTTTGAACCTGGTTCAGTCCTGATCTAGACTTGATTTGGTCCTATTTTGATCCTTTGGTCTAGTCCTGGTTTAGGTCTTGGTTTAGTCCAGTGTTTCTCAATTATTTTCTGTGATGCCCCCCCAAGGAAGAAAAAAAAAAATTCACGCCCCCCTCCCTGCGTGCGACTGTAAATTGTATTATTTGTCTAGAAAATAGATATTAGTACACCTCTGCATAACATTGTATCCTTTTATTAACATTAAAAACAAAAAAAGAAAGAAACTTCCAACAAAGACTGCCCTGTCTTCTTGCACTGAGGACTCAAATATTAATGTTTTTAATGCAGCTTTGTGCACATTTGTTTACGTTTTAAAGAAACGAAACTTAAAACCACCTCATTTGCATAAACTAAAAGAGCTGTCGGACTAAAGGACACGACTCAGTGGAATATAAGATAAGATCAGACTTTATTGATCTCACACAGGAGAAATTTACTTGCCACAGTAGCTCCAGGACAGTTTGAACAAGAAAGAAAAGTGCATGCAGGCAATGATGGAATAAAGTAAGTAATAATAAAAATAGTAATAAGTAATAATAATAAAAATAGTAATAATAATAATAACAATACAAGCATCAACAAGGAGAGCATGGAAAAGAGGATATTGCACGTCTGGCCTATATAGTAGAGTTATACAGTCTGATGGCGGTGGGGTTGAAGGATCTGCGGTAGCACTCCTTCTTGCACTGGGGGCGCCTTAGTCGGCTACTGAAGGAGCTGCTCAGTCCAGCGGACAGCCCAGGACAGAACTGGCCCTCCTGACCAGCTTATTGAGTCTTTTTCTGTCCCGTTCTGTGCTGCTCGGGGCCCAGCAGACGACAGCGTAGAGGAGAGCAGAGGCCACCACAGAGTCATAAAAAGTCTTGAGCAGAGGCCTGCACACTCCAAAGGACCTCAGTCTCCTCAGGAGGTGGAGGCGACTTTGGCCCTTCTTGTACAGGGCGTCGGGGTTGTGGGACCAGTCCAGTTTATTGTTGAGGTGAACACCCAGGTACTTGAAACTGTCCACAGTCTCTATGTCCTGCCCCTGGATGTTCACCGGTGAGTGAGGTAGTGGTCTCCTCCTGAAGTCGATGACCAGCTCCTTTGTTTTACTGGTGTTAAGGCTCAGGTGGTTGCTCCCACACCAGTCCACAAAGTCTCTGATGACCGAGCGGTACTCCAGCTCATTCCCCTCAGACACATAGCCCACAATGGCCGAGTCGTCAAGAGAACTTCTGGAGATGGCAGCTGTCCGTGTTGTATGTGAAGTCCGAGGTGTAGATGGTGAAGAGGAAGGGTGAGAGGACAGTTCCCTGGGGGGCCCCAGTGCTGCAGACTACCACCTCTGACTCACAGCCGGGCAGCCGCACGTACTGTGGACGGTCAGTGAGGTAGTCGATGGTCCAGGCAGCGAGATGTCCATCCACTCCCGTGTCCTCCAGCTTCCCCCGCAGCATCGCCGGCCTGATGGTGTTGAAGGCGCTGGAGAAGTCAAAGAACATGACTCTCACAGCACTCCCGGCGGTCTCTAGGTGAGTGAGCGCCCCCTGCAGCAAGTGCTACTGCTCCTACATTTGGCTTGTAGGCAAACTGCAGCGGGTCCAGGGTGGGGCTCACCACAGAGCGGAGGTGGCTGAGGATTACCCTCTCCATGGTCTTCATGAGGTGGGAGGTCAAGGCGACTGGTCTGTAGTGGGCCGGTTCCCTGGCGTTTGTTGTTTTGGGAACCAGGACCACGCAGGAGGTCTTCCACAGGACGGGGACCTTCTCCAGGCTGAGGCTCAGATTGAACATGTAGCAGAGAACCTCACAGAGCTGGTCTGCACAGGTTCTCAGCAGCCTGGGGCAGATACCTTCAGGTCCTGCGGATTTCCCCTGTCTGAGTCACCCTTAGCTCCCTCCTCACCTCGTCCGGTGTGATGGAGAGGGGGGAGTGAGGGGGGGACTGGGGTGGACTGCGGGGGGTGGGGGGTGGGGTGGGCTGGCGCTGGGTTGGGTCACCATCAGCTGTCCCTCTGCCACTCTGTCCAAAACCAGACATGCTCCTCAGTCCTCTCCACACGCCCCGTGCGTTGTTTTGGGCCAGCTGCTCCTCCATCTTCCCGACACGGTCCGGTCCGCGCGCCTCATAATAAATCCGTCCAATGAGATTACATTGTCCGGTATATTCCCATTCAGCCACGTTTCAGAGAAGCACATCAGACTGCAGTTCTGGAATTGTCTCTGATGCCGGGTCAGCGCAACCAGCTCCTCCGCCTTGTTGTTTAGAGAACGCAGATTCCCCGTTATCACCGTGGTAATCCATTCGGTAAATACGGTCTTCGGTTTTTGCGTCCGCCCCTGGAGCCTCTTCTCTTTCTCCGTATCTCCGCTGGGACTTCCGGTTTCCCCGCTTGGAGAAGAGACGGACCCCATAGCTCCAGAAGCTTGTTGCGCGCGTATGTAATCCTGTGCGTGGCTGAAAGTGATTCCCGGCGTAACTCCTGGCACAGATTCATTAAATGTCCAAAAACACTACAGCTAACAGTAAAGCTGTAGTGAGAGTAGGCTTCCCAGGTGCGTGACTGCGCCCTGTTTCACCTACTCTAAAGAAAAAGAAAAAAAAACGACTATATACAAGTAAAAAGAGGAAAAAAGGAAAAGTAGGGACGGAGCTACTACCGCAGGCAGCTGGCCTCGCCAGCGCCATCTTGGTATATACGTGTTTTTCTGTGAGGATGTTCTGTTGATGGTGAGTCTGTTCTGTGCGTATATTTAAGGTTGCCGACCCCTGCCCCAGAGCAACAGTGAGAGCGCCACTGCCAACTACTGTTGTTGATGTGCAATTACACATAGTTCTAGTACAGTATGTCAAAAAAGCATGTTTCCCAGGGTCACATGCACCTCCCCTGGCATCACGCCGCGACCCCCCAGGGAAGCCCGCCCCACTATTTGAGAAGCACTGGTTTAGTCCTTACCTGGCCAGCCAAATGATATCTCTCTGTATTTCCTATACACCGCGATACCATTTGGACACTCTCCATCCACTCTCGCTCCTCCGGTTCCAAACCGACTCCGCGATTCTGATTCGTTCAAAGATGGTGACGTCAGTGCACCCGCCTTTGCCCGCAAAGTCACTCTTAGGCAGCGGAAGTTCCGCCTCAGTTTTGAATCAAGATGGCGCAATCTCTGATTGGTTCACTTAGCTGTCTGTCTACGCGCAACCGCAGCGCATTCTGTGGATCAAACGTTACCAGACTCACTCGCTGGTACAGCGATGAGTCATGGATTCTTCCAGGCAAGTTTAGTCCCAGTTTAGATGTAATTCTGAAAGCTAATTGATACTCTCCTGATGGGATTCCAGCTAAATCTGCTCTTTCTGGTCAGAGTTAAAATACAGCTGAGATAAAGTCTGACTTGCATAACAGACCTTCTAACAGAGCAGTGCCTTTGGTTAGATTCACACCCCCAGGGAATGTTGACGACATCAGCTGCAAAGGATCAACAGAATGAGGATAAAACTTCCAGGTCCAATAGTATTTTTGATATAGTGTGTTACTCCGATGTCCATGGAAGAAATAATGAAAGTTAACGAGCTATAAATGGTTGTAAAAATGTTTATTTCAAAACTTAGTTGTACCAGATTTTTCCTGATGTGAAAAACAGAAGTATGTAGTTGTAAACAGCTTGCAGTGATCCTGATTCCTCACTTAACTTGTATTCAGAGCTTCCTAATTATTCACCATAATTTTTATGACCTTTTTTCACAACTTTTAGAGACCTGACTGGAGTTTTGTTGTGATCGTAAAGCCAACAACAGCATAATAACACACTCCTGATCATCTGGCAATAAAAAGCGTTATAATAATTATAAAGCTTTTACCGTAGATGTAAACAGTGCACAGTGGACTTATTTTGATATAAGACCTGTTTTTGTTACAGTATATCTGTAATGGAGCTAAACTAATTTTGCTCAAACACTTGGGGAAAAAAATCATGTACAGCTTCTTTATTTATTTATTTTTTCTGCAGCCGTCCTGTTTGATTTGCATAAATGGACCAGTGGGCAGCATCACTCCACTCTCTGACGATGAAGGAAGAGCTGACGATTTCAATCAGTACATTTCAGTTCTATTCACTGTATTTTAATGAATGAGATCCCGGAAGCACCATCACATGAAAATGCTGTTTAGAAGCATTTAGAGACAAAAGAAAGAGGAGCAGAATAAGGTGACTAGAATTACCAGTAGAACAGTGGTGGTCCTGCTTTTGCTGTGTTCCCCACAGCTTGTCTCATTGTCTCTTCTTGTCATTAAACTGCAATTAAGCCCTTTTTGAGCAATAAAAACATATGTATCTGAACAAGTGATCATTACAAATAAAATGTTCAGTGCCCCACATTCCAAAGGAATGACATCTCCATGGAGACAAGCAGGCAGCAGGTCCCCACCAAAAGCTGCTATAAGAAGATGGCTGGTGTGTCAAAAAAGACAAATACTAATGGGCAACAGTTTACCTACTTGTAACCCTACGTTGTTAATACTGCTAATAATAACTGTAAATGTCTAAATTGAGGGTTATCTAATTCTAGATTCAATGAGGAGGTTGGTTGGAAATTGATCAACAGTTAATAGACTGGTAGACTCCACTCCAAAAGAACCACACTACAACTAATTTATGATTAAATGCAGAACTAATGATTATTGGTCAAATTCAGTGATATTTGTTCATTTACAGTAATTTACAACAACATAAAATATTCTGACACATTGTCCAAAATCACCTCTGAGATTTTCAGGGGAAAAAAACTAAATAATATATTGTCCAGTCCAAAACAAAAATTACCCTTGAGTGCACTCAATAGAAATTTTGTCCTACCGCCCCTTAATACTCGGCATCATGTACATGCACCCAGTGAACGCTGCAGCGCTGTTAGACGAGGAGGTAGACCAGGGAACTAGGCACCAAGGTGAAGAGGAGTCCGGAGAGGAAACCAGCATCGGTAGAACCAGGAAAAGGATGAGGCCAGGAACCAGACCCTCTAAAAAAAACAGTCTACAAGACGTACAGTAAATCACTACAATTGTCCATTTTTTCAAATAAACTGTAAGCTTGAATTAACCTTGAATTAAACATAATTTGACATTCGTGAAAAGTCCCTCAGTCGTCCAGGGATAATTTGTCATTCATCATACAGCCTTAACAATTCACCCCGACTGGTTTTATCAATAATAGAGTTCACAACAAATTTATAATTAATTGCAGTTCCTTCCTCAGTAACTGTAATAAGCAGACCCTCCAGGAATTCGCGATGTTGCGATTTGCAACTTCAACGCAACTTCAGCCAATCCCCGTGAATTCAGGGCGGTGTTGCAATTTTGACCAATCACCGCAACTTTCCCGCAATTTTTACTAATTTTGACCAATCATCGGCGACGTATTGAACGCCGACCAACTTCCTTCTGTGTAGGAGACATAACTGAGATGAGGTGCACGGTGCGTTTGTGTGTGTGTGTGCGGCAGAGGCGGTGGGTCACGTGAGTGTGGGTGTGTGCACGTACGGAAGTGTGTGCGTGTAAAAGCGCGCGCTCACCTGTCACACACAGGAGAGAGTCAGGGTTGGGGTGTAGCAAACCATTCATTCATCTTTCACGTTAATCTGTTCATCCTGCTGGTTTTCATGAGTTCCATTTCATCCTGCTGCGCTGTCATAGCTGTGTGCGCTCTTTTTGTAATAAATGCACAAAACATATCTGGATCTCAGCGTATCTGTCACCACAGCCTCCTCTTTGCGCGTCACAAATCTGCGAGCCATAGGACCCAACCTCATATTCTCGGCGGCTAAAAGGTTTGAGTTTGGAAGCCGCAACATTCTGCTTTACTTCCGTGTGGCTAAACGAAACTGCGGCCGTGTCCCAGTTCCCAGAGCGCACAGCTCGGAGCGCGGCCCGAAGGGGGCTCAGACTGCAGTCAAGGCGGTGCACACTTGCTCAGCCCCGACTGCAGTCCGCGGACCGCTTAACGACTGCGGTCTTCAGACCGCGTGTTAACTGCGCATGGGACAAAAAAGAAGTGGGACAGCAGTCGTCGCGCCGGTGTTCTGTCGAAATGTGTGACGCACATGCCCTTCGGGCCACGCTCCGAGCCGCGCACTCTGGGAATTGGGACACGGCTTCTAATGGCAAAGAAACATGTCTGCGGCGCCATTTGCCCACAAAAATAACAGCAAAAGACCGAAACAGTTCCCCTCCTAGTAGTCATTTATTTTGGATGTTGGTAAGGTTGTTTTAGGACCATATCTGTGATCTCTGTGTCTTTGTATTATTCTTTGTCAGTAATAACTCAGTATTCAAAATATTACTCAATTTTAATTACAAAAAGCGAAAATCGCAACTATTTATCGCAACTTTCACTTCCTCCCACAACAAAATCGCAACAAAAACCTTAAAAGCATCGCAACTTTCATCGCAACTTTTTGGAAAAGCTCCCGCAAATTCAGGCATTTTAGCCCGAAACAATCACAAAAAATGCCCGCGAAACCCTGGGGGGTCTGAATAAGGTACACAACAGAAAATGTGAACATGACTCACCGGGACTTTTCAATAGTCAACTCCAGGTTCCAACACAGTTCAACTGTTTGCAGGACCTTGGGAATCACATTAGTTAGTTTTAGGAACTAGTTAAATTAAAAGATCAAGATTTATTTATTTTACCTCGTGTTAGGTTAATCTACTTGTGCTCTGTTAGCAAGATTGCTGCAAGAGGAAGAACAGAGCGAAGAAGAACATTCTAAACCAATTTGGTGTGCTGCTATCTAGTGGCAAAACTGGGGATTGCACTTAAAGGGATATGCCACCCCCAGGTCAAACTTGGGCATCTCCCCACAGTCCAGAGACTAAAATAAGTGGTGGAAAGCGTTTTCCTGCTCACCCAGCCATTGTCCGAGTCTGTCGCCACTGACCGCCGCGGTATCTGCAGCTCCTCCGCCTTAGACTGGAGTCTAACGTCGCCAGAGAAAGATTTCGGCCAAAAGGAATTAATTTGCTCGATGCGTTTCCCAATTACTTTCTGTGTAGTGCGCATTCATATCGAGTGCAAATAAATGTGCAAATCAACACGGAGAGCTTGACTTGGTCATTTTGGGTGAGAACTATTTTCCAGTGCGGAAGAATAAAGCCGAATCACGCAGCACGCTGCCAGGGGAATCCCTGTTACGCACCAGGAAGGGAGTTCCCCTGTTGCACTGCGTGGTGCGTGATTCGGCTTTATTCTTAGACTCCAGTCTAAGGCGGAGGAGCTGCAGATACCGCGGCGGTCAGTGGCGACAGACTCGGACAATGGCTGGGTGAGCAGGAAAACGCTTTCCACCACTTATTTTAGTCTCTGGACTGTGGGGAGATGCCCAAATTTGACCTGGGGGTGGCATATCCCTTTAATGTGGTTTATCAAGCACATTAGATTTTGTTAGGGTTTTCCTGGGGCGAAATTAACAGGGTTACATACTTGTAGCAAGTTTACTCATATTTTATTTACAACACTTGGTATTTGTGTTTTAGTCACCAAAAACATTGGAATTTCAATGATGAAGGCCACATAGTTTTCCAGGAAGTCTCACTTCCGGCAAATCTACCACCATCGCACATAGTCAAGGTAATGCATTATCTTATTCATTCTGTGTTTTACCATTCTATTGATTTTTTTGTTTTTGTTTGTTTGTTTGTTTGTTTTTAGATGGAGAAGATTCCTTGTCCAGTCTTGTTCATCGTCAGTGGGGATGACTTGATTGCATATCCTGCAGAGAACGCTGATCTGGTAAGAGCTATTCATTAATAATAATACATTTAATAATACATTATGTGTGTAGAATCCCTCAATCGTCCAGGTAGGCTCCATGGCAAAAGGAAAAATTAAATTTGTCAACTGGACAAAAGTTTATTTGGTCGAATACGTACACTTACATCTGCCTGAAGGGAAGAGCTAACTCCCTTCAGGCAGAAATAAGCAGTGTCCACCAGCGTCTGACCAGAACTGAAGAAAGAGCTTGGATGAGCTGCGAAACGTATTCAACCAAATTAACGTTTGTCCAGTTGACAAATTGAATTTCTCCTTTTGCCAGCTATTCATTATATTTAAGTGCCTATTGTTTTCATGTTTTTGGAATTATGACTTTTGGAAGAATAGCACCACAGTTTACCCTTGTACCATAGTTTTACATTAATTAAGAATCATGAAAACAAATTTAGCATAATACATTGTTAAGGGGAAATACTGAAAAACAACTTTATGCCACTGACATAAAGCAGGATAATCCCAGTAAACCTATTTTTAAATATACTGTATAATTAAAAAGCATGAAATGCAACAATGCAGTTGAAGAATGAACTAATTATTTATTTATTTATAAATGTTATTTATTTATAAATGTTAACATGCTAACAAGTTTACCAAACTATCAGAATATGACTTTCTTTTCAGTGACATTTTTGTTTAGCCCTTCTCAGTTGTATTTAGAACGGCAGTGTTGAAATTATCAACACTGCCCTAGCGCGCCATCTTGCGGTTTGGTGTGAAAATAACATGTGAAATGATATAATAATATCATTTCACATGTTATTTTTCACACACAAGTCGCTCCGGAGTATAAGTCGCACCCATGGCCAAACTATGAAAAAAACAGCGACTTATAGTCCGAAAAATACGGCACATAAAAATAGCAAAAATCTCACTATTGCAAAGAAACTGTACAAACAATAATTATTGAGCCCAAAAATATATTGTTCCAGTGTTGATGCTGAACAGAGAGTGGATGTAGTATTCATCCTGACTGTTTAGAAAAACTGGTCTATAAGTTTGAGGTGGTTTCACATTGCCACTCGTCAGGTCCCTGTAAAAGAGCATTTGCTCTGAGAGCCCATGTGAACATACCAGCCACATTCAGATTCACATCACCAGCCTGCTCTTAAACTACCTGGTGAACCTGGGTCTGTCTGTGTGTCGCTCAAAAAGCTTTTCCTGCTGTCACCAGCATGTATAGTCCTCACGTGTGCGTGCATATTAACAGGGCTCTGCTCACTTGAAGCCGTTGTTATAGAAATAAAGTTCAGCGATCACTGGTGGCTCTCATGTGGCTCATGGTGCGTGTTTGGGGTGAGTGATGTGCGGTGTATGTGAACAAGACCAATCCAAAAGTAAAGCAAACAGAACTAAATCTAGTGCACACTGGGGTCAGTCCAGAGGGCGCAGTAACTTGTGTAACTTTTAGCTGTAAGATTCTGTTCACTCCTCCGCCCACAAGCCTATGTCACCCATCCTCGCACACGACAATTCTCCATAAGTAGGGAGCAGTGAGTGAAAGGTGGTTTTCATGTGGTGCCTGATTAGTCTCACACTTGCTCCTCTTGTTCAGCTGGAGCAGACCCTAAGCGCCTGTGGTAAGGGTCACCTGTTCACCCGCCTGTCGTATCCTGGAGCCGGGCACCTCGTTGAGCCGCCATTTTCCCCCAACACCCGAATGGCTCTGTGGAGCGTCAAACCAAAGAAACGTGAGTCTGTCTCCACTGGTGCCAGTGCCACACTGCACCACAAATCCACATTCAGTTTTCCTCATGAATTCAAATGTTTAACGTGGGATTCAACTGAATTCACTTTTTGTAACTAAACCGTGTACATGGTTTTTAGTTGCATTTTAATTTGCAGCTTTGTGTCTGACAAGGCGCTTTGTGCTACAATTTTGTATGAAAAGCGCTTTATAATTATTGTTTGATTGATTGATTGATTAACATAGTTACAAATTTAGTGTGTGCTGCCAACTATTGTAAAACACTGGCACAGCATTTTAAGAGGCATGTTACACATGTTTCTGCTCCCTGTTTAGCCCTGTATCTGTTGTGGACTTTGGTCCTGATCTAGTCTTACAATAAATAAAAGTAAATGGCAGAATTTCCGTATTTTTGGGTCGTGGGGGCAATGGTCCAGGTCTGCTGCCCAGATCACAGAGGCCCCCATGGATCCCCCCACGGGTGGTGGCTCCACGGGAGGACAGCCCCACGTCGCTTGATGCAACCGGCCTTGATTTACTTGTGTGTGTCATGGGGGCTCCATCTGTCATTTATTGAATGATAAAGGCTCTGTCCGTCATTTGGTCCGTCTCCTCAGAACAAGTGTAATCTTAGCCATGGAGATGAACATGAGCTGACCACTAGGGACAGTAGAGTCCCTGTCAGATTTATCTCATTAGTGCAGGAGCTCTATTTTGTCCGCTAACGGGCTTTGTGTGATCTCTGGTGGTTGTTTATGTTAATGCAACCTTGACATTAGAAGTTTTGAAGTATAAATGCAGTGATGGTTACTACACTTACATGTAGAACACATGGATCTGTTTACGTATGAAAGTAGAGCATAAATGAGCCTTAAGTCAATAAAGTAATTATTGTGACAACCCTAACCCTAACCCTTCCACTAAAAAGTCACACATTGTACCTTTAAAAGAACAAGTTTAGGTAATTGGCTTGATTATGTTTTTTAGTGTTTGCTGTTTGGGGCGGACAACCAGCCCCCCACGCTGTGGCCCAGGAGGATGCATGGAAAAAGGTGCACCAGTTCATGGAAACTCACCTCAGAGGAGGGTCGGGCACTAAAAAGGGCACCTGACTATAGAGTACCCTACAGATCATTCGAATGGAATTGCGTGACCAGCCTGTCCCTTCTGCATTCTGAAAAAATCCACAAAAGGTTCATGCTAAAATGGGCTGGTCATTCAAAGTAATTAAGTTTAGGAAGTTAGAAAACTAGTTATGGCAATGTTTAGGGTTAGGGTCAGAGTTAGGGTTTGGTTATGTTTAGGAACAGGATTATGTGAAGGTGTGGAAAATGGCAACGGTTTGGGTTAAACCATTGTTTTGGGGTAGTGTTAGCATTTTAACATGTTAGCAGAAAGAAGCAGTTAGATGAAACTCAACAAAAACACAAAATGGATTTAACCAACACATTTTCAGGAGCCTGAGATCCTGAGATCAATACAGTCCTTCATGAGTTTAGATTCAATCTTAAGTAATGAATAACCTTATGTTCTGTCAATCAGTGCATTATTGCAGTGTTTCCCAACCAGGGGTACGCGAGCACACTGCAGGGGGCACTCGGCAGTGTTGCTGCCAGGAGCAGGGGGAGATTTTCTTGAATATTTTTTTAATTATAATTTGAGTAACTTGAGTTAAAGAAAAGAGGAAAAAATGCCTGAGAATAAAATGTTCAAATTAAGGAGTTAAAATGATTTTCATTTAATAATCTGTTGTGTCACGATCTACTTTTGGAGAATTATCAACACGTATGAGTGAGGGGTACTCGAGGTATGACAAAAAGGCTCAGGGGGTACACAAGACAACAAAGGTTGGGAAACACTGCATTATTGGACTGCCCTTCTTGTCTCCTGTATATATTTTTGTGATTTGATATTTTGTGTGATATTTTATTACTTATTTTTCTATTTTTTTTTTTATTTCTACATATACACTTCCATTTTTTTTTTTCAATTTTTTTCCGCTTTCTCCGTATTTCGGGTCACAGGGGCAACAGTCCAGACAGATCCTCTGCCCAGATCACAGCGCACCGGCCCCCATGGATCCCCTCCCCCGTGGGTGGTGGGTTCACTGGAGGACATATGTGACGCACCACGGACTTTGAGGGTACAACTCGGGATTTGGCAATCTTAGATACACGCGTTTTTACAAATTTTTTTCAAAATTTGTGATTTTCGTTTTTTTGCAGAATTTGCTAGTTGAGATCATGAAGAAGCCACTCCATGTTTCAGATAACAGCATTGGCTGCTTAAAAAGCATACATTTTGTCTGTGAAACAGGGTTATTTTTTGGTAAGAATCGAGATGTGTCTAAGGCCCTGTCCCCACGACAACGTTCCTGTTTTTTTTTTACCCGGGGTGAAAAAAAGTCTCGTCCACACACGTGTTGGATCAGAAAACATTTGCGTCAAGATGAGCACGGCGCTACATATGTCACACCGATAAGTGGCGCTGTAAACCGGAAAGAGCCAGAGCCACCGGAAACGCAAGGCTACAAAGAGCACATGCGCAGAAAGTCCTTCTCTTTCGTAAACAAGCAAACACGTGTACTTTAGGGGCCGTCAACAAAAGCGAATTTATTTTGTCCCGCTGCTCCACTAATGTAGCAGGGACTCCCTCCGGTAATGTGAAAATGCTGACCGTCCCTAACATAGACGCCACAGAACAAAGATTTGCCTATAAATCGATAGTTAGCATTACTTGCTATCGTTTTATTAGATAGACATTAACAAGTAGAACTCTTGTTAACCTTGGTCGTGTTATTTAGTCAAAATGCTTGTTTGGATCTTACTACGGGAATGTTAAACATACTCGGACATTATGTTGGCTTTTCGGCAAGAATATACAACCGGGGACCATCACCAACGGCCAGCTATATATTTTTGTGTGTGATACTGCATGTGCCTGTTTGTAAAAGGTAAATTTTCATTCAATAAAAAAGACAAGAAGTGGTTGCTCTTTTTCTTTATTTACAGCACACAACACACTCAAATTGGTATGGGCTCCTCATTGTCCACTATCTGCCTTTTCAGCGATGGGATCTTTCCAGTTTTGAAATACGTGTTTAGCTTTGAATTGGCAAACACCCGTGTGTCGTGCGTACTGCCAGGCCACAACATGTGTAATTGTGCATGCGTCTCCGCTGGGGTTGCACTGCATAGTATAAATAAACTTAGAAATGTCCTCATAACAAACTCAACTCCATTGTCCGCCATGGTTGTTGTTATCTGGTCGTTACCAGCGGAAGGCTGGTCTGTCTGACGTGCGTAATTGTGCATGTATCTCCGCTGCTGTCGCACTGCATTGCAGATAAACAGGGTTTGATGCAGCAGTGCAAATAAACTTCCAAATGTCTGTAAAATATACTCAAGTCCATTGTCCACCATGTTTTTTATCTGGCCGTTACCTGCGGAAGGCGCAGGGTTACCTTCTGGTCACCGGTCACGTGATGATTACGGCAGCGCGACGTCATCATTTTCCCAACAGTCACGTTTTTCGCCGCCCACACGGCAACACGACCCCCGGCGTTCTCCGACTTCTCCACTCTGGAACACGTTTTTGAAAAACACTGTTCTCGCCCCCAAAAACGCCGGCGCCGTCTGGACGACAGGCCCAAACGCACACAAACTTCCCCGTTTCCTCCAAAAAACGTTGTCGTGGGGACAGGCCCTAAATTACCATCCTACCTCTGCGGACCAATCACGTGACATTTGCGCTCTTGTTTACTTTTTCCGCCAGCTGTGGTCAGCCCCTGAATATGTAGCTGCATTTCCTAGGCTGCATTTGCGTCCGTAACTTAAAAATCCTTAACTTTGACTGTAAACGCTCTCTTCGGGACATATGACACGTACAGTAGCTCTCCGGAGCTCTCCTGAGCTCATGTACAGAATGCGATCGGATACTTTACTGGGGAAAAGACCGTGGATATGCGACCCATGGACAACGAGGCAAACAACAGGCAAGTAAATGTCATAACACGTTTACTTTATAGTTTTTAGGACATGTTTAAATACTAATTCAGCTTTCGTGTGGTGATCATATTCCACTGTGGTCTGTGCGGGACCGCGCTGTGCGGATCTCCATTCACAATGCGGCTAATCCAGTGCTTCTCAATTATTTTCTGTGACGCCCCCCCTAGGAAGAAGAAAAAAATTCGCGCCCCCCTCCCTGCGCGCGACTGTAAATAGTATTATTTGTCTATTAGTTATTAGTACACCTCTGCATAACACTGTATCCTTTTATTAAAATTAAAAACAAAAAAAGAAAGAAGAAACTTACAACAAAAGACTGCAGTCTTTTTGCACTGAGGACTCAAATATTAATGTGTTTTTAATGCAGCCTTGAGCACATTTGTTTACATTTTAGAGAAACAAAACTTAAAAACCACATGGTCCATTTGCATAAACTTAAAATGCTGGGGAAAAAAACAGCTCTCTCCTTGTGCTGCTGATGCGTCAGCTTCTCTCGGACTAAAGGACACGGCTGAAATATACATGTTTTTTCTGTGACAGAGGATGTTCTGCTGATGGTGAGTCTGTTCTGTATATCGCGTATTTAAGGTTGCCGACCCCTGCCCCAGAGCAACAATGAGAGCGCCACTGCCAACTACTGTTGTGGATGTGCAATTACACTTAGTTCTAGTACAGTACGGCAAAAAGCATGTTTTCCCAGGGTTACCCGCGCCCCCCCGCTAGCATTGAAACAATGTGATCAGTGTGAACAAGAAGAGTCTCTTTAGGTTAATTTCCACTCTATTTTTGTTTATATAAAAGCCGAACGTTTTGCCATAGGCTATAGTGGTAGAGTAATACTTTATTTTGATTCAATTTGACCCGTTTCAGTACTTTTGTAACTTTTTTTGACTCGGCGCTTATTAAGCCATGAGGGTTTGAATGGAAGTTCTTATGGGACGCGTAGCATCTGAACCTTAAATCTTTTCTTTTTGTAACTTTTTTTGAATGAATTAGGCTGCAATGCCAATACTAATTGATTTATTTAATAGAACTTTGAAAGTGCTTTGTTTGTTTTTGGAATTAAAGCTAGCTTATTGAAATTATTGAATTGATATTAAAGTCCATTTTGATGTGACCAAAAGTTTATTTATAGGTAGATATATGGAATGTATTTATTTATTTATTTAAAGCATTGTATAATATATAATATAATGCTATATTATGTGCAATACGAAATTCATGTGAGCAGTATTACCTCCTGTGAAATACTCCTTAAATACCTGTACCTTAGTATTTTACTACATATTTTATTACTTTTTAAAAATTATATTGGTTACTTTGCTATGCTATTAGTACTTCCTGACTATAAGTAAATTCTGTAGTAAACTTTGACTTAACATATTATCCTGTGTATTATTAAATGATTGAATGATTCTGACCTGCCTGGACATTAACACCACAGTGATAGTCATGATGGGGGAGGGCTTATCTTAATGTCATGCAAATTAGGCAAGGAGGTCTGAAGAGAGGAAAGTTCACAAGCTTTTTTCAGAGCTTTCAAAAATCTGCGGTGCCTGCTTTCAAATAGAGACAACTTTTTTAAAAATATGGTCAGATTTTCACGTGTAAGACATCATTGGAAAGCTTAGAACCTGTACTTTCAGAATCTGTGAATAAGTCAAAACGCCTCCGGGACAACTTGGTATTGGTTTTCCAATACCAAGTTGTGTCTTTATTTTTCTATCATCAGTTTCCTCCTCACTGGCATCATCATCATCATCATCATCATCATCATCATCATCATCATCATCATCATCAGCATCACTCTGGTCCAGATAAAAATCCCTCAAATCACTGTATTGCGCACTGGCTCTTTTGACGGGCACATTGCTACAAAGGCAAAGCTTTGAGTACAACACACCACATTTAAAAGATAAAAACAAACAAACACAGACAGGAAAAAAACAAATTCTGCATGTTTAAAATAAATTTATTTTGTAAGTACTTACAAAAAAAGTATTTACAAAGCTTCAGACGGAATGAGCTTTGTCAACAGTATGGAAATCAGTATGCACAAGAGTGTCTCAATTTTGAGCGCTACGGCTTGATTCCGACACATAGACACACAAAACCATGGGATTATGTCAGTCAAGATCCTCAGCTAGCAATAGTGGTAGAAGAAATTGTCAATACATTTAGTCCAGCAATGTCACTGGAGCTATTACTATATAATATATTAGGCAGTAAGTGAGAGTGCAACTTGTCTGGTGAGATACCTAATAAACTACAACTCTTCAACTGCCGTGTGTACACACATCAAGACAACTCTTCGAAACACGGCCGGTGCCCAGTCATTCCAGAGTGCAGCGCTGCAAACTGTTTGGCTTTCTATGACATGGAGACAGACCTGGTCACTGCGTTGACGGAGTCCTCTACAAGCACATTTCCACTTGGGACAGTTGCTGGTCAAGGGGTATTTCTAATGTCTCTACTCTGGCCAAGAGGGCACATGTTACAGTGAAAGGGTGGGCTACTCTCTTTCACAGGATCGTACAGGGGCTGAGCGCTGCTGCTACCAGACACGTATACAGGCGGCCCTGCTCTACTTGCAGGGGATGATCTTTCCACACATCTCCTACTACATGACAGTATGGGCCCAGGCAGCTCCCTCGGCCACAAAGCGCATTGGTTCACTATACAATCAAGCAATCAAAATGATGGATAGGAAACCTATCCGCTTTCATCACTGTCACATTCTCAGTCATTATAATTTATTAAGTTTTGACAGTTTCAGCAATTTGTGTTTTCTCAAATTATTTTTGAAATGTTGCCTCCAGAAGCGCTCAGTACATTTATACAAAGACCAAACAGCAGCAGGACGACAAGGGGCACCCTAAACTATATGTGTAAACTCCAACAGTGCAGGACGTCATCTGGACAGTCTTCTCTTATAAGAGCTGTAAACTGTGGAACTCCCTGCCCACAGAAATTAAGTCCATCTCCGAGTTAAAAATGTTCACCGTTAAACTTAAATCTTGGCTCAAGAGAAACCAAAGCTGTCCCCATGTGTAAATAGTGTTAGAATGAGTGAATGAATGAGCCGAGTGAGTGAATGAGTGAGTGCTACATGTCTTTGCACTGCTGTATTTGTATAGATGAAACTGTATTATATATATATATATATATATATATATATATATATATATATATATATATATATATACTGTATGTACTTTAGATTTTAGGTTAGTGTAGAAAAGCTCAATCAGGGTTGAAAATTAGCACTTGCTAAACTCTGCATGCATCACATCAGCTGCAAGCACTGTTCTGTAACTATGTCCGATTGCATTGTCCCTGTCAAATAAATAAATAAATAATATAAAAATACACTACCACCAGCAACAGTCGATCCTCTCTGGTGCACCTGGCTGACACCATGTTATCTTCTCATCACCCCTCCCCCCCATAGGAAGAGCAGACCACAACATCATCTACATGAGGCCTGTGTACGAACCCCTCGTACGAACCCCTCGTACGCAGGCAGCCTGTAGAGCCCCGAGTGGTGAAGAGGTGGACAGCAGAGAGCGAGGAGGCTCTGAGGGACTGCTTTAGCGCCACTGTGTAGACAGAGCTCTGCCAGCCTCATGGGGAGGACATCAACGCTATCACGGACTGTATTACGGACTATATCAACTTCTGTTTTGAAAACACCGTACCCTCTCGGACGGTGCGGTGTTTTCCAAACAACAAGCCGTGGATTAACTCAGACATTAAAGCTCTGCTGAAGGAGAAGAAGAGAGCTTTCAGGTCCGGGAACAAAGAGGAGCTGAAGACTGTACAGAAGAAGCTGAGGAGGAAAATCAGACAGGCTCGGGCCAACTTCAGGAGGAAGATGGAACAGCAGCTGCAGCAGCGGAATGTCAGGGAGGTGTGGAGGAGTCTGAAGAGTGTCTCTGGCTTCAATCCTCCGCTCGTCCAGACAGAGGGAGATCAACAGTGGGTGAACAATCTGAATTCACACTTCCTGAGGTTTGATCGATCACTCACCCCTCCCCCCGCACCGCTGCATGGGCTCACCTTGTCCCCTGCACAATGACTGCGTGCACATGGGAAACTCCAAACCGATTGGTTTGGTTTTTTCACACTTGCTCGGCGGGTGGTCTGTCGTCCAATCCGTGTGCACATGCATGTCACGCAATCAGATTCAGGTCAGTGACCTGACCGCCCCCGCAACGCTAGGTGACGCTGTAGTCCAACTACTTCCGGGTGATGGCTACTCAAATAAAAAAACAACACAGCTATCTGGCAGTATACTGCGATGGCTCTTCGAGGAGTTTGACAGAGCGGCAGTAGCGTACTTGTGCATTCTGCAGAGTTGGGTTGTTCGTATGAACGACAAAACAGCGTTTTTGGTTTCTTTAATACGACACGAACTGTGTCATCGGCGTTTGATATTACAAGCAATCGAGGACAACGAAAACTACCGAGGATTGGGAGCTATACCGCACATGTTTTAATCATGTTCTGCCTTGTTTTTTGTTGCTTGCATCTTTTGTGCCACAAATAAAGGCATTACATTTGTAGCTATGGGTTTATCGTTCATTTATGTAAGGTCTGGGGAAAATTACACAACCACACTTTCATTTTGTATGTCTTTGTAATGCTTAGCTTATATTCTGTTGTCTCGTCCACTCTCTGTTTTGTCCTGTCTGAGTGAACAACTTAAGTAAATTTCCACACTGATTTTAATATTTACGTTTTTAATATTTAAGTTATACAACAATAAAAATAAAAAAAAAACACACTCTTCTGATACTATGAGGCCACAATAGATGACTCAAAATGTTTGTAAAAGTACCCTGTGCGTTATTTCAAAAGCTTAAAACTCTGTGCACAGCTTCCAGGTGCTGGTAACAACAGGAACATTGAATAATCCCAGAAAAAGACGAAAGTTACCGCATACTCTTATTCCTTTATCGGGTTTTGAGCAAACAACGCGTTTCGATTCTACGTTATGTTCATAGTCCCGAAATGGTGGAAGATGGGACTTGTTGGTGCCGTGAAGAACGCTGTCGTAATGCGGGGAAGCTGTACGGTCTTGACCGCTCTCCGGTCGCCGCCGCCCTGGCGTTTTTCCACTTGATTTTGATTTGCTCCGGGGTCCGAGCAAACCCTGCCTCGGTCCTCGGTCGGTTTGGAGTTTCCCATGTGCACGCAGTCATTAAATAATTCCAGAAAAGACGAAATTTACCGCACACGCACACACACACTTTATTGTGCTAAGAGCAAACAACGCGTTTCGATTTTACCTGGCGAAACGCGTTGTTCGCGCTAAGCCCAATAAAGGAATAAGTAAAGTCAAGCGAGTGTGCGGTAAACTCCTTCTTTTCTGGAATTGCCCTGTGCGTTACGTTCATAGTCCAGATATGGTGGAAGATGGGGCTTGTTGGTGCCATGCAGGACCGCTGTCCTGAGCCATCGTAATGCGCTCTCCCGGTGTTCTTCTTGGCTGTGGCGTGCGCTGCCCTGGGGTTTTTCCATTTGATTTTGATTTGCTCAGGCATCCGAACAAAACCTGCCTGCTCCATCTTCAACGCTATCTTCTGATAAAGACTAGCGTTTCTTGTCCATAAAGTTTTAAATGTTTATCTCTCGCACCTGGTGCAACATGAACCCAGTTTCTTAGTCTGTCCAGTAGTGCGTGCTTGTTGATTTCTTCACAGCCATGTTTTCTTCTGAAACAACAATTGGTACTTGGTACTGACTTGGTACTACCACTCTTACAACTTCCGGGTGACATTCCTGAAATTCTGGCGCGCCCATGCGCAGTATGTTAATCCAATCCAAAATCGTTCACATGACGACTCCAAGTGGTTTGCAAACGGCCCAGGCCAGCAGTTTCTGGGGGATGGGGTAGACCAATCCCAATCCAAACCAATCCCTGTGCACATGGGGCCATTACGACCCCAATCAGTTTGCAAATGGTTTGGAGTTTACCATGTGCACGCAGTCAATGGCCCAGTCTGTCACCTCTTCACACCTCTGCCTCAGCCCCCCAGCCCCCAAATCCACATCAAGTACTCAGCCAGACCCCCAGCACATGCCTTCGCTCTTTGTCCTTCACAAAAGCTCAGGTTAGGAGAGAACTGAGCCGGATAAGGAGTAGAAAAGCTGCTGGACCAGACGGGATCAGCCCCAGGCTCCTTAAGTCCTGTGCAGATGAGCTGTGTGGAGTTATGGAGCATGTCTTCAGCCTGAGCCTGAAGCTGAAGGTGGTGCCACAGCTCTGGAAGACCTCCTGTGTGGTACCTGTGCCCAAGACACTGCATGCCAAAGACCTCAACAGCTTCAGGCCAGTGCCTCTCACATCTCATCTGATGAAGACTCTGGAGAGAGGGTCACCTCCGCTCCACGGTGAGCTCGGCGATGGACCCGCTGCAGTTCGCGTATCGGCCCGACATCGGAGTAGAGGACACCATCATCTCTCTGATGCATCGCTCGCTGTCCCACTTGGAGAGGCCCGGCAGCACTGTGAGAATCTTATTCTTTGACTTCTCCAGTGCGTTCAACACCATCCAGCCGCTGCTCCTGAGGGACAAGCTGGAGTGGGCTGGAGTGGACTGTGACCTGGCTGAGTGGATCCTGGACTACCTCACAAACCGGCCCCAGTTTGTGAGAGCCCGGGACTGTGTGTCTGACCTCATGACCTGCAGTGTGGGGGCGCCCCAGGGCACGGTCCTCGCGCCCTTCCTCTTCACCCTCTACACTGCAGACTTCAGACACAACACGGACAGCTGTGTCCTGCAGAAGTTCTCCGCCATCATTGGTCTCATCACAGACAATGATGACGCAGAGTACAGAGGACTAACGCAGGACTTTGTGGACTGGTGTCAGCGGAACCACCTTCTCATCAACGCGGGTAAGACCAAGGAGATGGTGTTGGACTTCCGCAGACGCCATTCTACTGCCCCCTCAGTGAACATCCAGGGAAGGAACATTAAGAGAGTGGACTCTTACAAGTACCTGGGTGTTCATCTAAACAATAAACTGGACTGGACTCAACACTGATGCACTGTACAGGAAGGGCCAGAGTCGGCTCTATCTCCTGAGGAGACTGCGGCCCTTTGGAGTGAGAGGGCCACTCCTGAAGACCTTCTATGACTCTGTGGTGGCATCAGCCATCCTGTACGGTGTGGTCTGCTGGATCAGCAGCGTCACAGAGAGGGAGAAGAAGAAACTAGACAAGGTCATCAGGAAGTCCAGCTCCGTCCTGGGCTGTCCTCTAGACTCGGTGCAGCAGGTGGGGGACAAGAGGGTCCTGGCTAAACTCATGTCTATGCTGGACCATGAGTGTCGCCCCCTGCAGGACGCTCTGTCGGCTCTGGAGAGCAGCATCAGTGACAGACTGATTCACCCTCGCTGTGTTAAAGAGAGATTTCACAGATCTTTCCTTCCTGCTGCTGTCAGACTGTACAATGATCAATGCTAGTCATGATCATCTCCATTGTTCTGTTATGCAAAAAGAGGTTAAAATGTATAATTCGCCTGTCTTTAATTTAGTTTAGTTTCAGTTTTGTATGGCGACATCTAGTGGACATTTTCGAGTTTGCAATCAGAGCACATGTTCAGAGCCGAACTTTATTGAACCGGAAGTAATGGCTGTAAGAAGCAGACATGGCCGCATGCAGCACGTTTTGACTGCAGGAGTTTCTTTATTTTGAGGTTGCATCGCCGGTATGTATTTTTTATGTATATTTAACAACTTTAGTCATTATTTTGAAATCCAGCATTGTAAGGTTTGTTTGTAAAGCTAGTATTTTAATGGGTTAATTACACTTGAACCACGAGGTTTTCAAAATGGCGTCGGATGATTTCAATGTGTGGATTTGCAGCCTTGTGTTTGTTTGCTGTGTGTTTTTGTGATTGGCATGTTGTAATTTACATGCGTTTATTTTACAGTTTCACCTTTTTGAGCGTCAATAAACCTGCTTAAAGACAACCATGTCTGCAGAGTCTTTGATGTTAGAGAGGAGTTTTATCGCCATAATTCCCATTACGGCACATCCATAGCAACCATGTGTCATCTCCATAGTAATAATTACATGTGCAATATTATTTAAAGTCACTTTACCTGCTACTTATTTATGTAACAACCACTGTCCATCCCTGCACTGTTCACAATCATCCGAGTCACTTTATTGTAGTGATATTATATATGACTGAACTGGAGTCACTTTAACTGCTGTTTGCTCACTCAGAATCAAAGACATTTATTGTGCAGCGTTCCTGTGCCTTTAACCTTACAGTGTTGTGTTTTTTAGTTGATTGTACATACTTATTGTGACCGAATGGAATTTAGACTACTGGCACCAACCGGACAATGCCACCTATGGGGGGGTTGGCCCACAGGAATAAATAAGTAAACCCTTTAAGAAATATTAGGCAACACAAGTTCGCACATTACACAGGACAGAGACGTGAGTTCAACCAAATTATATTTATTTGCTAGTGACCAAAGTTGTACAGAGAGAACATTCTAGACCCTTTGCCACCAACCTTGGCGTCACCATGGACAGTGATTTTAAACTCAGCAAGCAGATCAACACAGTCGTTAAATCAGGCTTTTATCATCTTCGTCTTTTATCCAAAGTTAAACCGTTTTTAAGTTTTAAGCATTTTGAACAAGTCGTTCACGCTTTTATTTCTTCGCGTCTGGACTACTGTAATGCTCTTTATACTGGTATATCACAAAATGCTCTTTCACGCCTACAGTTAGTCCAGAACTCCGCGGCACGACTTTTAACAGGAACCAAAAAACGTGAGCACATCACCCCAATTCTTGCGTCTTTGCACTGGCTTCCTGTTAATTTTAGAATTGATTTTAAAATTTTATTGTTTGTTTTTAAAGCTTTGAATGGACTGGCCCCAGATTACATCTCAGACCTCATCCAAATGTACACTCCGGCGCGCGCTTTGAGGTCTGAGGGCCAGCTCCAGCTGGTGGTGCCTAAGACCAGACTTAAATCCAGAGGGGACAGAGCTTTTTCTGTGGTTGGTCCTAAGCTCTGGAACGCCCTGCCCCCCCACGTCCGAGCAGCTCCCTCAGTGGAGTGCTTTAAGTCTCGTCTTAAGACCCACTTTTATTCTCTGGCTTTTAACACCGCGTGAGTTGTGTGGTCCTCTGTTGTCTTTTATTGTATTTTAGGGTTTTTTATTATTTTATTGTTCTTAGAGTATTTATTTATTTATTTTTTAGCGTTTGTATTTTTATTTATTTATTTATTTTTATTTTTTTATTCTATATTGTTTTTATTATTTTATGGTATATTTATTTGTGTGCACACTTGTTTTTGTGATTATTTGTTTATTTTAAATGATGTTTCTGTGCAGCACTTTGGAAACGCTTTTAGTTTATGAAATGTGCTATATAAATAAAGTGGATTGGATTGATTGGATAGACCGATAACATAGACCGGAGCCAGCCAAATCTGGCTCAGCACTCAACACCCCCCCTTCTCACACACACACGTATACCACCATACACACAGGCACACACTCATACCCCACCCAACAGAGCACACCAGGAACACTGCACACCTCTTACGCAATGCCCACCCCTGCGGACACACCACTACTCTAGGCAGAGGAGGAGCAGGGCAGCAGCTCGGGGCAGTGGCTACCACGACTGGCAGGGGCAGTAAGCATAAGATAAGGGTACCTCTAACACTATACACCACTCGTGAGTAGGAAAGGAGAGGGGACACCCGAAGCGTGAACCGAAGAAGCTCCACCACCAGGGGGCTCGTCCTGCCACTCATGTAGACCCGGTGCACCTGGCTGAAATAACGGGCAGAAGCACAAGCACTTCAGTTAGAAGGATTCATTTCACAAAGCACCTACGTTAAATGAGGTTCTACTAGATGAAACACTGTCACTTATCTTGTAACTGAGGGACACGATCTGAAGTGGATGGAGTCCGTCACCGTTAGGTGTGCAATGTCCTGGTCACTAGAAAAATATGGTCAAACAACACGTATACCCATCTTTGCCCCAATACAGCTAGTCAGTTCCTAATGCAACAAAGCAATTCCAAAAGAAAAATAATAAACAGAAATCACACCATGCCTATGATACACTGCAACCAAAAAAAAAACAAAAGAAAGAATCACACAATAATAAAAGAAAAAGAAAATCATGCACAAGACAAATCAAACAATCGGAAGTGCAATGCAGGCACCAGACACAGACACGCCTGTGAGGAACACAGGGTAGCAAACCCCAAGCACGCGAGAGTATAGTCCGTAACAGTAAAAATACCTCAGGTTCGCGTACAGCAAAACTGAAACGGTATAAAAATGTCTCAAACAGTACAACAGGTTATAATTGAGGGAGGATTTAAGTGCAAAGTCCATCTATTGTATGCTCCCAGTCCGGTGTCAGTGTAGGTTATAAAATACGTAGACACAAATAGCACAGACCATGCGAACGCCGTAACTATGGCAAACCGCATCCGAAGACGTCGGCGCACACACGTATCGGGAATCGCCGGTGAACAAAACAGCAACCTGGAGCCGTAGACACGCCGAGCTGCAAATCCACACAGTTGAGTGACAACTAATTTTTATTTATTTATTTATTTTATTTATTCTTTATTTAATAGGTACAGTGCAGATTAATGAACATCTGCAGCATTGCAGTGTAAATATGCCAGATTATAGCAAGAATGCTAATTTCCATCTGTAGTCCCTGGGCAGGTGACACCACAGCAAAAACAATAAAACAATGACAATTGACAATAACACCAACATTAAAACAATAAACATATAAACATTAAAACATTAAAAATGTCCACAAGTCTGGTTTTCCTTTAGCCACTGTTTCAAGTATGATCAGTAGTCGAGTTGTAAAATGAAACCAGGGGGGATGGTGAAATTTTTCACCAACGGGGGGGAGGCATTAAGCTAAGCCCTCCCCCATCACTGACATCACTGTGGTGTTTCAGGGCAGGGCAAAATTAGAAGGTACTTTGTTAAAATGGAAATGCTTTTATAACAAAAAGTCCATATAATCATTCAATAATTCAATAATACACAGGATATATGTTATCACACACACACACGCACACACCTTAGTCCTGGTTTAGTCCTGGTTTAGTCTTGGTTTAGTCCTGGTTTAGTCCCGGTTTAGTCCTGGCTTAGTCCTGGTTTAGTCCTGGTTTAGTCTTGGTTTAGTCCTGGTTTAGTCCCGGTTTAGTCCTGGCTTAGTCCTGGTTTAGTCCTGGTTTAGACCTGGTTTAGACCTGTTTTAGACCTGTTTTAGTCCTGGCTTAGTCTTGGTTTGGACCTGGTTTAGTTTTGGTTTAGTCCCGGTTTAGTCCTGGTTTAGACCCGATTTAGATCTGGTTTAGTCTTGGCTTAGTCTTGGTTTGGACCTGGTTTAGTCCTGGTTTAGACCTGGTTTAGTCTTGGTTTAGTCCTGGTTTAGACCTGGTTTAGTCTTGGTTTAGTCCTGGTTTAGTGCCGAAATAGATGCAGAAATAATCTGATAGTATGACTCACCCATAAGAATGCGGTCAGATCCATTCTAACAGTTTGCCGTGTTGTCTTTAATAATCCGGAGCTCCGGAGAAAAGGACATAATCCCGAACGTATCCCGTGTCCCGAGGCGAGAGTTCCTTCTTACGTAGCATTAACGTAGCAAGTTAAGGAATCTTCTTCTCTTAGAAATGCCGCGTAAATATCAGGCTCACAGCTGATCGGCGAACAGGCGCAAACACAACAGCGGCAATCGTCATGATTGGCGGGAGCGCGTATCGGTGTGTAGTTATGCTGCAACATGATTGGAAGCTGGAGCGCACTGGCCATTTTGACTTAAAAACGGCGAAATTCGCCAAAAGTTTAGGGATTTTCATGCCTGATTGATAAAATGCCATAAGGGATGGAAGAAGGGATGCCCGTTTTAGAAGAGGGATGATTTTGACTATTTTTTCCCACAGGGGGGATGCCATCCCCCCCCATCCCCCCTCAACTCGAGTACTGAGTATGATTTAAAAGTGGCCAGTGTTGGAGTCTCTCTTATTGATAATGGGAGTGTGTTCCAGAACTTAGTGTCTCTGACTGAGAGCACAGTTTGTCCAAATGTAGTGCATCTGTGTGGGACCTCACAGTTCCCCTGGGCCGTGGCCCTTGTTCCCATCCCACTGACAGTCTTTGTTTTAATAAAATCCTGCAGCGGAGGAGGAGCAAGTCCATGTAAAACTTTATATATAAAACAACCGTATTTAAAATGAACAAAATTATTAAAATTGAGTAAGTTATACTTGTCTAAAATTGTGCAGTGGTGGACTGAGAATGGTTTCTTGTCTAATATTTTCACAGCTTTTTAAAAAAGTGATTCAGCTGGTTTGAGTGTTGTGCCAGCAGCAAGTGACCATGTGGTAATACAGTACTCTATATGAGACAGAATCATAGAGTGTAAAAACATTTGTGCCGCATATAGAGTCATGAAGGATCTTACTTGTCTAAAATTCACTAAGTTAAAATTAACGTTTTTTGTGAGGTGCTTAATGTGTTTCTTAAATGTCAATGTCGGGTCTAACGTCAGTCCAGGTATTTAAACTCTTTGACGAGGCTGAGTTCCACCCCGTCCAGAAAGACATTGGACCGCTGCAGCTCATTTGCTTTTTTACTGAACATCATGCAGACCGTTTTCTTTATATTGAGCTGTAAACATGAGTTCTTGACCCACTTTTGGACAGAAGTCATGGCTGATGATAACTTTTCTGAAACTTCCTGTACGGTTCTGGCATGTGTATAAATTACAGCATCATCAGCATACAGCTGGACATTGACATTTGAACAAACTTCTGGTAAATCATTAATATAAATACTAAATAAAATTGGTCCTAAAATACTTCCTTGGGGGACCCCTGTTGGACAGTGAAGGTAGGGTGATTTAAAACCAGACAGGGAGACACATTGTTGTCTGTGGGACAAGTACGACTCAAACCAGAGCAACGCTTCTTTAGTTAGATTAAAATGGGATAATTTAGTTAAAAGAATCTGGTGATTTACCGTGTCAAAAGCCTTTTTAAAATCTATGAATACTGCACCTACAAATGCATGTTTGTCAAGAAGGCTTTTGACATTTTCAACAAAAACACAGTTTGCAGACTCTGTGGAGTGGTGACTGCGAAAACCGAACTGCATTGGATGTAAAGGTGTAGTATTTGTGGAGAGATGTTCGTTTAATTGTTCGGCCACCCATTTCTCAGCAATTTTGGAGATGGCTGGGAGGATACTGATGGGGCGATAATTAGCCATCTCAGTTTTACTGCCACTTTTAAAAAGGGAGAAACCACCGCCATCTTCCAAGCTGTGTGTCCAGTCCATGTGCATCTTTTGCTTTTGTGTCACTGATAGCGGCTAGGGAGGGAACAGACACAACCACCGTCGGTAGAAGTAGTCTGCATCAAATAAAAAAAAGAAATAATTAACTTAAGATCCCCCCGAGGTCTCTCCAGACAGCAGCACGAGGAGGAGACTCACCGCTCAGAGGCATCCAACCCAGCGCAGCCATACACACCGCACGCTGCTCCAATTACCAACACCTGGTGATCTACAGAGCAAAGAACCGCGGATGTAACAACAAACCCAATCAACGAACACATGAAAGACGCAACAACTCACCCAGAGTGCACACTCGCCCCAACGCAGCCCCAGCAGCAGACCCGTGTCACCAACACAAAACCGGCCATACGGAAGAGGAGAGGAGGAAGTAGTCATGTTGCCTACTTAAGTACCCCACGCCCAGATCCACCACCCAATCACCGCACCCAGCGGGCAGAGACCAATCTGTCACAAGTAGCAGTAGTAGTAGTAGTAATAGTAGTAGTAGTAGCAGTAGTAGTAGCAGTAGCAGTAGCAGTAGTAGTAGCAGTAGTAGTAGTAGTAGTAGCAGCAGTAATAGTAGTAGCAGTAGCAGTAGTAGTAGTAGCAGTAGTAGTAGTAGTAGTAGTAGTAGCAGCAGTAGCAGTAGTAGTAGCAGTAGTAGTAGCAGCAGCAGCAGCAGCAGCAGTAGTAGTAGTAGTAGTAGTAGTAGTAGTAGTAGTAGTAGTAGTAGTAGCAGCAGTAGTAGCAGTACGTGAAAAGTCCCTCAGTCCTCCAGGTAGAATCCATGATAACAGGAGAAGTTCAATTTGTCAACTGGACAAAGTTTGTTTGGTTGAAAACGTTTCGCCGCTCATCCGAGAGGCTTCGTCAGCTCTAATAAGAATACTGGTAAGACACTTGCTTATATCTTGCTGTAGGGAGGAGCTACCTAGCTAACTACTTTCCGGAACTATCTCTATGAAAGTCT
This sequence comes from Paratrypauchen microcephalus, assembly GCA_036785185.1. Classification (NCBI taxonomy): domain Eukaryota; kingdom Metazoa; phylum Chordata; class Actinopteri; order Gobiiformes; family Gobiidae; genus Paratrypauchen; species Paratrypauchen microcephalus. The sequence continues at coordinate 581,955 of JAVJIX010000290.1, forward strand.
CTATAGAAGGATTCTCTTTTTTGACAAAAATAGCCTCTTTAACTCCCCTCTCAAACTAATTCTTTTCCCTGGCTAAGATCTGAACCTCACTGTCCTCAAATGAATGTCCCGTGGCTTCTAGGTGAAGATATACGGCAGAAGACGGTCCACTCTGGCACGCCCGTCTGTGTTGGTACATCCTCTTGTGAAGTGGCTGCTTGGTTTCTCCAATATAGCGCTCACTGCAGTCTTCACTACACTGAATGGAGTAGACCACATTGCTTTGTTTGTGGCTCGGTGTTTTGTCCTTTGGGTGGACGAGTTTTTGTCTTAAAGTGTTTGTGGGTTTGAAATAAACTGGGATTTCATATTGTCTGAAAATCCTCTGTAGTTTTTCCGACACGCCGGCCAGGTACGGAATCGCTACCCCTTTCCTCCTGGGTTCGGATTCTCTATTATCTTGTTTCTTGCCCTTGTCTCTCTTGGTTTTGTTAACAGCCCATTTGGGATAACCACAAACAGAGAGGGCTTCCTGCACATGTTGTTCTTCTTTTTCCTTACCCTCTGTGCTTGTGGGAACCACTTGGGCCCTGTGTTGTAATGTCCGAATAACACCCAGTTTGTGCTGCAGTGGGTGGTGTGAATCAAAAAGCAGGTATTGGTCTGTGTGTGTGGGCTTCCTGAAGACTTCTACTTGGAGTCCCCGGTCTCCTCCTATCGTTACTGCACAGTCTTCTGCCGTATATCTTCACCTAGAAGCCACGGGTCATTCATTTGAGGACAGTGAGGTTCAGATCTTAGCCAGGGAAAAGAATTGGTTTGAGAGGGGAGTTAAAGAGGCTATTTTTGTCAAAAAAGAGAATCCTTCTCTGAACAGAAATGGTGGAGTCAGACATAATTTGCATCCCATCTACAATTCCATTATTAAGCCTAGATCAAGCAAACAGGGAAACAATAGGGCTAGCCAGGTCAGGGCCAGAGGTGTGAAAAACAGGCGTGTAGGGATGAATAGGGATCGTTAGCTAGACGCCAGAGAAACAAAAGACGGAAACCAATGAGATAGTTCCGGAAAGTAGTTAGCTAGGTAGCTCCTCCCTACAGCAAGATATAAGCAAGTGTCTTACCAGTATTCTTATTAGAGCTGACGAAGCCTCTCGGATGAGCGGCGAAACGTTTTCAACCAAACAAACTTTGTCCAGTTGACAAATTGAACTTCTCCTGTTATCATGGATTCTACCTGGACGACTGAGGGACTTTTCACGCATCTTAAGAAAAACTACGAGCCCAACATCATTGGACTGGTAAGAAAGCTGGAAAAGGGCACAAGAAATCTAGCTGAGAAGAGGAATCATCTACGCTTTAATCTTAGATGTCGACAGGAGCAACTTATTCCCAAGGTTCTACAAAAGAAAGCACCGGAACCAGGACTTAGGGCAGACAGGTTAACCCAGCGTTACCTGAGAGGTATACTTAGCCTTAGAATTAGCCGTCTCAATTATGAAATTGATAACTTAAAATTTGAAATAGACAGCTTACTAAACAAAATAACGGGTCTAGTGCCAAAAGAAATGTTTCACAGGATTAACGACTTCATAGCTACGGGTCAGTTGAGGCAGCACAACAAAACCAAAGAGCGACACATTAGGAAGTTTGCACAACTCCAGAATCAACATAGAAATAACCCCAAGGATCGGAGTGACAGTAGGAAGGAGGACAGACCTAGCCAATCGGTGCACAAAGAACGCTGGGTGAAAAATCTTTCCAAACGGGTACTCACTCAGACAGAGAAAGAAGTCCTGTGCAAAGGACTGAATTTCTCTGTGACTCCTAATCACATCCCCACGGTGGATTACATCACGGCAGCTGAAACCGCCATTAGGAACAACAAGCTCACAGAGACAGAAGCTGGAGACCTTAGACTGAAATTAACAGCTGCACTGAGCAATGCTAAACTTCCACCCTCAAACGTAACACCAGAGGAGAGGAAGGCCATCATTGCTCTAGAGAGGGACCAGAGCATCCAAATCCTGCCTGCAGACAAAGGGAGATGCACGGTGATCTTGGACGCAGCTGATTATGAGGCTAAGGTGAACAGCCTACTCAGTGACACGACAACATACGAAGTACTGAAACGGGACCCCACCAATGGGTACAAAAAGAAGATCATTGATTTCTTACAGAAGTTGAGGAAAGAAGAAGTCATTGATCTACAACTGTATTACAGACTGTACCCTGGTGATGCTATCCCGTGCATCTATGGCCTCCCGAAGATTCACAAACAAGGAGTACCACTCAGACCCATTGTGTGTAGTGTTGACTCTATCACATATAATTTGGCCAAACACCTAAAAACCATCTTGGCTCCATTGGTGGGCAACACGGAGCACCACATTGAGAACACAGCCGAATTTGTAAACAAAGTTAAGTTTCTCCAGTTTGGTCAGGATGAGACAATGGTTTCCTTTGATGTAACCTCTCTTTTCACTTGTATCCCCACAGCTGTAGCGGTCGAAGCAGCGAGAAGGAGTTTACTACAGGATTCCAAGCTAGAAGAGAGAACCAAACTTTCTCCTGACCAAATCTGCCAACTGCTGGAAATTTGTCTAAATACCACCTATTTCCAGTTCAGAGGGAACTTCTACAGGCAAATTCATGGCTGTGCGATGGGCTCACCGGTCTCCCCTATCATGGCTAATTTATACATGGAACAATTTGAACAGAGTGCCTTAGCTTCATATCCAGGCTCTCCGCCCACACACTGGTTTCGTTATGTTGATGATAATTTTACAAAAATCAAAATTCAAGATTTGGAAACTTTTACTGCACATATCAATTCTGTAGATCCTAATATCAAATTCACCCGTGAAGATGCCAAGGATAACACATTGGCGTTCTTAGATTGTGCAGTAACGATAGGAGGAGACCGGGGACTCCAAGTAGAAGTCTTCAGGAAGCCCACACACACAGACCAATACCTGCCTTTTGATTCACACCACCCACTGCAGCACAAACTGGGTGTTATTCGGACATTACAACACAGGGCCCAAGTGGTTCCCACAAGCACAGA